>OX155950.1:10863097-11233097 GCA_944548615.1 Micropterix aruncella
ATCTGGTAACCCTAGGCGGGTCTGACTACAAAATCATCGGCGGCTGCGAATTTTCGGCGTAAAACCGAAGTGTACTCGTCGTACACTTATTATGGGTAGTTTGTATCTATATTATATATTTGTAAGATACTGCTGCTCTTGGATGATCAAACACAATTAGACTACTGCCTAGACCAAGGCCAAGTAGTAAGGCTGTAAAATCCACATGGACCTGTACTTTTATTACTCATTTAACTTTACTTTTTTTTTACTCTACTACTAGTTTTTACTTATTAGTTAGTACTTAATTAATTATTAGTCATGTATGTTATGGATAAATAAATAAATAAATTGTAAATAGATAGTTTTTTTTATCACCATTTTCTATCGATACTATGTTACTAGCCCACAATCTTCACTTCGCAAATATTTTCATTTTTCACTGTATGAGGTTTTTAACGACACCTTCGAAGTCTGAGGAGAAATGTGTTTTTTAAATAAATGTTGTGAAATGAAATTATCTTTCTCTTGCTTAGGAAAAGGTTGAGTGCGTTTCTCTAAATTATTTTCTAAATATTGGTGAACATTTTCTTTGCATTCAAAACGTTATCTAAATATAATTTAATGTTGTCTATTAGTTGCATCTAATATAATCACTACGGCAGTTTGTCCAGCTGATATTTTTTTCTCGATGATAATTCGTATCACGGTTTGAGGTTCTTTTTCGTCGAGATACTTCACAACTTCCTAATTTTTTTTACCTGATTAATACTGCAATATGCCTGTTTATTGTGCACTACGTTTTAACATGCTCAGTGGCTTGAAGTTACTTGCTAACGAAGTAGCTCATGTGTACGCTACGCCGCTAGTGCACGCCGGCTTTTAGATCGGCGTCGCGGACATAACTAGTGTGAATCTGTAGGTCTAAAGCTTATTTGCAAGCTTTTATAAAGCTCATTTTGGTCATTATTATAAAACCCATTTCGCGCCAGTTTGTAATCATTCACAAGCTACGAATTGTGTTTTTATGTTACCTTAGTTTCTTCTAAAGTTCACTGTTCTTCTCTATTTAATTTCTACGCGCTCTGTATATTTTCAGGATTTTTTTCTGGTAAAATTTATCTTTTGGCTAACGTTTAATCTGCAATAATATGTGTGTTTTCTAGTTTTCGTTTACATAGCATTTCCCAGGACATGATTTTCATATAATCTACGACTTTCAGTTCTAATTTAGTTTTTTTCTGTCTATTAGGTTTTATGCAGATATAGGTAACTAATTTTATATGTAGATACATAGATTGTTTGTCATATATCGATATTAAGGATACTGCTTTATGCACCGTATACCGCTTTATCCGTGTCCTTTCCGATTCCATCAATTATTTATAAGTGTAGGGTAGTTTGCAAAGTAAGCTCTGCGTCCGAGGAAGTAAATTTATAATTCAATTATTTTAATTAACCATTAGATACTGCGGCTATATGTATATGTATAAGCGTGTTCAGTCATTTATTTTTATCTATAGAATCAAAAAACCCAAACCCATTAAAAATCTTGTAATTTTAGAATATAGCTGAATATTTTCGAATGGATTTGTATTGTAAATTATTACCAATAATGTAGTTTTTATTGATATTTTAATATTTTCTTTAGCCACCTTTAGCCTAAATTGCAGCAGCTATTCTTATCGTCAAACTCCTTACTAGCTTGAAATCTTCTGCCATTCTTGTTTTAAAACATTTTAACTGTTTCTTTCGACGTTGAGTGATTTCGTATCTTACACTTTAAAATATCCCAAAAGTTTTTGTGGGTTACTGTGGTAAAGTACTAAATTCAGCAATGAACCCATGAAATATGATTATACCTATTATTAACAGAAAACGTACAAATTAAAATTTACAATATTATTATGAAATAAAATAGAAAACCAAAAAATAAAGATGTCTTGTCAAAAATATAAAATATTCCAAATAATACCTACATACAATACAAATTCAATAAATAAATAAATTACTACAAAAAATGTCCAGCTAGAATGAAATTAAAATCTAAAGTAAAAGTTATTTATCACAAAGTAAATTAATAAACTTGGTGACACTTTAAAATATATGTAAACTATTCATTAAAACTGTACAATCATCACATGAAATTGGATTAGTGATTGAGAGAATTAAAACACCACCATTTTACACAAAAAGACAGGAATATGGGATTACATAAAATTCATAGACAATCAAACAGTCAAGATGGGAATAACTACTGCCTAATAGAAATTAAAATAAAAAATATATTTAAAAAAAAATGGTATTGGGAAAGAAAAACAAAAAAAGTTAATGTAGTTCACACAAAAACCCTTGAGGGATTTGTAGACATGTCATTTAATAAAAATTTAAAAAAAACAAATAAATAAATAAAAAATAATAATAATCGTTTTAGTTTGATATTTTGAAGAGGTTCGCTGTAATTTGAACAAGATTTTGAAGAATGTTTTTCTAATAAGGATATTTTCTATTTTTCACAGGTGAGTCACAGCAATGCAAACATGAAACAATATAAATTTAGTACTTTGCATACATGACGGCGCCATCGGTGGTAAGATATTCTTTTTTTAAATATTGCATACCTCCAGGGACTTTCGAAACAAACATGATCCATCATCACCTTCTCCATAATGTCGTCCGTAGGTCATTTGTCATCTTTTGTCGTGATTCCTTTCAACGCTCACTTTCCTGAACGTGAGCCGCGTGTCGCGCGGATGACACTATCCGATTTCGACTACGATGTACGAAAGCGGAGTACATAATTATCTGCATAATGTCGCGCCTCCTCTGATGTAATATTCTGTGTTCAGCGCGTCGCGAATACTATGCAGAGTATCGCCCGTGAGGCGAATGTTGATTGGACTCCACAATGAAACAACGGTCGGTGGGTTGCACCGAATGGATTTGTATTTGGTTTAATCATAGGTACGTTTTTTGAACATTCGCGATACGCCGCTGATCAGTTGTAAGGCGCGACAAGCCATAGATACCTGTAAGGCATAGTCCACAATAATACGTGATTAAATAGTTTTAAAAACTTAAACACGCTTTTACCTCCTGGTCACAATATGTAACTCATTGAGATATGTCAAACGACCCCAAACTTGACTGGTTTACAGTTAGCCATTGAGGAGTTCCCATGACCACACTGAGAAATATTGGATTGATTCTTACATTACCATTTTGTTATTACGTTTTTATACAGAACTAGCTGACCCGTGCCCACTTCGTTGGGCGGTAAAACTTTTTACCTGTGATGAAATTATGAGTGTTAGTACTGAGTGCTATGATTTATTTCCTGACTGCCAAAAGAAGGGTTATATTTTTACTGCATATGTATGTATGTATTTGCATGCCAATTTGACTATAATAGTTATTTGTGAGTGTTTTATTTGTGAGCGTATTATCTCTAACTATTTATGCAGTAAAAGGGAAATTATATGCAGTAAAAGGGAAAAGTATTTTGTTTTAAACGCTTGAGACGATAAATTTTCTTATTTTGATAAGAATTCATAATTGTTGATAATATGACCAATAAACATAACCTAACGATTTAAATTATTTTTTTATTATAAAATACTATTTTGTGACTTAAATATAAAATTTAGGCATATGCTGTCGCTGCCACGAAAAGGTCTTTAAATTTTTCGGATTAATATATAGCCTATGACACTCACAAATAACGTGGCTTTCTATTAGTAAAAGAATTTTCAAAATCGGTTCAGTAGATCCAGAGATTACTTCCTACAACGTCACAAACTTTACCTCTTTATAATATTAGTACCTATATATAACGATGTTTCAATCGTAATTTTGTCGAATGACAAGGAATTTTGTTTGAAACTCCATTACTCGAATATATGTATCAACATTTTCATTACAATTAATACGGAAATTACAGTATACTGTAGTTTTAACATGATTCATATTTTCGACTACAACCGTACGTATACTACTATATGCTGTCATTATATAAGCGAGATCCCAAGGTCGCGACGTAATGAAATGATATTATGTTTTAACATTACGACACGGTAACTACCGTCGTGCCTACACGTTACGCGTCATGTTAATTCAAATTCAAATAATTTATTCATTCAAAAATATTCATTTACATTGTGTTTATTGCAGAATCTGCTACCTAGCCTAACCTAACCTAACTAGGCCATAGCCCGTATTAAGGAAGACTCTTTGTATGACAATGAATTGTATACGTATGAACCACAGTCCGAGTTATATACGTAATCCTTGTGGAAACATGCGTATTTCCGTGTATTACATCGTTATATTTTTCTCAGTGCTTGTCTCACCTCCATCCTCAAACAAGGTCGATGTTACCATTTTATTGTTTTGTCAGTGGAATTGCATAAGTGTGCTAATTTTCAAATCGATACGACAATTAAAAGACGGTGAAAAATGAGTTGTAATATTCTCTTACAGTATTACAGGTCAAGCTAATAGAAGCCTGTTATAAAATAATTAATAGTTTGAAAAAAACACTAAAAACACGCTTTTGGACTATGATACGATTTTTACATACACACGGCTATGATACGATATTCCATCATCGAATGCCAGTGCCTATCAGTGCCTATTTTCCGGCTTCATTATCAGACCTTGAAACCTAATCGTGGTCAAAGTTCATTCCAAGACTTTTCTAACAAGTCCAAACACAGCTATGATACGATGTTCCATCATGAAGTTCCAGTTCATATCTTCCGACTCCATCATCAGATCAGTTCGTCAGTACCATATTACTGTATTGTCATCAGAACTACATGCAGCTGCCAATTTTCATGACGCTACGATCCTTGGAAGATGGTGAAATTAGTTACCTTAGATTCCATTACATAGTTAGTTACATACAGGTCGACCTAATAAAAGCCGGTTAAAAACGTTCGGGCTTTCGTTGAACTTGACTCTATTTACCCTTAACGAACCGTAACAAAAATGATTACACGCTTATATCTAGTCTTTTAAAACTTATACAGTCTTTTAAAAAATAATATTTAATGTCTGAAAAAAGTAACTGACAAATTGCAGCAAGACAGGGGGGGGGGGGGGCGGGTATTGTAACTGTGATAGACAATGATAGCGCATAAATACATAAAATGCATGTTAGGGGCTCTCTAGATGATCAAGCATGCTTTCCAAGCATCGCGTCTTGGGCTGGGCGAGGATCGTAAACCGCAGAAAATATGCAAATATTTTTTTTTTATATTTACGAAATATGCCTAATTGTGTAGTTTTATACCAGGGAGTTAATCATTTATCAATCAATTACGTCTCAATTAACGTGACTTCCTGGTATAAACTACAAAATTAGGCATTTTTGGTAAATATAACAAAAAAATATTTGCATATTTTCTGCGGTTTACGATCCCCTTACTGCCCGCGACGTGAAGCTTGTCAAGTATGTACCTACATACAATTCGGGGTCATGCATCGACCTTCCCTGGTGGCACTGTATGTATGTAATTAGCGTTTGCATTATGGTACGTAAGGGGCTCTCTAGACGATCAAGCATGCTTGACAATCTTCGCGTCGCGGGCAGGGAGAGGATCGTAAACCGCAGGAAATATGCAAATATTTTTTTTGTAATATTTACCAAAAATGCCTAATTTTGTAGTTTATACCGGGGAGTCACGTTAATTAGACATAATTGATTGATGAAAGATTGACTCCCTGGCATAAAACTACATAATTATGCATTTTTCGTAAATATTTTTAAAAACAATTGCAGATTTCCTGCGGTTTACAATGAATAAGATATAATATAATGTACAGATGATGAAATTCTAACACTACAACAAGAGCAGCCACTCGTGAAAAGATACTCTTTTAAATCAAGAAGCAGGCAGGTTCGAAACCTAAAATCCTTTTTCAAAGGTTGATTCTGTACATTAAATTAAACAATAAAAGGTTTTTTATGCTTTCTTAAAACTCATTTTTTACTCATTTCTTTGATGTAGAATACTATGTAAATACATATTGCGTAAGAAAACTTAAATTAAAGATTTTAAGAGGTTTCACCTAACATTTTGACTACTTTCCAGTTTGATTATAAGCGGCTTTCCTTTGCATAAATTATCACAATACATGATGGATCAAAACTTTCCCGAGAAGTTTTTGGGAGGGTTTGAGTTATTTCAGTTCTCGTAACGCTATAATATAACCGATTGACCGTTTGCCTTATAAATGTGATGGATGACGAAATTAGGAAGCCGTTTGAACTAAAAGTTTCCTTGATAACAAATCTGAAACTATTGATCAGAAGGACAAACACTAGTATGTAGGACAAACATATGTACCTATCATCTATTTTCAGCCAAAAGTCAATATATAACAATTTTATACATACACAGTTCTGAAATATTTGCATTTTAAAGTTTTTCCGGTTTTAAAATGTGAATTACTCGTTAATCTACTAAAATTACGTTTTTATACCTCGACAGAATCAAAGTTATCTATAAAATTCTTCAATTAACATAACACAATATTATTATATATTTAACAGGCAGGCAGCTTAAGCTGATGTGCCTGAGTCCGTGCTTGCATTACAATTTCTGTGGAATAAGTCCAGTTTATTTTTAAAGTTATTAACACTATTGGCAGTGATCACTTCACTTGGGAGAGCATTGCATTCGTTTACCACTCTACTGCTGAGGAAATGTTTCTTGGGATTTAAATAAAATGATTCACGCTGGAGTTTCAGATGATGCCCACGCAGATGTGTGTTAGTATTCATGGTGTAGATAGTCTGCAACCCAGGAACGTCATACGATGCAGTCAGGATCTTATATGTATGTCTCGATTAAGTCACCCCGTGCCCTGCGTTGCTCCAGAGTGATCAAACCGAGAGCCGGCAATCTTTTCTCGTATGTTAAATGCTTCAAGTAAAAGGGCAATTTAGTCGCTCTTCGCTGCACCTTCTCTAGAAGATTGATATCCTTCCTAAAGTATGGATCTGATAGGCGTGTTCCAAAATGGGTCTTACAAATGACTTATAGATTTTTACTATTACTGTTATGTATGTTACTGTTACATAGCGAAATTCAAACAGAAATGTTATGTTTCGTATTTAGTGACTTTTAACTGAATGAATCCACCATAAATAATCAATAAGTAAACTGTTCAGAATGTCAACGAATGAATATTTTATTTTTTAATACTGGAAGTACGAAATAATGCCTATAAACATGTTTTGATGAATTGAAAAACAATATTTACATTTTATTTATTGAAAATATTTACTTTGGAAATGGCAAACCTAATTGGAATTGGCAAACCTAACCAGCGAAAACTCACCAAATCGATTTGATGAGTTTTGGATGACCTAAATGCATATAATAAATTTTGTCACAGGTAGTTTCAAGCAGTTTCGAATAAATAACAACTTGTGGATTTTTTTCAGCATTGAATACTTAAAAACTAGCCGAATGGTATTAACTCATTTTTAGTGAAAATGCATTTAGTGACTTTTTGCAGAACTTAAACTGTATATACATTAATTGTATTCTACCTTCTTTGCCCATATCATCATAACCTTATATCTTTCTATACATAGAAAATCTTGGGTATGATCACTTTGGAGTTACCAACTACTACGGTCGAACCCGCCACTCCAGGCAGGTAAAACGATATTGATCGTTATTTCAGCCGTGGGGTGAACGCAAAAACTTAGGGACGACACAATCCAACTTCTAACTACGCCAACATTCCCGTGACAGACCAAAGCGTTACCGCGAGGCACTGGGAAGGGATCACAAAGCAGGCAGCCTCACTCCCTCACTATCAGATTTGGCCGGATTTCTCCGTCTTACTGTCTGGTCGCAGGTTTGAAGTCGCTTGCGCGGCCTTGTTAGCGGTAATTCAGTTCGAATTTATCGCGGACCGTGACACCCTTTGCCCGTCTTTCACACGGGATCGGGTGGCCAAGGGGTCGTTTCAAGAGTAGCTGACATCAAGTCAACAACCAGCCCCGCTTCTTAGGAAACTTATAAAATATGACAATTTGCAGACCACTCGGTTATTCGTCGGAGTGCACAGCCGATTGGCTGACGCCGCACAAAGCGCAAACAGCCCAGCAGCGCCCAAAGGGTCAACCCCCAGATGATCCGATCCCATGACCACGACCCAGCCGCGATGGGTACGATAAGTCGACAACCCTATTCTCAATAGAGACAGTCACATTGTGAGGAACATTCCATCTATGGGCATAAAATTAAATACACCGGAAGAAGAGCCGTCGCGTCGCCGCCGCTTCGATCTCGTAAGTACTCGTTAATCTTAAAACGAACCCAGGAGATTTACGCTTTGAGGTCGCAATATTATTAAAGTCAATTTTGACTTTCCCAAAAGTATCTTATAATTGTTGTTAATTAAAAAAACATATTTATTGGACAACATTTCTACTTGGTTTGGTATGTCAAATTAGTGAATAGAACACATAGAAAAAAATAATTTACATCATCGCCTTTTTTTTACTAAACCATATTATTTACGTTGCTAAGAACATTGCCTAATTATATTAAAATGGAATCGTCATGTTGTTGATTTTTATTTCTTGAATACATCCTCTTTTGATTTTTGAGGGTCAGGTGGTTTTCAAGCAAGTTTTCCGAATATAGGCATGGTCTCCTCTAAAAAAATATGTATAAGGACGACCGCCGAATGCTATATTGAACTCCATAGCGTGATACAGTGTTGGGTGAATCGATTGATTTAGTCGCGATTAACTTTAATCACGATTGAAGTAATGACGTCTAAATCAATTAGTCGTTAATCGGCAAAAGTCAATCGTCAATCGCGACTAACTTGCTCTTTAGATGCCACCCGACGCTTCATTCTCGTCGGTCGGTCGTTGGTTTAGTCGGTCGGTCGACCGGTTGGTCGGACCGGTCGACCGACCGACTGACTGACCGACCAACCGACCGACCGGCCGATTGATCGACCGACCGTACGATCGACCGACCGGACGATCGACCGACCGGCTGACCGACCGACCGATCGACCGACCGACCGGCCGGCCGACCGACCGACGATAAACGCAAAACTGAAGTTGACCGCTGTCGAGAATATCAATCGCAAACGTGTAATCGTCAATCGTGACTAACGATTGAAACTAATCAATCATTAGTAGCGATTGACGATTAAACGAATCAATCGTTAGTCGCCAATCGCGATCAACGTATTCAATCGTCAATCGTTAGTCGACTAAATTTTGCCCAGCACTGGCATGGAAACAAAAAAACCTAAATAAAAACGCTAGCGCAAGCCGGAAGTTTTTGCATTAATCACTAATATCGTGGCGTAGAATGGTTTGAAGCAAATGGTTTAGTTCTGACATAAGAAAGCTAAATGTTATGCACTTCAACCTGCGAGTAAACTATTAACAGTGGCCTAATACATCACCACCATGTTGACGAGCTGGGCAACGCGCGAACGCGCTAAGCTGGGCAGAGCGCGCTTTGAATTATTCCGGATGACTACATTCCTGGACATGCAAACAGTGCGTTCATCATTTATTTTGAGTATTTCCACACCTTGCTGCAATATGGCGTCGAGTTGTGGGGCAAAGCAACGAGCATATATTTTCCAGAAACGCGCTGTTCAGGCCATGGCTAGAATGCCCCCCGATACCTCTGCAATACCACTATTTAGAGACTTAACGATATTGATACTGCTATCTCAATACATTGTAATAGAAGAACACGTATGCAAGAACTAAGCCAGCAGTTTCGAATTTATGTGCGTACATATTCTCTGGCATGTGTGGCACCATATCTAATAAAGTAATATGAATATAAGACACATTATCGGTCGGTAAAGTCAAAATTGGCCTAACGTTTACTTTTAAAGGGTTGACGCCCTTTTTCGCTTATTTATACTGGCAAATGTAAAACTTTAAAATGAATTGCTATATCACGCTTATCTTTCAATGTCTATTTGGCATGAATCATTTTAGTCGTCACTTTGTTATCGGTAGGTGCTTTCGAGGAAAAAATGGATGTCGGTATTTGTAGGTATAGTGATGTAATGTCATAATATTATGTGGTGTGTCTATGCCCTTCTTCTTAGGACAGAAGCATAAATATATATTCTATTAACCTTTGGAGTAAATGGGTATTTTCATGGATGCATCTGTCTCTTTTGCAGGATTTTCGGCGACATCGACCTTAAAGTACTATAACTACGAAACTACTACACCAATCATAAAAAGAACAACTGCATAATGATTGCATTGAAATTTCGAATATAGAATATTGAAATATCATTTTGTAAAACAATTAGATAATTATGAATAAATATGAGAACGTCAAAGAAGTGAAAAAAACGCGGAACCAGATCTGGTCGTATCATACTCAACGGATAATTGTTTCAGAACCAGATTTGGTCGTATCATACTCAATGGGTTAAGGTCCTTAATACACCCTACTGAAAAAAATACTTTAAAAAATTACCATTAATCAATTTAGGTCATTTCGGGTTAATGAAGATGAACCTTTTGGCAAACATTTTAGTTATAGCCATGGCTTACAGTCTTGACCAAACCATTATGGATATTTGTTTAAGAGCCTATAATAATATTGAACATTACACACTATGTAATGTTCAATATTATTATAGCACATTAATACAATTAGTGTGTCAATCTATGCACTTATCGATGTACATTAACTTATTTGCACATCATGCACATAATGTTATTCTCTGTACATACATTAGTTTTTCTATTAGTAACCTTACTTCTCTCGGCTTCTATCTGATAACCTTTTGTCTGGAAATATCCAAATAATCTGTATATGGTTCGTATGTACCCGTTTGATTGATGTTTTTAGTTTGTGTTATTAAGGCCTTCCGAAATGTGTTTGTAAGCGTTTATACAAAAGTATGTAGTGTCCAAATGTACGCAGTCTTGCTATTGAGTATGATACAGTACATTTCAGTCTTTAATCAACACATGCAATTTTTAGCCTTCTTCTTCGTTTTTATCACTATTTTGTTATTTCTTTGAGATGCTTTACTGAAGATTTTCGTGCATGGTGCAAAAATATGTGAATGATATTTTTACAGTGGTCAATTTTTCATGTTGTTTTAGTAGGACATTGTTATTAGTACTTAATGCCATTTTTGAAAAATAAACTGTACGACGAAAAAAATGCAAACATCGTCAATATTATCATGTTTATGCAAACTTTTTAGCATTTCTGGCTCTCATTTTCGGAATCAATTTGGACGCGTCGCGCTACAGCGCCTCGTCCGTAGCCACCAAAGTATCAATACCTATTTGGTAACGGTGCAAAATTATTGGATACCCACTGATATATATATATATATATATATATATATATAGGTCCTGGGTTATAGGTCCGAGTATGTTAGAGTACCTTCTGGAGTACCGCAAGGTTCGCATCTCGGGCCATTATTGTTTAATATTTATATTAATGACATCTTCTCTTGCTTTCACACATCTAAATTTATCGTTTATGCCGATGACCTAAAAATTTATTCCACCATTAAAGGTACGAAAGATTGCATAAACATGCAACGCGATCTAGACCGACTCTTGGTATACTGCCACGAAAACAAGCTCTGCCTCAATCCCTTAAAGTGCAATGCCATCAGTTTTACCAGAAATACTAGGCCGATTGTATATAACTATCTTATCGATGGCGAAAACATTCCAAAAACATCTTTAATACGCGACCTCGGACTTTATTTAGATACGAAGCTTACATACAACGACCACATAGATCACATATATAGTTCTTAAGGCCAAGAAAATGTTAGGATTTTTATTTAGAGTATGCAGACCGTTCAGTGACACCCTCGCCTTAAAAATGCTGTATTACGCATATGTCAGAGGTGTCTTAGACTTCGGATCCACTATATGGTCACCGATGTATGCTGCATCTGTCAACAAGGTTGAGAGCGTCCAAAAGCGTTTCTTGCGATACCTAAATTGGCACGAGCACACGAACTTCGAGACATATGAGGAACGAGCGGATTACTTTAAGGTTGCACTGCTCTATAATAGACGGACCATAACCGACATGTCATTCCTAGCTCCTACTGGGAGCTAATGGGCCCTTGCTGAGTTGGCCACGAAGACCCATTCTGTTTCAGGGTCGGTCACACTCACGGGTCAACACCCATCCGATGGCCTCCACGCATGGGGTGCGAGCCCGGGTAGGACACTGGGTCAACCAGTCTCCCCTGGGATATCAATCCTCTGGCGCTCCTGGACGGTCTGCGCACCGAGCGGCGCAAGCCAATCGATTGTGCTCTCCGACTAACAATCGGGGGAGTCTGGGAACTGTATTGTTTCCTATAGAGCGGGGGTAGTTGTCTACCTTACGGCGACTGCTCTTGAAACGACCATTGGCCATCCGATCCCGGTTCAGAGTCGGGCAAAGGACGCCTTGGTCCGCGACTGATTCGGTATACTCCGTTTCACCGCTTCGTAAGGGAGAGGACCGCGCAAGCGACCTCAAACTCGGAACCAATCGAGAGACCGGAGAAATCTGGTCACTATTGGTAGTTAGGGCGCGAGTGCCGCCCGCCAGGTAACAAACATACCTGGCTACTCGCGGTAAGGCGTTGGTCTCTAACGGGTTGTGGCGTAGCTAGACGTCGGATTTGTTATGTCCAAAGTCTTCTACGCTCACTGCACGGTCGATAGAACGATCAATCGTTAAAACGTCCTGCGGTGACGGGTTCGCCCGTTGTGGTTGACATCTCAATATGTCATTCCTATATGACATCCTTCATGATTTAATAGACTGTCCAGCTTTTAACTGAGCGAATTTCCTTGAGATTGCCCCCTAGAAGTACCCGAGTTTCTCGTTTGTTTCACGTGCCCAGATGCAATACAAGCCACTCAGCAACTCTACTTTGATACGGTTACTCACCTCTTTTAATAACAGGTTTAATGACCTTGACATTTTTTCTGTGGACAGGAAGCCTTTTCTTCACGCAGTCGAAGAAAAGCTCAGGAACGATAATTAATTTATATATTTATAAAATACGCACTACTTATTACTTCATTATATACAATTTATTTATGTGTGTATGTATGTCTGTGTGTATGTCAATAGTATACGTATGTATGGCTTCTTATGAACGTATATTACACATAATGTTATATCAATTCCTCCCTTTCATTTCCATTCCCCTATTGTACTTATACATTAAATTTAGATATGCTTCTTTTTCCTTTTTTCCTTTTTTCTTAAAAAAAAGGTTATAAAATTATTATCTTTTAAATAGGTGCTTTATATTATTTGCTAATTTAAAATGTATTAATGGCTATATTAATGTTAATTTATAAAATGTTTTTTTATATATATATATATATATATATATATATATATATATATATATATATATATATATATATATATATATATATATATATATATATATATATATATATATATATATATATATATATATATATATATATATATATAATCAATATGCTGTATACATTTAGCTAATAAAAAATAATAATAAAAAATAAATAAAAATAAAGATATAGATACTTTTATTATATGAACAACATTAAACCACTATCTGGTAAATCGTTTAATAGAAGGTTAACATTTGTCGACTTTTTTTTTAATTTCTGTAATAAAATACTCGTATTTAATATTGTGATGATATTTTTTTTTAAATATGTATGTTTTTTATTTTTATTTATTTTATTTATTTAAGTCCATAAAAAATACATTTGGTTACAAAAACATTCTCTTAGCCTAATATTTCATAATAATTTAAACAGTTTTTTTTTAATTTACCTAACTCGGAAAGAGATTCAGAAATAATAGTTTGTGGTTTACCACCTCACTAGGAATAACCTGTATCGAGGTGGTACCAACAGAAATCGTATATTGCCTGCCGAAAGAGCATGATATACCCGCTCTTAGGTTTACATTTTATTTTAATATTTTTTTTTAAACTTTATATTGCAATGGTATTTACAATTAATAATTACAAGGATGGGGGTAGTTACTTTATTCTAAAATTGAAAAATTTTGAAGATACCAAATTAAACGGAAGGTATTTTCTTACATCTAATATAATACATACATAGATACGATTATCGCGTAAACTATGTTTAGGCATACTTCCTAAAAACAATAACTTTTAAAACATTTCTCTTTGAGACATTTACAGATGTTGTAAAAACTCCCAAGCCAAGCTACAAATATGAACGATCTGCCATAATTGACTTACGTATAACAACGGGAAAACGTTTTCCATTCTTCTAAATGGTTAGATTTCAGTGTGAATCTAATTAAGTGGATAGCTTATCACCCTTTAGATTGATATTTTTGATTGACTCGTAGCCTGTGAACAATTATTTGTGATATTACCATAAGTTCCTCACTGCCGGAAACTTCACTCATTTGGACATCTAAGGTAAAATTGAAAATTTTAAGACATTATAATTATACTAATTCTATTACCATCATCTTCTTCAAGTAAGAAAATTATTAAATGTTACTTATTAGGTTTTTACTCTAACTGAGTTTGAAAATAATGTGAACTCGAAGGCGTGTGAGGAGTCAACTCAAGATGACTCCATTGGGATCCGAGTTGGTAGGTAGGGATTGGGCCGGGCATTGAAGTCACATTTATTAATGGTCGCAGGTATCGTTTATTCGATGCAAGCAGATTGACCGATACATACTCGTCGCTCAGTACAAACATATGACATATAACGCTCAGTACAAAATGCATTTCTATACAGAGCGTGTCATAGATATAATACAGACTTTTTAAGTGTGGACATATTACACTCATCAAAAACCTCTTATAAGAACTCAATAAAAAAAAATCTAGAATCTATCTAGATGATCACAAAACATTTATACATAATTTCATTTAATTTAGTTCAAGGACATAATTTTGTCTCAAGTATATTCATTATAATAACTATATATCATACCTAAAATTAAATATATAAATATTTATATACATACATAATATATTTTTATCTATATTGTCTCTCCCTTTCACCTCACTTCCCATCCTGATTCCCCCCATTCTCAAGCGGAAACAATATATAATTATATTGCGTTCATTTTGTATACTTTATATTCGGAATCACAGTAATGGATTTTTGTCACTTTTAAATAGGTTTTTATTGCATTGTATGTAGTTCTGTTTAGTTCCAAAATAAAATAAAATAAAATATTAAAAATAAATATATATATATATATATATATATATATATATATATATATATATATATATATATATATATATATATATATATATATATATATATATATATATATATATATATATATATATATATATATATATATATATATATATATATATATATATATATATATATATATATATATATATATATATATATAGGTATATTTATAGAATAAAATAAAATAAAATAAAATATTAAAAATAAATATATATATATATATATATATATATATATATACATATATATATATGTATATATATATATATATATATATATATATATATATATATATATATATATATATATATATATATATATATATATATATATATATATATATATATATATATATATATATATATATATATATATATATATATATATATATATATATATATATATATATATATATATATATATATATATATATATATATATATATATATATATATCATGGAATGTATCGAGTTACTCCTATCGTATATTATGGTTTTATCCCTACATGTCCGTCGCCCCGTATCCCATTAACAATTTTCTTCAAAAACTCCCATTATTTTAATAAAGCAAACAGCGGCGTTAATCCCCTCGTTGCTTTAATGACCGGAACAAACAATGTGCCGCCTTTCGCAACCCTCTTTGATTAAATCTCAAATGCGTTAGGTCGCGCTGGCATCGCCGGGTGAGACAGGACTACTCCCAACCTTCTCGCCCGCACCCTATACGCCCGGGGAATCGAAGAGGGGTTTGGCATCGCACGCCGCCTTTTAGCGTTATCGTAACATACGATCATCGGGCTAATTGAAATCGCTAATTGACAATACCGCGCGAATTTGAAATATGTTATTTTGATAGCAGTTAATTGCCATTAAACAGCTATGGGTTCTACGTGTATAAGTATAATTTTTATTCCAAAATAAAATGCAACACCTTTTTAGAATCGTTAATTTGGAATTACTGTTTATTATATTTATAATGTTTAAGTATCATGCCAATTTTGTCATAGGCGAAAGAGTGATAATATAAATCCTGCACGCCACAAACAAGATAAAAATTGTGTCGTCGGGTTCTGCTGCTTAGTTACCAAGATAACAAAATTGATTTGCGACATTTTTTCATGAAATATTAAAATATCCGGGGTGCTAGAAAAGTTCTTGGCCTAACATAGAGATGGCGCGCCGATTAGAAAATAATTATGTTATTTTTATTAACATATTAGTTATTAACTAAGGCCAAACCCACAAATAGTTGTAGATGATTTTCAACTCAGTTTTTCATGTAGAATAATCTCCTATAATTAAAAAAATCTTAATTGCTAAAAACATTTTTTTTAGAAAAAAAAATATTTCGATATTTTAAATTATTATTTTGCTTGTTTATTTAATGTCAGTAATCATTTCCTAAATTTAAGTCAGTGTTTACAAAGTAAGTTATATATATATATTATAAAAGTCGTGTGTGTGTTCGTGTACAGTCATTTTTCTCCATAAACATGCTGCTACTCGCTGTTGTAGTGTCAATAGCCCTTGGTTTCCTATCGATAATAAGAGATTTTTATATGAGTGGCTGTGCGTAAGTGGGAGAGTGGGCGTGACAAATGTTAATACCGTCGTTTTCTTGTGAGACCGAGAATGTTTCATAATGTTCTTGAATGTTCCAGAATATTCTAAAATGCTCCAGAAGGTTCCAAAATAGGAGGGGGGATAAAACGATTGGAATAGGTTGGGGGGGGGGGGATGGTACCCGAGCAACGCTGGGTGATAGCTGATATATAATATAAGTTTCAATAAAAACATTGTCTTACTATCAGGCCAAGAATGTTTCACCTCCATTAGTTTTAAGTAGCATCGGGTGCCTACTTATTTTATAAACGAGCATATCAATATTTCAGGGACTATAAGACTTCTTGAGAGAAAGAACTATTGAAATATAATATTAGCGTGGTCATGAAAGTTTTCTATTAAATAGCTAAACTTTGAAGGGGGGAGTAACATGCACGTTTATATTGGGGCAATAAGTAATTCATTATTTAAAAAACACCACTTGAGCTTTTTGCAAATGCAATATTCGAGGCGATTACTCTCGTGTATAATAAAAACAATCTGATATCCGAGCGGTAGGCTCCCCCTCGGGCTTGTGCAATGCATTTTTCTTTCGTTTCTACGGTCAGTACCCCCGCGTTGTGGTCATATTAATATGCGATTCCCCACAACTACTAGAGTTTCGCGAGGGCACAGCGTGGTACCTACTCGTTGCTCAATCGTCGCTAAAATTTTATAGAGTTTTTATTGCAATATTGCTATAGGTAGGTTTCTTCCCATTCATACCATATAAATATTTGCCAGTAGTTCGATTATGGAAACCGATTAGGAAGTGTCTATTCTGGTCAGGAACTGTTGTGCTAGACAGGCTTAATTTCTCTAAATGTAACCCACTAACTAACTGGGGTTTTTGGTCGCCTCCCATACAGAACGGCTACGATACGTGGTGAATATTAGAAAAGTGATAGGAATGTTTGAAGCCGTCACAGGACAAATATTACGACACATGTTCGGTGTAATAGTTGGTAGGAACTCAACCGCTGCCCGCTTGATGCGATACAACTTGGGTTGTCGACTACAACGGGCGAGCCCGTTACCACAGGGAGTTTTAACGATTAGTCGTTCTATCTCCCTGGAGTGAGCGTAGAAGACTTAGGACAAAAACAATCCACCGTCTAGCTACGCCACAACCCGTTAGAGACCAACGCCTTACCGCGAGATAGCCAGTTATGTTACCTGGCGGGCCCGACACTCGCGCCCTAACTTCCAATTGTGACCAGATTTCTCCGGTCTCTCGATTGGTTCCGAGTTCGAGGTCGCTTGCGCAATCCTCTCCCTTACGAAGCGGTGAAACGGTTAATACCGAATCTATCGCGGACCATGATGCGATACAAGAATTTATACGTATATTATACATACAAATATGCCTTTAAATCACTTTTTTAATTAGTAAAATGGACTGAAATAGCTAATTTGCACCCAAATTGAAGATCGGAATTTCAAAGTTCCTATCGTTAATGCCCATATCCTAATAGTCTAACTACCTGATAAGAAGTTAATTTAGCAAATTGTCGGGAGAGAGAGCTTTTAACCACTAACAAAGGTTCGAATGTTGAATCTCTTTATTATTACTATTATTAATTAGGCGACGGCACGAATTCTTTACAAGGGGTAAGTAGGTATGTATGTAAAACAAAAGAAGTTTTTTTTTTTAAATTACAGTTAAAATTCATCTACAACTCTTTTTGATTTAGGCCTTGGCTAATGAGGAAAACCTTTTTTTTCGAGCTCCGCTTTTGGATATTCAGTTTTAAGCTATTGCATAGCTTTTATCGCGGGCCTAGGCCAGCGCGGCGACCGAATGAAGAAATTTCTTAACGAAAATTAATGATTTTAAACTGATAATTACGTCTAAACGAGTACTGTTTACGATTCGAAAAAAATATATGTTAAACAAGAACATTTTCCTTATATTCTTAGCTTTGAATATTTTAGATTTTGTGTATATTACATAGTGTAATTAATTTGTAAAATTAGGTCTAACCGAACACAAAAACGACTACTACGCAAATACTATCTGGCGTATTATTATGAAACCTGCACCATTTTAAAGATAATTTAATTATCTATCTTTTTATCTACGATTTTTTTCGAATAATCCGTTTTTTTTGCTTTATCGAATAAAAAATTCGTGCGCGGCGCTCTATCGGAAGACGTTTAAATTATTCCGAATCATTTGCTTCCGCAGCCGCAAATGATTCGGAATAATTTCAACGTTTTCCGAAAGAGCGCAGTTATCTGATATCAGAAAAAATAAAATAAATAAATAATAATAATTGCATAAGTTGTTAAATGCTATGCAATAGCTTTACCGCGGCAGTCCCCGAGTGCCACACCTATTTTTTTTTTCTCAATTTTAACTTCAACTCAATTTTTCATGTACAATAATCTTCTATACCTACACGAAATAAAAGATTTTTTCTTGTAGCAAGATTGTTGATCTCATGCATGAAATGTAAAAATTTTTTTTTAATGATATCATCCCTTTCTTCTGGTACATTGGTACATTATCAAGTCTTACGATCACCGATAACCATGCATCTTCTGACACTACTTGATAAACAACTAGCAACTGTTTACATGATGGACATTGTCATGATATTCCTGGTTTTGTCAAGATTAACTCATTCATCGGTGATCAGCTTGAGGTACCTACATGATCTCTTATCGACGTCGTACGTACCGCACCAACTATCCTTGTGTCTGGTGTAAGTACCTAAGTATACGTGCTGGCTACGCGTTGGCGTCTATTTTGGGGTCCGTGTTTGTCATTACACCATGTATTTGCCTCCGCGTCTTCCAGCCACGTTCTAAATATACCCTGCGCCCTTATTTCGTAATGCTCTCACATGCAATGACGCCGGAAATATTCTGGACGTTATTACTAGTGAATAAATGAACCGTAAGTCCAAATTCTTTTATTCGTTCATATATAAGTTTTTCACTACTACTACTTTTAAAAATTGCATTGGATTGCACTGGTTTACTGGATGACACATTATATTATGTTTTATGGATGGGTTCTATGATGATCCAATTTTAGATGTATGACTGTAACTAATCGAAATTAGGAAATGCACGATAAAATGAGCTTCTTTTTAACACGCTTTTATTAGGTTTACGTATTTTATTTATTTATTTATTTATTTAAGAATTAATTACTATAAAACATTGATTAGCTTACAAAAATAACAGGAACCGAATGGCAAAACCTTATCTTTTGCTTATTTGTTTCTGTCACCCAACTGGGACTAGCCCGTTCTAGGGTGGACAGGACTCCAATATTACAATCAAGTTTGCTTTATTGCTTGGTTGCCTACAAATGTACAAGTTTTAGTAAAAAGCTAATGACACTAAATTGCCCTAAAATGTGGTCTTCAGAATAAAATAAAAAATAATAATAATAAAAAATATTAAAAATATATAATAAATAAAATGCAATTCTATTATTAAATCGGCAATAAATATAATATAAAATTCGATTAAATAATATAAGTAAAGTTATTTGTGAGAAAAGAAAGAAACAGTCATTAATATTTAATATTATGTTAAGTAATATAAGATTTAATATAAAAATACCTAGTCTAAAAGTATAATTCATTGTCAAAGTAAAATATTTTTTGGTAGTTAGTTCAATGTTAAAAAATACTTAACATATAAGTTTAAAAATATGATAATAATTTGTGCACCTAAGTTTTATTATACTATTATTTCTAACATTTGATGTATGGTTAGTCTGTCATGATTCGATAACCATTTCTTTAATTTATTTTTGAATTCCCTAAATGTCAAATGTCAAACCTGTATGTAACTATGTAATGGAATCAAAGGTAACAAATTTAACCATCTTCCAAGGATCGTAGCGTCATGAAAATTGGCAGCTGTATGTAGTTCTGATGACAATACAATAATATGGTACTGTCGAACTGATCTGATGATGGAGTGGGAAGATATGAACTGGAACTTCATGATGGAACATCGTATCATAACTGTGTTTGGACTTGTTAGAAAAGTCTTGGAATGAACTTTGACCACGATTAGGTTTCAAGGTCTGATGATGAAACCGGAAGATATGCACTCGCATTCCATGATGGAATATCGTATCATAGCCGTGTGTATGTGAATATCGTATCATAGCCCAAAAGCGTGTTTTTAGTGTTTTTTTTAAACTAATAATTTATTTCTATAGTGTACTAGTCGGTAATACGGGAGTATTCTAGATAAGTTAATAGTAAAAACACATTTTTAAAACAAGCTTTTAGTAAAGTGCTCCGTCCCAAGCCAACCCTGGGTGCCGCAGCCATGTCATAGTGGAACTTGCAACGGGTTATCATAATTGAATGCTATACAGAGTTTCGTGTATGATGTTGACCGTTGAGGATTTCCCTCGTTGAAAGCCAACCCTGGGTGCAGCAGCCCTGTCGCGGTGAAACTTAGAACTGGCTATCATAATTGAATGCATATACAAAAATTCGTTTCTGTGCTGTTGACCTTTAAAAAGTCCCCTCATCGGGAGCCAACCCTGGGTGCGGCAGCCATGTCATGGTGAAATTTAGAACGGGCTGTCATAATTAAATGCGTATACAAAATTGTGTGTCTGTGCTGTTGACCGTGAAAGAGTAGCCTCGTCGGGAGCCGATCCTGGGTGTAGAATTAGGTTCACTGCAGGGCGACAGAACGACTAATCGTTAAAACGTCCTGTGGTGACGGGCTCGCCCGTTGTAGTCGACACCGCAAGATGTAGAATTAGGTCATGATCTCCATAAAAATGCATTGCCATCGGAACTGAAACAACATGTAAAATTTCAACGGCAATCTTTAGAGGGACTCTTCGCGGCAATATGGATGAAGAGGAATTAATAATAATTGTTATTGAATATTTGCTGTCACTTAACAAGAAGAAGAGGAATTTTCGGTTTTAAACATCCATTAAATGCTTCGAGAATAAAGGAGAGTATATGATATCTTAAAAGGGCAAAAATTACGAGCACACTGAGACGTATTCTTCGATTTTTACAGAATGCCAATAAGTCTTATGTCAATATGTCCTTCGATGAGCTTCGTAATAGCCTACGCGAGAAATTTCGTAAGCTAGGCACTAGACTTAAGCCAGGCTCTGGTCCGCTAGGCACGGCGCTGGCGCGATTCTGAATCGGAATTTCCGTACGTGTGCGGCAGCGCACACAAAATGTATGTGAGCGCTGCGTTCGGTATGACGTCGTTCGTTTTTTTTGTTCGGAATTACTAACGCACGGGCTGGATTCTGAAACGAACATCAGGAATTATTTCCGAACGGAAAATAAGCGAATGTGTTCGCCATGTAGAACACGTATAGTATGAAATGCGTGCATTCGGGTACATTCGGATGCGTGCATTCGGTTTTTCAAGTCATTGCCAGCAGAAATTAAAATACTTCAAGAGGTTGCATTTAAGAAATGCATAAAAAGAAACTTAGCCATGCATGCTCTCTATAATTTTGATGAATTTGACAAGGCCGTCTTAGTTTTTAAAAAATAAATTAGCTTTTATCAAATTTGTTCTGTATTTTGTCACCGTATTTTTGATTTTATTGTAAAACTTGTTGTTTATTAACTGATTATTTTAAAATTTCTTGATTGACTATTTTTAAAACTTATTAATAGATTATTTAAAAATGTTGTTTACATTTTTTTTTGTTATTTGAGTCTGTAAGATTGAATTTTTATAATTGATCCGATGGTGTCTTGCTTTTACATATAAAAAGTATATGTACACGTAATGAAGTTGTCATAACTTCTAGAAAATGTAAAATGACGTATTCCACAGTATGTACTTTTTGGAATTAATAAAATATGACTATGACTATGACTATGACTACCCGAATAAGGATAACGAATTCGGAAATCGAATACGGAAATCGTACGTCTGCGGCCGGCCTTTGAAGTGTGTGGTATTTAGTGTTACAATCGTCATCACGAGTGTCATAGGCAAGAGCGTACCTATCAAGGGGGGGAGGGGGGGGGGGGGGCACAGGGGGACACCACCGAATTTTTTTGAGTAAAAAATTAAAGTCAAGATAAAAATGACAATTTGGGAGAATCCGCGACTTATGTACCTAGTGTAAGGCACGTATCCAGGGGTGGAAGAATAGTTGGGATTTAACACCCGAAAATCCGACGTATTTTCGTTTTCATTTTATGGGCGAAGTCAAGTTTGATGGGTGCCGCGTTCATAGTTTCAATGAATGCCCCCCCCCCCCCCGAAACTGTAGTCTGGATACGTGCCTGGTCATAGGGTACCTTAACTGCCCAAATATCAAGTAAGTAGTTGTCTAAATGTCCAAATGTCAATAAATTAACATAAATATATCGTATTTATATATAGTGTCAAATGAAAGGCCTGCTTGAGTACATTCCGGAAATATACATCTTCTATATAGATATACATAAACCACAAATATTTCCTCAAAAAAACCATAATATTTTTTTTTTTAATCATTATCGGCAGTCAGCAGTGGATAATCGGGCACTCGCTGCAGAGGGTGATTGGTTGGATCGAACCTTAATATCTGTCTATTTCTTTTGAGACTTTCTCTTTGAGTCAAGTAATATATCAGCAAGACAAGGGTAATGACTATGTATTCGGAGTTCATATACCAGTGTTTAATGTATGCTAGACAGCACCTCGCAGAAACTGCAATTAATGCCGACATTCACTCGCATCATACCCGCGGTAGCTCCCTTTTATGCGTACCCCGAATACGACTGGCAAAAGTACAGAAACGCTACTTGTACCTTAGCATTAAATTCTATAATCTACTCCCTACAAAATTTAAACAGCTGGAGGACATAAAATTAAAAAAAACCATCAAGGAGATGCCACCCTTTCTATAATCTGGCCGAATTTGAGGGCTATGATTTTTCAAATATTGTGCCCATTTAAATTACTTAAAAACGTAGAGCCTTATTGTCTGATTATTTTATTTGGTCTTATATTAGATTATGCATAACGTTGATTTAATTTGATTATTTAACATTTTACTGACAATTTGAATATTACGATGAATAATTTTACTACGTATCTTTTCGAATTAATAACTACTTCAAATATTAGGCTTCTATGTTGATTATTTATATTTATAGTAGTAGTATACAATCTAGTAGTTAATTCTTGACTACCTATGTATGTTCAGTAAAGAGTAGTAACGAAACTTACTACCTAACCCAATTATTTTGACACGTCCAAGAGCGGACTTTAGCCGTCAATTGGACACGACGAAAATGTAATGTAATGTAAGTAAAGTATAACGAATTTGACAATTTGACCAAGAATAGTTATCGTAGAGAATGTTAAAGCTATAGCTTTAACAATCATGAACTTAATAATAATAATAAAAATAAAACTCTCTGTTCTTAAGAAAAGGCGAGCTTATTGCCTGCAGGCAATATTTTAATGTTAACCTATGAACTTCAATAGGACACGGCAATATTATAAGAAGAAACTTATCTATACATCAGAACAGGTCGACATTTGCGTGACAGCGTGACAAAAACGCGACTCGACGCCAATTATACCAAATTGCCCTGACTCTGTTGCATGGTAAACCCAATGAATTATGTCGAGCACCTCCCGCGCTGCGACCAACGCGAACGCGAGGGTGTCTTGTTTATTGCGAGCGCGTACACCTAGCTATCACCAATGTATGGCAGCGTTCCCTCAGCAACGCCGCTGTGGTCTGCGCTTGGTACTCCTTATTGACCCAATGTAGAAATTACACAATACGGCGCGGTGGTCCGCTCTTTCTGCTCGTTATTGACACATTTAGAAATTACACAATATAGCGCATCGAGTCAATATCCTGAATAAACACTAGCGGAAAGTAGATATCGGCTATCCGATCCGGGTATTAGATGACATGGTAATGGACGCTCGTTAAAATGTAGTTTCGCTCTATGCACTTTATGTCGTAATTACGTTGAAAACCTTGACATTATCGAATATTATAGTAGAACACCGATTATCCGAACTAATTGTGGTACATGGGTATACGGAGTATCGATATTTTCGGATAATCGATCAGATACATTTCCCAAAAAAACCTTTCGTTTTTAACAAAAGAAATCTTATGTGTTGTTTCATGTATACATGTTTATACATAAAAAAATGTTAATCCAACAATTTTTTAAGTAGGTAAATGACTGTTCGGATAACCGGTCGTTCGGCTAATAGGTGTTATAATATAAATATTTATATTCTACCGTATTTGGATCGAAATTAATTCTTTCACGCCATAATAACTTATACATTCGAAATTCATACAATTCAAAATACAGTGATTTTTTGCAGTATTAGTGGAAATCTTACCTGAATAACTCCCTCTATCGTCTTTATTATAGCTTATCGAAACCTGTTCTTACAAATAGCCTATACCACAGTATACCAGACAGTAACGTATCTTAGAACAAAATTGAAAACGTTGTCACGAGTACAAGGGCTAGCATATGGCCGCCACATGTCTATTACTCCGCCAACGCAGATGTTCAAACGTTTTGATAAATTCTCCAACTTTCGCACGCGCGTAACGCTAACCAAAGGCGTTCGTCGAGACGTACCCCTCTTCTCACTTCCCTCGCACCCTATCTCCGCAATCCCCTGTCGCTTGAGAGTGCGTCTACTGTTCTCTCGGTATACTGTGCCTATATCGGTGTTTCCTTGCCATTCAAGCCACCGAAGCCATAATAAAACAATACTACATCAGAATTACACTTAACAAAAAGAAACATTAATACTGTAGAAAATATTGTCGAAAAGAATAAAATCAAATCCTTACGACAAAAGGTGCGTAAATCTTCGAGCAGTCGTTAAAAACTTTTAATGTAATGTTTTTTCAAAGTTATCGGGAAGTTTTCAATTATAAGCATTAACAGGTAGCTCGCTAAGGCTCGCGTAAAATGAACCAACATCGCTCAGCTGTGAAAACAAAAAAAAGAAGTTTAAAACAATCTCGTTGACAATCTGTTTACACTTATTATTGATAACGACCCGATAACTATGTAAAACATTCAATTAACAGTTTTTAACGACTGCTCGAAGATTTATCGCTCGTTAAAACCGGTTGAAGCCGGTTCTTGGGAATATTCGCATAAATTATGTCACCACTCATCACTGCACAGCATCGCGGACAGCAATAATAATGCAATGTGTCAGAAATTGTAACTTTTTCATATATTCAGCATCCGAATATGGTCGTTCCGAGTACGGAGATCCAACTAATATTTTTTTTACTTTTTATATTACGAGATTGACTGTCGATCATTGTTTTTTTTTTATTTGTTGTGTGGGGCTTTTCTAAGGTCTTTATGAGCCTTGTAACACTGAGACCATTGCTGATCTATTGTGTTCGCCACCTACTATAGTTCTGCGCTAAGCCTCGTGTCATTTAAGAACCGCAACAGGCTTTTGGCGCCAGATTGTTTTACCTCCTCAGGTTGGAGGTAATGACCACCCAAGTGGATGTATCTTTTACACATCAGCGAGCCACACTCGCACATGAGGTGCAGAGGAGTTTCCTTTGCCCGTTGGCAGAACCTGCACATTTTTGTGTCTCGGAGCTTGAGGTTGTACATGTGTTTGTTGAGGCGACAATGCCCCGTGAGCGCCCTCACCAGTAAGCGTAGATTGTTCCTATTTAGCGATAAGGCCTCGCGGGCCGTCTTAGGGTCGTTTGGATTGATTCAACCCTGGCGTGTTGTTGTTCCAGTGGTTGACGGATTGTTCTAAACATATTTGTTTGAGAATTAGGTTTGCAAGGCTTTTTGGCACGCCACAGCAAGGTTGATCGATCATTGATTACCTAATTGACTTTCAACATTATTTCGTTTACAATTAACAAATCAAGACTTTTGTATATAAATGAATGACCTCTTCGTTATAAACTTACTGTAAATAAAACAGATATCCCTAAATTTTTATTAAGTATCATCAGCGAGCATAGTTTCAGAGGTAAGTAGGAGTTGAAGGATAATTTGTTTACTGACTAGTGAAAATACTGTCAAGAGGTTGTTCAAGATTAAATGTGGGACGTATCTGTTCAAAATACAACGTGGACAGAACAGAAACTATTGATATACAGCCCGTGCTGTGCTGACATTTCGTTCTATGAAAGCTCTCGCCGAAATGGAACAAATTCAAAACAAACGATCGGTCACCATCTGCTGCCTCAGAGTTCACGTTTAAACTGTATGAAATATTCATCGCGTAACTATAAAATAAAAGCGGTGGACGTTCGCGTGATAGGACCCACTTTTGATTGCCGTACAATAATATCTGAATGCGCCCGCTGCTGTGCTGTCTCGTCGCTGCGCCGAGCTTTTGAACCGCGGTTTATTGTCAATTAAACTGTCCCAATTTAACCTTTTTTTACGAGGACAATGGCTCCGGCTGGCGGCACGTGTTCGCCTGGACAGATTGTTCAAAAGTCATTGTTAAAATGAGTATATTTATTGTAAATAATATGAGTTGTCATCGCCGTGTCTCGAAAACGAAAATGTTACCTCCTTGTATTCTTGATTTTCTTTAAATTATATTTTTATTTATTTATTCAAATAAAAGCACAATAGTCTTAACTGCGGTACATTATTGCATTAGCATTTTTATAGGAGTATTGCATTAGCATTTTTATTTGAATATACTCGCGCAGCCTATTGCGCGAGTATATTCAATTTAGAACAATCTTTCAGATCATCGTCCATCGTAGTCTTTGTCGGCCTCTCCAACAGATCTGTGCGATTCGTCACTCCAAAACTGCAAGGATCGTTAACTGATTTTACAATATGATAGACATCAGCTCTTTCCGTGTTTGACATGTCTTAAACTTCTGCCTGTCAAACGTAATCTGTCCATTTAATCGACATCATCATCATCCTAAAGTTTCTTTCGTTTAGTATCTTTAGGCTGACTCCTAGTCTCACGTCTATAAAGAAGGATCAACCTATAGCAGCGTATAAACATATGCTTTATTCCATGTTCATTTTACCTTTGTTTAGAATATATTTCGTAATTTTTATGAATGTAATTATTTGCTTTATATTTTTTTTCTTATCTTGATGTATTCATTGTCATTATTGCCACTATCGAGTCTATCAGAATTGCTACTATCAGATATATCTAACGGGTAACTGTCTGGAAACCAGGTATTTCCCCAGTCCTATATTTTTTAATTGTTACAAGACTGTCCAACAAAAAAGGATTGTAATGTGTTCAGGGTTCATCTATGTATGTGTTCCAATAGCATGTGCACTCGGACTAATTGCTGATGGAGTCTGGAGACTATGGAAAGATACTGTCTTCTAAGCAGCGGGGGTGGATCTTGACCTCTCGCCAACCACTCTTGAAATGACCATTAGGCTACCTGATCGTGAATTCAGAGCCGGGCAAAAGATGGCTTGGTCCGCGATAGATTTATAACTGAATCACAACTGAATTACGACAGGTAGAGGCCGCGTAAGCGACTTCAGTCCCGTAACCAGTCGGAAGAAAGGAGGTTATCCTGAAGGTTAATTCCAGACGGAGATATCCTACCAATACTTGTACCCAGGGGGCGAGGTAGCCTCACTGGGTTGCCTTCCTAGTGCCTCACCCAAAGGCGTTGGACTCTGGGGGGTTCGTGGGTTTGCTAGACGGCAGGTATGTGCCGTTCCAAAATCTTCTACGCTCATCCCACGGCTGAAAGAACGATCACATATCTTTATATCAGCCTGGGGTGACGGATTCGCCCGTTATAGTCGACACCGCCCAACTGTCGGCAAAGGAAGTACCTAACAAAAATAATCGAACAATCTGACGTCGACGTCGATGCAATATATACGCATCCCTACATATACAGAATTATTGCATATTCATTGCTATAGTTATGTATGTAACAGCTATACAAATGTGAAATATAAAGGTGGGTGTTTACCTGCTCGAGTCAGCTGCTCGGAGCCTGCGACGTGCAAGCGGCCGCTTCACGATCAGCTGTGCGCATTGCCTCAGTTTTTTTTGTGTGCGTGTCGCATCTCGGGACCATGTTGATCTCGCTGGCTTTATAAAAAGACGTTCAGTGAACTTGGGGACGAGCACTCTATACCTAATTGAAAGAGAATGTGTATTTTTGATCCGACTGTGATAAATTGCCGTGAAGAAAAGAGCTGAATACGTATATTTCTAGGGTTGGTACTGACATTGTTGATGCTCCGTTTCCATTTATGTACTTTGTTGTTCTGCGCGGCTAGTGAGACGGTGCTCGATAACGTTTTAAAACAAACCACAACACGCGTTCTTTAAAACAAACAATGACTGTTTTGGGAATTTCGACTTTGAATCTGGGACCATATTGCGATGAATGTGTAGGTTTACATCGTGCTTCTGCAAAGACTGCCTTGCATTTGAGATACCTGGCATCAAAGAAAGAAGAACACATATAATGTTTTTTTTATTTATTTTTCTATTAGTAGATTTTAAATTACAGAACATAATTCGACCTGAAAAGTGAGTTGAAAATAATCTACAACTTTTTTTGGTTAAGGCCTTTGTTATTGAGGAACAGCATAATTTTATGTTCAATTTCGAAAATTAAGAATTTTTGTCTCGGTAACAAAGGCCTCATCCAAAAAACATTGTAAACTATTTTCTACTCAGTTTTTAGAGTTATGGGGAGAGCAGCCTTCCGAGACGGTTGGCAGAGACAGGCAGAGGGCCTTTGTTATGCAGAAGCGTGCAGTCCGCACAATAGCGCATGTGGCGCTTGATACGCCAGCTAGGCCTCTGTTTAGAGATCTCTGCATCATGACGCTGCCGTCCGTTTACATAATGTAAGTAGCGCTGTTCGCTCGCAGAAATCTAGCCGATTTTGAAGTGAATGGTGTGCATCACCACTATCCAACAAGATACCGTAGCATGCAACGTTCGGTAAGTCATGCATTATCCAAGTCGGAGAGGCTAGCCTATATCGCCGGCCCAGCGGTTTACAACAAACTCAGCAAGCACATTAGGCAGGCGCAATCTCTTGACGTGTTTAAGAGACGCTTTAAGAGGTAAGGATAAGGCGTTTTATTCACTGGAGGAATATTACTCGAGTGAAGTCTAAAATGATTTCGTGGCTAAATTGTTTAATGATCTCTTTGCATTTTTGTCTTGTATTTCCTCTTTTTAAATTATTCTTGTGTTTTTTTCGTTTTATTTTGTTTATTGTAATTTTTTCTTTACGATAAAAATATGTTTGTTTGCTAATATGTATGGATGTTTGCTTATCTGTATCTTACTTGTATACCAGTAGGTATACTAATAAAATGAATATGAATATATAAAAAAAATCTCTCGATGGCGCTAATAATTGAATGTTGTTATTTGTATCGTTGGTTAAATTATTGGGTTTTGTAATCAATCGGTCCGTTATAAAAAAAACCACTCATTATCATGTTATTATAGATGGTCAAATAAATTGCAATTAATTTGGCCGTCAATGCTATCAGGGTTACATGCTTTTCGCCGTCTCGGAAGAGTTGGCTAATCGTTTTATGGAGTTGCGCAATCTAATACCATATATAATGTTATAATACTAAAGGAGGAAAATTCTTTACATTTGTGAAACCTTTAAATATATTTAAAAAACACGCCTCAATCTGTAAATGTGAATCATTGCAGATTTCATTGAATGTGTGAGTGTGAATCGCACACACTTTTTGTGTTTTTTTATTGCGCTAAATGCAGTGCGGTGACGTGTATTGTTGCGACGGACCGGACGGTTGAGCGCCGCCATCGACAATAATAATCGAGAAGCCAGGTCAATCGTCGGCAGATTGCGGAACACGAGATGCCCGTGCGGGGGCGGACGCGGTTCGCGGTCGGCCGGCCGGCCATGTAGAAAAAATGAGATGGGACCTTCCATACTTTAATTTATTCACCCCATTAATATTTTAATATTGTTTATTAATAATGTGTTTTTAGTTTGTTTATATTTTTTTATCGTGACTATTATTATATTTTTTTTTTTAATTCAATATTGGTTGTCCGTATCAATAATAGGTGTGGCCTGAAAACCAGCATTTGCATTTTTATTACATAGTCTTTGCACTTAAAAATGTTAATTTTGCGTTTTTGTCTATATTTTTTTTGTTGTGACAGCTGCAAATAAATATATTTTCAATATTTGTGTATTTTCATATCATCGCTGCTATGTCTTCCCCGTCCTTTTGCATGGACACACAGAATATGTGTATAACAGATAAACGCATAGGAAATATAGCTACGCAGAAGAATGCTTAAAACACTGCTTACTACTACACCAAACGAAGCCAGTGCTAATGAACATTATAAAGACCCGGTAAATCGAGTATTTCGGATATATAATGCGGAACAAAAAGTATGGTAGAAGGCCTCAAGGACGAAGACGCATATCCTGACTTGCCAATTTACGTTATTGTATGGGGACCATGAGTTACATATATGACCATGACCATGACCCGACCATAAAAACACAAACATGGCATCAGCCCAAGCTGCACAGAACCATTAAAAGCCACACACAGACAGACACTTAGTTGTCAACTACTGCGGTTAAACCCGCAACCCTAGGAAGCTATAACGATATTAGACCATTCTTTCAAACATGGGGTAAACGCAGATACTTAAGGACACCACAGTCCACTGTATAACAAGGTCAACATGCCCGGAAGAGTTTAACGCCTTACCTCGTGGCACTGGAAAGTGGAGCCAGCGGGCAGCCTCGCATCCTCGCTACCAGATTTGGCCGGATTTCTCCGACCTGTCTGGTTGCGGGGCCGAAGTCGCTTGCGCGACCTCTACCTGATTTAGCGGTAATTCAGTTTGAATTTATCTCGGACCATGGCATCCATTCCCGTTACCGCTTGGAATAGTGTGGTCAACTAGTCGTTTTAAGAGTGGCTTACATCAGGTCAATATCCACTCCGGGTGCTTAGGATACGTATTTGATCGTTTGCACCGGAGTGCACAGTCGACGCCGCAAATCGCCTAGGAGCGCCCGGAGATCATCCCCCAGGGGAACTGATCCATCACGCTATGGCGGGGAAAACGGAGTCTTTACCGGCGTCGACTATCTTCGAGGAGGCTACTGTATAGGCGCTAAAGCGTATATTGAGCTGACCAGAGTAACGAGCAGGTCTTAATGACCTAACTGCGTAGGAACCGTAAATTCTCCTTAACTCCCAGACAGACAGATAGAGAAGTCTCACTAATAGGGTTTAATTTGTACGATTTCCTACGGAACGCTAAAAAGAGCAAAGTTTAGATGACATCAATTAGACGATTTTTAATGGCATCTTTTTGTGCAATGCATATCTTGATGCCCCTATCTTAAGTTTTCCCGCGACACGACCAGGGGCACCTCCGCAGTCGGATGCATGCAACCAAACCCGAAGCTGGAGGAGAAGGTGAACGCTCCGGCCAAGGACGGGCGCCGACGGCTCGAGACCGGGGCCGGTGGTTCAGCAGCCCGCTGTAATCCATGGGACACCATTAGGCAAACGAATCAAACAATCCGAGGTTCAACGTTTCAAACATAATACTGTCCTAATACCCGGCTCAGACGCAACTAAACAAGCAGAGCTGTTGTCGCGATTGTTTTTTTTTTTCACCTTGAGATCAACATCGCCACTGCGAATACGACGCACGGTCTATCGGTCGAGCTCTGTGACGTCGCGTTTAGTATGACGAATTTCGAACTGGCGTCAAACTGCTGTAGGTATAGCAGACGAATGTTGAGCTGGCGTCTTTGGGATTAGGCGTGATCCTCACTAGTAAGGTTAGATCCTCATTATCGACGGCAAACGTCGTTAATGACTTTTTGCACCTATTATAACCTGCGTATGGTTTGAATACTCCAGAAAACTAGACCGCATAATCTTTTGTTCAAAATGGACAAACCGAGTCACGCGTGTAAGTAATAATTTTGAAGGGTTTTCATAAAATAAAATGTAAGTGGTTTAGAAAAGTGAAAGGTTTGCATTGTTACAATAATTACTTTACTTGTACTTAACCCCTCAAATGAATGGCGATTAGCTCGGGTTGCCTACGGCAAAATGTATATAAATTTATATTTACATTTACATTTACATTTACATAGAGCGGGGTTTACTATAGAGCTATAGCATTACTATAGAGCGGATTACTATAAAGCGGCGCACATTTATATTTATATTTATATAAATTTATATACATTTTGTATACATTTTGCCAAGGCATCCCTTAAGGGACGCCTCACATTTGAGGGGTTAATTAGTTTCACATTTTGGCAAAAATTGCATTTCTTTGAACTCAGTTAGTAGGGTCGAATAGAGAAGTCCAGCAATATTTTCATTGCTACCTATATTTTGAAAAGTAGTTTTACACTTAATTTTATGTGCTTCATTTTTAAAAAATGTATGAGCACTCGCAAAGCATTATGCCGTCGTTGTGATGTTACAATACATGTATCATATTTTTTTATTATTTCAGTTGATTTTTGACTTGAATTCTGACGACTCTGATGATTACAGATGAAAGCTCCCTAGATACCCACCACTATTTTCCCTTTGTATCTAGCCGTAAAATAATAACCTTAACAATGATTGCCCGATGCGGAATAAGTTTTTTTTTAAATTTGTGTTCGTATTTTATATTTTATAAAACCACATTAATTTAATAATATTCAATTCAGATCAAGGTGGTCAGACCTTTGACGATAGCTGTGAAAAAGGCCCCTAATTCCTAATGATCAATATACCTGCCTATATTACTTTTACTATAAGTTTCGTCTTCTTCAAAAAAACTTCCAAAGTCCAACATCGTTTTTGAATTAGATTTAATTCGTAACAGGAACAACAAAAATGGGTAGGTTGTAGTATCTTTTCTGCTTGAGTCATCACTATAGTAATATTTTCTGCTTGAAAACGTCTTTGTTGGAGAACTTTTTCTTCGACGCCTTAATTTTTTTCTCTCCTTAGCTCATATTTTAGAATTAATACCTTAAGATATACACAACGACGCAAGAATCACTCGTTTTCCTTTCCATTACGAAGTTATGACTGATATTATACTATGGATACTATGGGTATCCACTACAGATACTACAGGTTATTTTTGGTCACACGGAGTGGTTTTCCAGACCCCTATCCGACTCCTCCCCTGTTCGATTACGTAAGCACGCGAACACGCAAGTTCAATACACTTAGCAATGGATGATGGTCTATTTTTAGAATATACATACCACTTTGCGCCCCAACCCTTGGACCACGAGATATAGTAAAATATTTGCGGACATAAATGCGTTTCATCGCTAATTCTAGCGGGACTTTATCATGGGGGACTTTTTAAAGACGTTTTCACGTCAAAATGGTACACATCCTCATTTATCCAGCATGGGTTTTGCCTACCTACTAAAGGAGACGTTTCACTTATGATTGGTTTATTTCTGTCGTGCTTGCGCCTAATGACTATGCCGCTTATTCTTTTATAGCATAAGCGGCAACGGGCTGCTGGTCTGTGTGACCGAATCGGGCTGAGGGCCGAGGACCGCGCGAGCGGGAAGGACGCCTGCGCCGCGCCGCGCCGCGCCGCCGCTTGCCGCCTGCGGGAGAACCGGGACGAAAACCTGAAAGATATACCTGCCGCCCGCCCGACGTCCGTAGGTTGACCAGGCGCGCCAAACGTCTTCCCGGATCTGCCGCCGCTCGCGCTGACCCGTCCCTCCATCGCTAATCGTGTCTTCAGACTTCGCGAACGGGAGCGACACGGAACGCAGAATCACGCACACAGCTCTAACCAATCTACTTCTATGCCGCATACACAACTAGAGCTGTCAACTACAACGGGCGAACCCGTCACCTCAGAAAGTTTTATCGATATTAAATCGTTATATCGCCCGTGAGGTGAGCGTAGAAGACTTTGGACGAATACAATCCACTGTCTAGTTACGCCACTCGCCCGTAAGAAGCCAACGCCTTACCGCGAAATAACCAGGTTAATAACCCACCGAGCCGACACTTGCGCCCTTACTTCCAGTTGCAGTCAGATGTCGCATCCACACGCTTGCCAAGCCGTGGAAAACCCTTACAAACATGTGAATCTGGCGTTTGGCTTGGCTTGTGTGCGCCTAATTCCGATCCTATCGAGTGTCAGATCTTTGGGCAAATCAAAGGAATCCCGTGGCAAATGCTTGCGAGCCATCCATACGTTTGAGAGCCATCCAAGCGTTTGTACAAGCGGTTTGTGGCAAGTGTGGTTCAGTTCAGTGTCAGCTCTGTGGGAAAATCAAAGGAAGCTGTGGCAAATGCTTGCGAGCTATCCACACGTTTGAGAGCCATCCAAGCGTTTGTACAGGGGGTTTATGGCAAGCGTGTGGAATGCGCCATAAGGGGGCATCCACAAACCACGTAACCTTGACGGTAATAATTATAATAAAAGTCTTGTACAAAAAATAAAATTTTGCACAATGGCAGACTTATCACGCTCAGAGGGGTTTCCTCCCGGGTAATTAAAAAAATGCGGTACTAAAATAATATTACACCTAAAGTTATTTACTTTTAAATTACTTATAAAAATTTAACAAAAAAGATACAAAATAACACTCTCACAGACGAAGGAAAAGTGATGTAATGGGGGAGGGTGGTACGTTACGTTTGTGAGAGAAGAAATGCTATTTTAGAAGAAACATGAAAATAGAGAGTAATTGCACACTTCTAATATGAAACCATGGAACCAGCTCCCTCCAAGGAGCTGGTTCCATGGTCCAAAAATAAGAGTAAAACAGAGTTTTGTGACTAGAGATGTTATTATAACTTGATCATAATTATCATCATGGAAAAGTGATGTAATGGGGGTGGGTGGTACGTTACGTTTGTGAGAGAAGAAATGCTATTTTAGAAGAAACATGAAAATAGAGAGTAATTGCACACTTCTAATATGAAACCATGGAACCAGCTCCCTCCAAGGAGCTGGTTCCATGGTCCAAAAATAATAGTAAAACAGAGTTTTGTGACTAGAGATGTTATTATAACTTGATCATAATTATCATCATCGTTTTTTTTATTCTATAGGTATAAACATTTTACAATATTGAGGATCATATGTAAAATATTCAGTGTCATATTCACTAAATGTAACACATTATTCGGGTACGCATAGCTAATTTTCACAATTTTGGCGTATATTAGTTATTAAAAAGAATGAACGTATAATCAGAGGTGCTTTAAAATAGTCTAGTCTACAAGTATATAACCGTATAATACTGAATATGTAATGATCATATAGACAAATTAGTCCAATGGTATTAATTGTTATTTTATAAGGTGCATCTCCACGCCTTCGTATTACTGAAATGTTGATTTGCGTGTAATATATACATAAATAAATAAATATTACGATCTTCCAACCAATTGTACGTACTCATTGGATATTACGATATGAACGTAATATATTATAAATAGGATAGAAAACGAATTTACCGCGTGAAATTTGTAGGACCCGACGTTTCGGTGACGTTGCAGCCGCCGTTGTCAAGGGTAAACTGAAGAGCTGTCAGTCCGTTGTTTTGCGGGTAGGCCGCAAACCGCTGCCGCCACTGCGTAGGTTATAACGGTGGTGGGGGGCCGGGCTCGGAGCGCGGGAATTTTTAAAATCCGTCTTGCACACAACACTCACTGTATCCTGTATTTTAAAAATTCCCGCGCTCCGAGCCCGGCCCCCCACCACCGTTATAACCTACGCAGTGGCGGCAGCGGTTTGCGGCCTACCCGCAAAACAACGGACTGACAGCTCTTCAGTTTACCCTTGACAACGGCGGCTGCAACGTCACCGAAACGTCGGGTCCTACAAATTTCACGCGGTAAATTCGTTTTCTATCCTATTTATAATGTCAAACAACCGCGATAGTCTTCGAACGTAATATATTTACACTCATGTCGTTTTAGATATGACACGTCATTTAATTTAATTTACTTTATGAAAATTAGAGAGATAGGTTATTTGTTTGATGACGGATATTTAATAATCATCGATTCAGCTAGATATGCCCTCAGATACAAATACGTTGGCTCCCCATACCTTTGCTCGTAGATCATGTCACAGAGAGAGAGCAATAAATTAAACAGTATGCGAGAAAATAGCGCGTCAATATTCTTCGCGGCAGCTCTCACACCGGAAACTGTCGGCTGTCTGCCAGCGGACTGCGACCAAACTACTACTAGCCGGCCTCAGTAGTGGTTTTGAAGGGGTCATTTTTGAGCGCGAAAGGACCATCTAGGGGATTATATATCGATGTTAATAATGACCATTTTTTGTTTCAGATATAAAATAATCCATATTTATGTTCATAGATACTTCACTGCACATAATGTCATTATTATTACATATTATTTTGAAAATATATTATATATGTACCTATATTCTTAACTATATTAATAGGCATTTACATTAATATCCAATTCGTCAATTTCGTTCGACAAATTCCATTTTGGTATTCAATATTATATTTATTTTAGTATACAAAAGTTTAAGAAACGGTAAGTAGGTTTACATTTTGGTAAATAAAATAGTCCCATTCTCTAAAGTTCATATTAAAGGTCTCAATATACAGAATGCAATTACTAACGCAGGACATCCTACTGATTGGATATCTAATGTGACTACAAAACCGAAGGTAATCAAGCTATGATGATCGCCAATCTTCAATAGAAGACGGCACTGCATGAGGAGGAAGATTCCTGCATATTTGTTCTTTGATGATAGTGGATCCAGTGGGGCTTCGTAGAAACTTGGTCACCCTACCATCTGGAATAGAAGGAAGGAGCGATCCTTTGGGGTGGGGCCAGGGGGATACCGGGGTAAGGGCTACGAGGTTCGAAGGGAAAACGGGGACAATGCGCCCGGTCGAACGACTGATGGCTTAAATAATAGAAGTTTTTTTACTTGGGAGTCGAAAAAAGCGATGTAAAAAGCGCATATGGCGGCGAATGGCTAGAAAAAATAATAAGGCGGCGGAAGTAATGTTATTTCTCATTTGCGCTAGCCTTCTGCTCTATCAAATGACCGTGCTGAGCACGGAGCAGCTAGCTGCTCCGTGGTGCTGAGTCAGTGGTGCTGAGCGTTAATTTCGTCAAGCGATTTGCCAGATGTACCTAACATTATTTTTATACCTACTTCGCCCTTTTTAAGTGTTCACGAAGCGTTCGAATGGGGGATCTAATAAAGCATTTATTTAAAAATAAAACAAAGATTTTGCCAAATTTGAGATGTATTTTAAAAAGAACATAACGACGCTAAAACAGAAACGTTACTATTTCATTAATATAACATTTAAAAAATCTAAAATTATAGTTTTCCGGGAGACATTCTAGGGAGGGATCTCGGATTATAGAAGCGTTCGGATTATCAAGGTTCTGCTATATTTCTTACTGTAGTCCCAGTATACACTGTGCTGTGATGGTGTGACGCTACATATCTGTGATTATGTCAAGCGCCAACTTGTTGCCAATGTCGAAACAAAACACTCTTCAAAAAGAAACCAACATATGGCCCACCCTTTATTTCATAAATTGTATTATACAAATTCAAAATTTTCAAATTTAAAATTCTTTATTAATCTATAATATTTATATACATCTTTCAACTATAGAGCTTTATTTATATACATCTTTCAACTATAGAGCTATAGCACTGACATGGTAGTTAAGTATGTATTATTATTTTCTGAATTTACATACAAAATTAAGATATTCACCCAGTCACTGTATCTACAAAATCCATAAAAAATTAAAATTTCACTGCAAAACTTTTAGGTAGGTACCTACATTTATCGTCTATACAAGACTAGCACGAAATTAAACGAACAAGATTCATCAACATTGATATAATTTTATACAATCTTTTTCTTTAAAATGTTTCAACTCTCAGCCGTCAAATATACGCTTCAAGCTTGTTATAAAAATATTTATTTTATAACTATTCAGGTATTACAAAGAACATAAACATATTGTTGCAAGTAAAGAATGTTTCATTACCTTATCCCACAGTGTGAGATAAAAGGAGACAGCACTTCAAGGAACAGCATTACTTATCTACTTGTTATGTCTCAAGATGCGTGTTTCATATTCTATTGTGTATGTATTATGAATGAGTTATGGGGCTTAGGGCAAGAAATATGAATAGGGGAGAGAAGCGAGAAGAAATATCTCGAAATATAGCCACGTCGTCCATTTCACTAATTTCGATGACAAATTGTTTTGGATCGACTTCTTAAACGCTAATCTTTATAAAGCATCTTACTTCTTAAGAGACATGATGTATTGAGTAGGTAAGTCGTGGCAGGAATGAATGCTTATCTAGCGAAATGTTCATTAATTAAAATCAGGCCGAGACGCAAATTAGTATTGGTAAGATTGGGCCGGGATATAGCTGGATATCTATATAATCTGTCATGTTCACAAATAAATACTATAAAAAGTAGGTAATTAATGTTGTGAAAATAGTTCCATAAAATTGTCAAATCAAATGAAACCAAGTTTTTTGACCTCAAAACCTTTTACTTAGTTGTTTAGACATTAGTATACAATACTTTGAATACATGATGTTACATAATTTTATTATAAAATCCAATGAACAAAATCAGTGATTACGGAATCAATATATAATGTTTTACTAGATAGCCGCTTAAGATATAATTCTAAAAAATCGATACTAAAGGTTTCTGAAGAATCTCACCACATAATATATAATAATCGTATTAGACTACAATTGACATAATATAATAACAAAGATATTGAAATACTTACTAACTACCTAACTTACTTTTTGACGTGAGAATTATCAATTAAATTGCCATGAATTAGAAAATATTACGGCCCTACACATACAAAATACAATTGATTATCAGAGAGAAAATTAAATATTTATGATGATATAATAGGCGATAAAATGTCATGTCGTTTTTGATCTACACGCTAAAGTTATAAAAAGGTTATGCTCTCTATCACGCAAAAGTTGCACTACATGGGATAGTTGTCGTTTGTTTCCTTCTAATGTTGATTTTTTGAGTAGGGTATTTTGAATTAGTTCCATTCAAATGCAACATATGGTTGCGTTTTTAAAATACCTTGTTTTTAACTTTTTTCAAGAAGACATACCTCTTATTCTTATACATGGTTATTTCAGGGTCACATTTCTTTTGGATTCTGTCAGTCCCCTCTAGACCCAAATAAAGTTATCTTTGGTTATGTTATCGCATTAGGATATTTGCAGCGTTTTACAATATAGCCACATTTTAAAGCTCCATTCAGCTTGTTTATCATTGCATAGGTCAAGGCCTTGCAATTCTAAATCCGTTAATATTGCTTTTAGAAAAATAAATAAATGCGACGTAGAATTCTTATGACTTTGCCTACAACTTTTGTTTATGTCACTTTTCGGCATCTTCAGCGAGTTTTGAATAAAAAACGGTATTATTAATCTGAAAATTGAATACTTCATAACTTCGTTATTATTAATGCTAGAATGGAAAGCAAACGTGTCTTAGAATCCCGAGAATAATGGCTCTTATTGTTGTAAATGATTTCTACAAATTTTAAAATGATGAGTAAAAAATGACGAATTTGAAAATTGAAACTAAGAATCGCTATTATTATAGCCAATACCTAGAACAACGACGCATTTTATGTCGGTACCAGTTTTTTTATGTCCACTGGTAGGTAATTGTATCACACAAAATGTTCTAATGCGAATCTCTTGACTTGAGTCTACTTTTGAGAGTTAAAGACAGTGGATAATAAGGCGAGGAGAAAGGAATTATTCCATGGTAAGATTATAGACTATAGCTATAGCTATATACGCCTCATTTCGCGGTGATCTCTTCCGGGGCCAACACTGATATTTTCGAATTGGCGCGCAGGTGCACCGTCTGCTTAGTGTGACGTTACGTTCAGTCTACATATTTTCTAAATCGCACCAAGCAACTTTAAGTCCTTAAAAGCAAGAATCTTCTTCATTTCATTTGCTTAAAAGTGTGAAAGACTTACGAGATTGTGGCGGAAGTGAGAGCGTGCACCTGGTTCGAGGTGAATTGATTATCCCAAAGTATTCGTTTTGCATTGGGGCGTTTCAATATACCCACATAAACCTACGTGTATGTTGTAGTTGTAGTGAAGCAGATCGCCGGTGCCAGTGTTCGACTAGTCGGTTAAGTGTCGGGTTTACTGCGTGCATTGCGCTGTCTTTCGTAAGTTCCGACTAGTATTACGTGCTTCTCGCCTGAATTTACATATTTGACCGTTATGAGTCCCTACGCGAGCGCGAGTAATGCTATTATCGGTGCTTTTGTAGAAAGTTCTGATGGCGCTGAGATGTGTTGTTGATGCGTTGGTAGAACCAACTAAATGAACTTACATCGCGCACTCGAAAGTTTATATACGTCTTTCGCGAGCTACGCTACATTCTAGCAAGTAGTAGTAGTAGTAAACGGGGGGCTTGTTTTCAGCCCTTGATGTCACCTAGATCTATAAGATCTTTTGTAACTCTCCACTTTTTTGTTGGGTTCATACAGATCTTCCAGTCCATACAGATCACTGACCTTCAGTTGGGCGGATCGCTGGGTTCGAGAAAGGCTCGTCCTAGTAAACTGTGTTTTTTTGCGGCGAGGCCTGGGCAGCGATCAACGATGTGTATGCTGTCCTCAGATTCTTCGCCGCATATTCGGCAGTCTTTTCTCTCGGTCAAGCCAAGGTTGAATAGATATTTCTAAGGGTTGTGTGTCCGTTGAGGAGACCGATTATGGTTCTAACGTTCGTCTTGCTCATGTCAAGTAGGGCATTGGTTTTCTTAGGGAGTGGTTGCTCCATCATGGCTTTTGCCTGGCGGCATCCTTGGTACATTTTAGCAAAACCGACGTAAAAAAATGTGTTTATGGCGCTTTATCAACGCCTTGTGTGCATGGTATCATTGCATGTGTAGTATGTACGAAGCAATTACTCGAACCACTGGTTAAAACCCAGAAATTGTTATTGATGGCTACTTACTAGAAACAACCCCGCTATGACTCATTATTCAGCGAAGCAAAGGTTCTGTATATTCGTCAGCTGTTCTTGAAACAAGTCTTAATATTTTTTTACAAAACATTATAGAAGCGCATGCGAAGTGAACCATAAATATCAAAAAAAATAGCTGAAGGGACGAACTATGTAATTTCTCACGTACATCAAACTTTTGCCCATCGGAGTATTTCATCGCTAAAAAATGTAAATAAAAATTGTCCAGAATGTACACCGATTTAAGGCAAAAGAAAAGAATGGATCCTTGACGATATAGGTCGTGCAAAGACTGAAATTGAATTGCGTCATAGATATGGAATGTTTGTTCTTTCACTTATTTCTTATTTAACTTACTAACCCTTTTATTTCTTTTATATTTTTATATTAATACATATCGGACATATTATGTTTTCTATATCTATGTGTAATATTTTATCCTATCATTTTAGTATTGATATTGAAAACAGTTTAGTTGTCAGAAAACGTCAGTTACTACTTAAAAAGCAAAGGCAGTGTATTTCGCATGCCCAGATACATGATATTTGATCTAGTTGGGCATTTGTCTGGAATGATCGCATATGTTGTGTTCATGTTTTCCTTATTGTTTATGTAACTAATACAATGTGTAGTACCATGTATAATAGTACAATGTAACTATTACAATCTATAATACAATGTACTTATGTAACACTACGATCGCACTGATAACTCACTATTACAATGTAAACAAATAAACAGTAAACAATATTACTTACTATACGGACATGTCGATTCCACTTGCATGCCACAGAATATTCCCTCTCTCTTTTTAACCTTTGCGCTTGGTGCTTTATATTTTTGAACCTGTTTCATTTCAGTAAGTCAAGTGATTTCCGTTATTGTATATACCGCTTATGTAGGTCGATTCGACCTACGATTATGATTTGTGTACGTTGGAATTGTGCTCTTCCTATAGTGCTATCGACTATCGAAGGTTGGCGATAGCCATAGCTATCTTTACTCTTGAAGCTGCTGCACGAAACAGATGTTGTACTTTATCCTTAAACTCATTTCAGCAGAAAATCCTTCCAGCAGCAATTAAACAAACTATAATAAGGATAATGCTACTCCCAATTCTGGACTATACTGATGTCGGTATTATAGACATAGACAAGAAGATTCTGGATAAATTTGACCGACTAGAGAATATCTGCATATGGTACATATTCGCGAGCAAATATCGCGACGGAGTTCAATTTCTTCGAACTTCAATGGCTTCGACACAATAGCCCATCACTTCACTATCGAATATCTTCTAATATTTTTTGTTGTTGAGCCCGAGACTGCCGTCTAGCATTGATCTTTCCATTGCTCTTATTTAATTTTACTGCACTGTCTCTTTGTTACTTGCTGTCGTTTTTACATAGAGTAAAAAGGGACGAGTTCCTAAACAATAAAGAATATTTCCACATTCGTTACGGTGTACGTAATTGTAAACCTTAAATTGGTTTACTGTCAGCGCTGCTTCGGGGCGACTATTTATTAGTATGCTTTTACGGTCGCCATGTTTGCAGTAATGCTTATACTGTAAATATTTTTATTAGACCTATACCGCTGTTTATTGTCCAGTTTTTGCTGGTAAGATTTCATGGCTTTAGGAGGCATTAACGCTGGAAAACTTTTTGTACATGGAGATTGCATACTTCTCTCGACAATAAACTGTTGTTACTCACCTCCATAACTCATTTAAATAAACTACCCAAAAGCGTTGTTAATGTTACGTGGTAAAAACACACCGGTACGAATTAACAGTCCATGAACGAAAATGAATACTAATTTTAAAGAAAGTTTTTATTGAACGATGTTTTTCAATTTATGTCTACTCAAGTTCAAGGTCAAATTCAAGTTTATTAATTTCAAAGAAATACAACAAATTATGTATTGAAATCCATAATAAGATTACTAAATTACTACCATAAATTATTAACTTAAGGCTGTTCATAACGACTCACGCAATACTTTTCCCATACGTTTGGAATATATTAAAGTTATAAGTGATGACTTTTTTACATTTTTTTTTAACAATAATTTAACTTTCGGCGAACCGAATTTGGTTTGGCTTACAATGGTTTTGCGAGGATAGTAAGTCGTTCATTTTTAATTTTTTAACTAAATTTGTCGGGGGGTTTTTTTAAAATACTATTTTTGGTGTTAAAATTGAAACACTTTTAAATACAAGTTCATGAAATTAGTTTAGCGGAAAGCTAATTCATCATATAATTATTATATTAGTAAACGGTATAATATATAACTTGAATATATTAGAAACGTACAGGTTTTTTTTTGTTATTCAGAAGGTACGGTTTTTTTATAGTATTTGAAAACAGCATTTTTCTCAGTGTAGTAGTGGTAGGTACACTATGAGAAGCATCGAATAATAACTTGATTGGTTGTGAGCTTTTCGATGCACCTTTGTGTATCGGGCGATAGTTTCTGCATTGTAAAGTTTGTAGGCCGAATTTGTTCTGCCGCCGCGCCGAGTGACAAGAAGGACGGGAAGAGCTTTCGTTGCTGACGGAAGAACCGGGACGAGGGGGAAGGAGTGAGCGACGAGGGGTGCGGGGCGAAGGAGTGTCTGAGTGCGAGGTGCCGCAGTGCGCGTGCGCGATGCATCGCGCGGCAGTCGCCTGCGCCCGCCCGCTCCAAGGGGGAAAGGGGAATCAGTTAACGTTGCCAAGTGTGAGCTGAATGCGCTATTTTTAGCCGAAATTGAATGTCTGCAACATCCGGCATCCTGCGAGCGGCATTCGACGTTATTTACTAGTCCCTAGTTGCTGGAATACGAGATGATGGACATTCTGAAATGAAACAAAATGAATTCGTACATCATTTTTATTTATTATGATTATGGCTTTTATCATTAACAATTTTATCTTTTCAATATTACTTTGATTGCTTAGCTAATAAGGATTAATAGAAACTATTACCTAGTGTATACATTCTTTCAAATCAAGTTTTTTTCTCTGCATGGTTTTTATGTAGGTACCTAATGGTTTTTAGGTATTTATACACATATTCTTACAAATTTCATTAAAGTTAAAATGTTATCGCCTTAGTTAAATGACATTAAAATAGGATCACTGGCAACAGTTTTTGGCATATCATGTTAGAAGTTTATTTGCTACTGAATTTTTGTCTATGACATTATAATTAGACCTGTTGTCTATTTAACTGCATATAATTGTGAATTACGAATTTAAATTAAAAATTAACATGACGATGACAAAAAAATATTGAAAGCATAAGAAAATGCAAGATCAGTGAATTTTAACCATTTTTTCTCCCAAGAATGATAATCAAAGAGAAGGCGTTGATCAATAACAGCATGAATTTCTTATTTCTTCTGCAACTATAATAGGTAGGTATATAGTGCGTCCGTTACTGTTAGTTTTTTTAAGTGACGAATCTGTAAATGCAACTGAACAGAAAAAGTAAGTTGTTGTGGTTGAAATTCATTTGAAGTTCAATTACAACTTTTTTTTTGCGCTGTTTGCCGAGAGGAAAGCGTTTTTATTTCATCTTAAGGTTATCCATTCAATTGACCTTATTCGTTTTCTCTTTTGCTTGCTTTCTTACTTGGTTGTCCGATTTTCAAATCAGATCAGATCAGCTTTTTGCTGATTTTGTATTGAGTCAAAATTTTACCGAAAGCGATGTTGAATTAAGGCCTACAGAATGGACGAGAAAAGAATAAAATGGGTATAAAATATACTACGCAGAGTTTCTAACTAATATTTTCGATTCGATGTCGAGACATTTTTGATGATGCTTTTGAATTCGATTAAGATTTAATTATAAAATAAAATGAATTCGAGTAAAATATAAAATTCTGCGATGGAGGTCTTTTATTCAGCTATTTGTCATATAGTTCCGTATATAGCAAAATTTTGATTTTGTTTAAATTAAAAATTTATTGTTTTTTTATTTTTCTTTTATACGACACGTCGCAGAATTTAGTATTCTACTCGATTTTTCTGAAAATTATTGGTCTCCATGAGACGATTAAAACCATTTCCAGATTGAAAAGTCTGTCTTTGCGCGTGTATTCCTCCACGATAGTGCCCAAACGCTTAATCCGATTGAGCTAAAATTTGGCATGCAGGCATCATTTATTCATGGCAAGAGTTGAAATGGTTGTGGTTGAAGTCGGTTTACCAGGGGGCGCACTAGTCATATATCAATTTCGAAATATTGGTCTTAAGAGACTTGAAATTTAGTACACAAATGCCTTGTTAGGCCTAAATCACATTGTAAAATTTTGGTTGACATATATAATATACAATATACACTAATAATATTTTAATGCCGCCATACATTTTAATTAAATTTTGACGCCAACTGTTGGCGCTTGACCCAAACCTGCCATTAGCCAAGAAGCGAACCGTGCCGCCTGGGGCGTTGCAATGGAACGCACCAAGATTCGCCCGCCGGCTGAGAGTGTCGCTCATCGATTTTATTTATGAATTTAATTTTCAGGTGAAATCAATAGCCAAGATACTTGCCGGGTAAGTCCCGGGGTGACAAAGCCGTTTTTTTATTCGACCTAAAAAGTTGATGTGGTATTTATATCAGTTCTACATTGTTGCTTTTTAACGTCCCCGACTATATTCACGACTTTTTATATTCACAATTTTTTGTAGTACATCTACATTTGGGTACGTCTAATTTTTTAAAACATCAATTCGTAAACACCTATATAGCGGTAGATTGGTTAGACCTATATAGCGGTAGATTGGTTAGTTTTTTTTAAACCATCACACAAATTAATTTCATATTTTAAATTAAAAAACCCACACTTTTTTATCAGATTTGGTATTAAAATTATTGAATTTAGTAGTGTTTTTTTTTAATAGGCAAGTTAGCAATATCTAATAAATTCCGTAAATTTTGCAAATTGTGTAGATTGTACGATCTTCAGCTAATGGGGCTCTTGATATTATAATAAATAAAATCATGTTTCAAGTCGTATGATATGGCTTATAGTACTGGAAAATACGCGCGTATTTCTGGCAACGCCGTGGGACGTCTCGGCGCGCGCCGCGTGTTGTTATTCGCGCCGGCGGCGGTGCGGCGGCTGCACGCGCGTTCTGTATTCATTTCGGCCGCAGCGCCCGAGAGAGTGCACCGGGCGCCTCCTCGCCTTCCTTCGCCCACTTTTTAGTTGCTCTTCGGGTGTGTGATATTCGTGTGTTGCGCGCGCTCGACTCGACTGTAAGCCCGTAGCTTAGTGTGGCGCGAGGACGACCGTCAGCTCAGCTCCGCCCAAAACCGTGTCTCGGAAATCGGGATCGACTTTTCGAACGCGTTTTCTCACCGAGCCCTGAGCGCGCGGCCCGGACGTGTCCCGCGGCCCTTTGTGCTGTTTATTTAGGACCGACTCGATGTGAAAAAATAGTGCTTATAAGTTCATAAAATATTTGTGTGCTGTGCTTGTTCTAGAAATTATATCACAAAACAGTGTTGATTGAGGATATGCGCTTGCAGCAGGATCCAATAAAACTGCCGCTTTTCGGAGGATGCTGAAAATATGTTACGACATAGATGGAGGTTAGTAAATTTGGAATATATGCAGTTAAGCTAATTGCCATATTTAAAAAAAAAACTAACGTAACCTACCGCCAAATAAGTCTTTATTGATGGTTTTTAAAAAACTAAGTTAACCTACCGCCACATTTTTTTTTGGAATGAATGCATTATAGGAACCTTTCTCAAAAACAAAAGAAAAAGAAACTACTAGATTTGATAAAAGCCTCGGCCGCGCAATATTTCGAGACAAAAAAATACAATTATACATACAAAATATTGGTATGTATGTATAGTTTAACTTTACCTAACAAAATGTAGGTGTATGAAAGCTTCTTTAAACGTCTATATCCCGCGTATTTATAAATATAAAGCAAATATTTTTACAGATTCGGAATCGGTGTGATGAATTTAGTAAGGTGATTTAAAAACAGATTCTATGCAGAATAGTAATATCAATGTATTTTATGTTTGTTTATACCCTTTATTGTGAAATGTCACAATGGGCGGGTTTATTGTCATATGACAATCTCTTACAACCAACCCTACTATGACGTGTATATGTATGTGTGCGTGTAACATGTGTGTAAGTGTGTGTCTTCTTGTTATTGCATTCCATCGACAGAATTAAAAATGCAATTCCGTTAATTTGATCCCATCGGAAAATGGTGACCCAGCCGGGAATCGAACTCGGGACCTTACAATGTAAGATCAGGCGACCTAACCACTATGCCACCGTCAAACTGCATAAAATACAACTGACTGACAATACATCCTCTAGCTAAAATACATTGAAAATTTGTACATCTTCAAGCTAAAATGCATTTTCAATGTATTTTATGCTAAACTGCATATTTTTCTCTGCTATTTTAATTAACATTCTCTAGGGCCCAACCAATGTTTCTTCCTTCTTTTTTGATTATTTTGTTTCAATGGAATAGATGAAGTATTACAGTCAAAATGGCGTAAGGTTTTAGACATTTTAGCGACTTGAGAAAGCGTATAATCGCTCTCCCGTCGAAGAAGTTTTGAAGAAATTTTGCAGAAGCAAACGGCCGCGGCAGTTAGAAGAAGAAGATTATAGAAGTTAGAAGAGCCCGGCAAGCCGCTGCGCCGACGATCGAATAGGAGAAGACTGTTTGACCTTCATACTTAATTATTTAACCCGGCTGACAGCGATTTCATTCTAACAGCATGCCCGGTTGCAAACACACGAAAAATGTAGTTGTTTTGTTTCTTTTTATTAATATCTAAATTACGAAGTAGGTATGTCAAAATAAAGCTCCCGCATATTAAATAGGACCGAATTAGCTAGCGTTTATTGTTTTTTTATATATCTCTCGAAACATTCAGTGGTTGTTTTGAAATTTAGCCCCAAACTTTTACTTTTTGAAGAGATGGGTCTGTAAAAGTTTGTAATATGAGAATTAAAATGGGTGAAACATTTTAAATGTAATCCATGAGAAATAAAAACAAAGACGTGGACTTTTTTTTGTACAAATTTAATAGCATAGTATAAAAGGACAATATCCCATAGGTTCATAGGTTTTCGATCGGGTTGAGATCGGGGGAGTTTACGGGACATTCAAATACAGTAATTTGGTTCTGTGTGACAAACTGTTTCACTTTTTTCGAAGAATGGCATGGGGAGAGATCCTATCGAAAAGATGTTCCCTCGTTGGAAGGATATACCTACCTTGTTGAGCTCCCGTATCATAAGGTTTGATAAGATGTCAATATATTGATCCGAATTCATCATCCCAGTGACTGGCACGAGTGATCCAGTGCCATGATAGGAGAAGCAAACCCAAAACATCTTCTTCATAGCTTTTCTGTTATAAATGAGCAGGTGATATGGAATCACCAGCTGCTCGCCGCACGAACTGTACAATATGCTGTCCCTGCACAACAATATGTGTTTCATAGGAGAAAAGAATTTTATGCCAGTCTTCAGTTGTCCAATGCTGGTATTTCTTGACCCAAGCTAGGCGCTTTTTCATCATGGCAGTGGTCAGAAGCTGCTTCTTTATTGTCTTCCTTGCAATCCTACCAGATTCAAGAAGCTGTGGTCGGACTGTAGTGACGTCAATATTTATTCCAGGTTGATGAAGTTCTCTGTTTAGGTCGACTGCACTCACGCGTGGATTTATTTTGCTCTTACGCACCAGAAGTTGATCATCTTTGAGGGTTGTTTCCCTCTTCCGACCACATTTTCCCTTCCGTTTGATGTTCACCGCTCCCGTTGTTTTCTTCTGATTGACAATCCTGCTGACGGATGCTAGGCCAACTCCAACATTCTCCGCTATCTGCCGGTGCGTCATAGAAGAGTGCTCAGCAAGCGTAATTATCCGTTCCCGCTTTCTTGGAGTGATATCCAATCTTAAAACGTCACTCAAATTACGCAGTTCAAATCTGTTATTTACGAAAAACATCAGATTTTCTACTGAAAACACAACAACATCAATTAGAATACGTTTTTTTGACATTTCACATGTGCTCGACAGGTTAGAAAACATTGCCAGAATTAAAATTATCTCAGATAATTAATTCGCACGGTACTGTAGAAGTATTAAAATAATCTTAATAAAAGAAAGAGTCGCATTCCTAAAATGTCGTACCTATAACCTATAATGTAATGTAAATCAAAAAAATATAAAATCGACGTTTTTATACATTTTAATTTAATAACCATTACATACGTACATATCATTCCAATGTCTAAACAACTAACTACTTATAGGGTTTTTAATACAATAAACTTAATTCATTTTGATTTGATCTACAATAAAACAGTAAACATACTTACTAAAGAAGAAAGCGTAGAGTACAACGTTGTTCAAAATCCAGAATCGACCGGTCGCATTAAAACTCCCGTGATCAAGATATCACGATATCACGCTCTTGGAATTCGCCAAATCTCATTTAGAGTTTTAGTACCTGCCGTTTGGTTGGTTGGTCGGGCGGTTGCGCTGGTTGGCATCCCGATTATCGCCCACCGCCCGCGTACATTTATTAATTTCGTTATGGTAGCCGAGCACGCCACTCCGCCGACTGAGGACGACAATTTATTGCTAACATTATTCCTACTAGCCTTTGAGAGGCGGACCGAACGAGAGCTCTCGCGTACCATTAGCAATAAGTTCCAATGCTTAGAATAGTGGTAGGTTGTGGTAGTTTGGTTTTTTCTTACGCTTCATATGGTTGTGTATTTCAATTCAAAGAAGTTACAATATTTTACATATTGATAACTAAGTAAGGGAATACTACTTATTTCGTATAACTTTAATCCAAGCTAAAAATGAGACATTTCGAGAAAGCCCTATTTATTTGAAACTTCATTCCTTCATTTCTAAAGACTAGCATTGTCATCTAGCATTGATCTTTCCTTATTTAACATTACTGCATTGCCTCTTTGTTAGTTGATGTAGTTTTTACATAGAGTAACAAGAAGTAAATATATTAAAAATAATATAAAAAAATACGACTGCCGCTACAAAAAGTAACTATTGTACAATATTTATAATTATTTTTATTACGATTTTTTTAAAATATTTGTGTTGTGTGTGTTTATTCATATACATGTATATTTTCGGAATAAACTCATTTATACCTTTCATTTGACACAACACGATATATTTATGTTAATTTATTGACATTTAGACAACTACTTACTTGATATTTGGACAGTTGGACAGTACCCTATGACAGTGGTCCCCAACCTTTTTGTCGCCGCGGACCGGTCAACATTTGATAATATTACCGCGGCCCACTGGGGGGGGGGGGGGGGGGGGTCACATTGAATGTATTTTTTTGTATTAAAAAGCTAAATATTTGTACAATATATCATAATAAAAATTACAATTTTGGTACCTACATAAGTTATAGTGACAAATAATAGTAGAGAAATACAGTTACCCCTTAAAAATGAATAGAAACAGATTTAATATTTGAACTTAATGCTAAATCAATGAGAACCCTGAGCTTGCTTCATTGAAACGAGATGATTCCATCTAGGGGTAATAGGAGATAGTGACACCCGAAGTGTCTTGCTTATGTCCAGTTTATTTCTTTGTTTTGCGCGGCCCAGTACCATTTGGTCCACGGCCCGGTACCGGGCCGCGGCCCGGGGGTTGGGGACCACTGCCCTATGACACTCAGAATGACATAACTATTTTAACAATATCACACACGTCTAAATTGGTTCAAGCGTTTAGAAGTTATGGTGTAATGAAGAAACGGAAAACATTATAGAATAATCCTGAAGACATTACCCTCCTTTTTTGTCGGACAGTCGTGTCAAAATATTGGATTGATTCCTATATTACCATTTTGTTATTATGGTTTTAAGTATGTTATTGAGGTCTCATGTCGCCTTAAACTTCATTCCTTCATTCTAGCATTCATCTTACCATCGCTCCTATTTAATTTTACAGCACTGTCCCTTTGTTAATAGTTGTTGTAGTTTTTACATGGAGTAAAAAGGGACGAGTTCCTCAACAGCTAAGAATATTTCCACGTTCGTTATGCTGTACCTGCGTATTGTACCTTTTAAATTGGTTTACTGTCAGCGCTGCTTTGGACCGACTATTTATTAGTATGCTTTTACGGTCGCTATTTTTGCAGTAATGTACTGTAAATATTTTTATCAGACCCATACCGCTGTTTTTGCTTCGACTGTTCAGTTTCTGCTGGAATTATTTCATGGCTTTTTTTGCTTAAATCACACGAAATTAATTTCATTCTATTGTATTTTATGAGTTACCATACTCGCCATGCTATTTCATGACTAGACAAGAGGTTCAGTTACATATATATTAAATAGTGTTTTAGAATTTTTGTTTTTGAAACGACTGTAATGGTTAAGAGCCCTATCACATATTTTTTCCAGAAAGGCAAGAAAAGTGGATTTTTGGCGTTCTAATTCCAAGAAATGAAGAGATTTCTACAAACTTTAATTACTGAATTACCTGGACCATTTCTTGATGTTGACCATAGCGGCCTTTAATTTTAGATATAACGAATATTATTTACTTATTCAGCCCATTTTCCGAAAGTCGTTATTCGTAAAACGCTCGGAAGGCAAACTTTGAGCTCCTTAATACAGTAATATCACTACAACGAAAACCGTATACTATTTTTTTTTATGTCCGTCATGTATTCTTGTTGACCATAGCGGCCTTATTTTTTCGTTTTTTGACCACATATCCAAGGTATACATTACTTACAATTACACAAAATTTAAAAAAAAACTTCCTGTATCATTCTAATTTTCTCAGAAATAAAATAAGATTCTTATATAATACTTATACTATATTAAAGTTCACTCTTTTAGCAATACGACATAATATAAATTATTGTCATTAGAAAGGAGAAAACACTGCAAAAAACAATTAGAAATTGTGTATATATTTGCTTGCGCAAGAGAAGAGCGCTCAGTGCCGCGGTTTTCTCCCAGGGTTGAATAGTTATTTATTTATTTTTTTATTTATTTATCCTATCTTTTATAGTTACATCCAAAAAAAATGCGTTCATTTTTTAAACTCATTTTAAAAGAATACCTACGCTATTTTGTAATAGGCCTCTTAATTACGCTTGAATATCGTGTGCGAAAATCACGCACGATATCCGTAAATCATTGATAAAACGCGGTTCGAGTCTGCCACCTACGCTGGTAATTCAAAGATCTCTATAATGGCGCCCATTCACAAAAGTGATGACGAGCAATATTATCAGCATTTCCTAAACTTTTTGGATCGGTATGTGGTACCTACTACGCGATTGAATACTCAACATGGTTTTCGTCCCGTTCGTTCTACTACTATCAATCTTTCCATGTTTACCAATTACCTACATGGCGGTTGAATTGGATAGCACCCCAGGCAGACAGGTATATTGTACGAAGGACACTCTGAAAGCTTTCGGAATGAATGGATTCCTCTCGGCAGCACCCACATTGCTCAAAATTACCTGTTTAAATAATATTTTTTTTGGTAATCATGTGTTCGGTGAAAGTAGGAGTAATATTATTTAAATTCAGATGCCTGTTAGCGATGTAGGTAAAGATTTTGTGATTTCTGTAATGATGTGAAGTAAATAAACGAATAATAATAATTACCTAAGTAGTGATATTACAGTTTTTATTCCAAAGTTGCCGTCCATGTGCACGTCTTCCTAGTGCCATAAATGTCGGGTTTAGTGCTCGCTGCTCTGCTCGAAACGAAGCTCGGCGTCCGCTCGCTTCCGAGAAGTGCACGCTTATTTAGAAAGTTCAGCTAAAAGTTGGGTTTCGACAAAGTACAGAGAGGTATAAAATAACGCCTCCATTTGCTTTTCGGACGGTTTTACGACTCCCCGAATTACACTGTCGAGTAGCGGCGGCCGACCGCGGTGCGCCTCCGCACTGAAGTGGAAAATGTGCAGTCAGTAATGTTATTATGCAGGAGTAGAAGTTTTTTAAATTTTGGAGGGCGATAAAAGTTTTTATTATCTAAGGGGCTCCCTAGACGATCAAGCATGCTTGTCAAGCATCGCATCGCGAGCTGGGAGGGGATCGTAAACCGCAGGAAACATACAATTATTTTTTTTCATATTTACCAAAAATGACTAATTTTATAGTTTATACCAGGGAGTCACGTTAATTAGACGTAATTGATTGATGAATGACGTGACTCTCTGGTATAAAACTACAAAATTAGGCATTGTTAGTAAATATTTTAAAAAATATTTGCATATTTTCTGCGGTTTACGATCCCCTCCCAGTCCGCGACGCGATGCTTGAGAAGCATGCTTGATCGTCTAGAGAGCCCCTAAGATAGAAAGCCGAAAACTGAGTCGGATACTCAAAGTATATTTATGGATATTATTATGACTTCCCTGTGTATTCGATTAAATCGAGAAATCGATCGTTTGTTTGTTTGTACTCTTTATTGTGAAATTATGACAATTTCTTACAACCAACCCTTCTGTGACGTGTTTATATGTATGTATGCGTGTAAACTGTGTGTAAATGTGTGTCTTGTTATTGCATTTGATCGACAGAATTGAAAATGCAATTCCGTTAATTTTATCCCAACGGAAAATGGTGACCCAGCCCGGAATCGAACCCGGGACCTTACAATCTACTCGTAAGATCAGGCGACCTAACCACTATGCCACCGGGCCGTGTGGCCTTCCTCACTCAAACATTTGCAATCACGTTGATGTCATCTTTTGGAAACATATACAACTTGCACAGATATGTTCAGTTTGGGAAGCAGTAAAGGAGACCGGGTCTGGTGGCGAAACTCAAATATCTCACAAGATAGCATGTTGTCAACATTGACCATCGTTCTATTGCGGTGGCCCTGCGATGATATCGCCAAATTTGTGTTTTTACTAAATGTTACACTGGTTTAATAAAAAAATATGCACAAATGGCAATTTATGCATAAAGCTCCAAACATTGTTTTTCCGGCCTCTTTATATAGCCTCAGACCTTGCTTTGCATATACAAGATAGCAGTCGGGAGGTGTCCAAAGCAAATCCCCCGATAGAGGTTATGAATATCTATAATCGATTTACAAGTTGAATAAAATGTCTACCGCAATGTATGGAATGGCAAAAAAAGGAAATCTTTTTAAGTGAGGATTAACCAGCCGTGCGATTATAGAATGGCATATTTGGAAAAGATATTTCTATTTATCTCTTGTAGCATCTGTAGAGTTACTTTGGGTTCGCGTTGGTGCAGATACCTGGTGTTTGGTACCAGTGATTGACCCTTGAGTGGGATTAACCGCACTACCTTTGGGTAGTGCGGTTTTCAAAAAGTAAGTAAAACTAGTTGGGTTATTGTCAGTAGATTTGTTAATAAGAATAATACTTATTTACAGTACCTATACCAGAAACCTTTTTTACCTAATAGACCCCATTTATGACCCCTTTTTTGTATTTAAAATCGTAGGAACAATTTGACGTATCACGTACGCTTTGTGGTTTTTTTTACTTGATCGTACGTGATACGTTTCGTTGCGTACGGGCGATAAGATAGCGGACGTATCCATCGATATATTTTTACCGTATATCGTATATCGATGGACGTATCACCTACGTTCGTATAGGTAGGGCGGTTAAGATTTGTTTCATTGGCCCTTGAGTGGGATATTTTTCGCCGTGCCAGTCAATTTTTAGAGCTACTAGATAGGATTTAGTTTTGGAGTGACGAGGAACCATGTCAGTTTACCCTTTTAGTCAGGCAGCATCTTGATAACAAATATTTGAATAAACGGAATGCTCGAGAAGACGAAATATCGTATCGTTATTCGATAACCTTTCCATAAAATAACTGATCCTGGAATACACTATATGCTGCCACAGTATAGGCGCGAGTGTGGGAACTCTGACTGGAACAATGAACTGGAAATGGCGCGAAGCTGCTACGTCATTTCCGAGTATGCGCTAGCGGATGTTACGTCACAGTACGCGCGAGGTGTGGGATCGTGAAATAGGGAGCTTCCGTTAACTTTGTTTAACCGGAAAGCTTATCCTAGTTACGCGGATGCGTTGTCTTGTCTGTCTGGTTCAATAATTTTTCGCTGCTTTTGTTTTTGTCGCTTACAACAAGAAACAGTGTACAGGTCGGTTATTAAGCCTTCCACTAGTTGGCCCAAAAGAAATATTTCCAATAAAAACAATGCCATTTAAAAAAAACATTAGTTCTCTGTCACAAATTCTTGTCACTGTACTTATCGAGTTTCCTGTAATTTTAGTCGTAACATCGATAGCGGTGACGATAGATTTTTTCCACTCTACTTTTGAAATATCAAAAGAACAGTACTACATGTTTATAGTCAATTGCCTATAAACATTTAGTATCTCCTGATTCTTTGCTTTCGCTAGATAGCGGTTTGTCGCGATTAGTCTTTTATTATCGCTCATTTTGTTATTCCTCGAGCAACATTATTTGTTATTTTGAGGCTGGCAATTAGAATGTTTTCTTGCTTAAATAATAGTGATAGACGTTCGAATTGATCGGTGGCCAAGTCGCGATCTAAGTAGACTAATTTTGACGACTTTTGTCTCATGTATCACCGCGAATGTCAATGCGTAGAATTCGCACATCAGAAACTGGATATTGAGTTAAGCAAACTTTTTTTAAATTACAAGTATGTTTTGGCAGACCTACAAAATAAAATAATCCAATTACTAATAACACCAACCAACATGACACCAGAAGAAGACAACATGCTCAACAAACTTGAACGTTTGCAAAATGTATGCATACGATTTATCTTCGGTCTACGTAAGTATGATCACGTGTCCGACTATAGGGCACAGTTAAAGTGGTTGCCAATACGCCAAAGAAGAAATGTTCATATACTGGCTCTCCTATATCGTGTACTCACCCAATTAACACCATCCTATCTCCAGGAGCTTTTTGATCCACTAAGTTCCCACGGTCTCGTACTTCGGTCAGCCTCTGACAGTTTATTAAAAATTCCGAGTCATAATAGTGATTTCTATTCCTATTCTTTCTGTGCCCATGGTGCAAGACTCTGGAACGATCTCCCAGCAAATATACGAAACTCGCCTTCTTTACCATCGTTTAAGACTCACCTTAAGGATTACTACCTTTCTAAGAAGTAACCAGTTCTTCCCTTTCTCTCCTGTTCCTCTCCCAATTTCCTCTCCTCGGGCATTATTAGTCTTAAATTCTTCCACTTGTCTGTATGTTATGTAATAATCTTTATTTTCACAATGCGCGCATGTACCACTATGTTTAGGTTAGCTGTAAGACATTGCCATGTGGCAATAAGCTCGCCTTTTTTGTATACTTATTAAGTGCAAATAAAGAGTTCATTATTATTATTTATTAAGAAGAAGAAAATTTGAATTATGATTTCTCTTTTACGAGCGATTCAGAAAAAAAGTGGAATGTCTCGAAAAGGAGACTGTACTTTAAGAATCGTCCAGCCTATTACTATTAGTACGAGAAATTTTGTATTAGACAGAGCAGTACGTTAGAGCGGAATGTAAAATGAGCGGTTGTCACTTCTCCTCATTAAAACTACCCACCGAAGGTAAATCAGCTAAATCGAACACCGCACGAAATGTGATCGAACTTATTCGGGCGTCTATAAGTTCGACAGGTATTTTTAGTGCGGGAAAATCGACGATAGTTCATTTCATATACCGATCTAACATATCGCTCTATCGCGTTTGGTTTACTAAGTTCCTATGTTAGTTTACGAAGAAACGCAATCAGGCCAACTATTTCTTGTTAACATCATAAACACTCGGGAATATAAATCTCGTACCTACTTGTTCATAGTACTCGGAAACTAAGAATGCTAGCTCATTAAATAATTACCACATTAACAATGAATATTGAATACCATTGTTACAGATCGGAAACAAAAGCCAAAACAAGTGCAGCGACGTCGTGGCTCGATTTAATAAAAAAACATTTATTTTGTTTTTAGCCTTTTTGATGGCATTTTTTTACAACAACCAAGAAGTTTTATTAATTTAAATTATAGTATAGAATAGTCTATAAAACACTTTTTATTTGAATGAGCTAGTATGCTTAGTTTCCGAGATATTTATGTTGGTGCCCCGGATTCATTGCCCCCGAGTGTATAATATATTATTACAATAATTAAACGTTATTACAATAATTAAACTTCTCCATATTCCTAAATCGCGTGGTATGTACGTGACAACTGTCAAAAATAAATCACCGTACAACTAGTATTAACAAAATGGCGGCAAATTTAAATCCGGCGCTCTTGTTAAGGCATCCTTTATATATATGGCCATAGCTCGCCTGCGGTTGGCGCAACTCGAAATGTCTTCATCCATTGACCATTCGAGATTCCAGCGTGAAAGTTCAAGAAGTTGGTTTTTGTTTGTAGTAAAAAAAAAGAAATTCTATTCTATAAGGGCGTGTCATCTGTCGTGTATTCTATTTGTGTTCATTAATAGAAATCTAACTTTAAAAATCGACCTGTACCTAGTTATCTCCGATCATCTCACATACTGAGCAGTGTTATTACTACTACTGTTGATAATAATTGGATTATGTAAGAGAGGCGAGTGACCCCGATCAAAAATGTTGCTGCGCCCACTACAGTAACAAAACGTACTATATTCGTACCGAACCACACCCGCTCGATCTCCGACAAAACGACACTTTTCTGTTAGCCGACAGCGGATAAACCACAATGTAATGTTGCTACACGCCTGTTTGAAAATCCCGACCGGTTCGCCAAATCGTTCGAACTTGCGGACACGTTTCCAGGGAAGTGCTCTTCAGGTCAATGAAATGTATTAACCTTTTTGTCGCTGAGACTGAGGAAAATAGGGTCCGATTTAAAACGGTCGTCCCATAGTTTACATATTTTTCCATAGAATACATAAAAACAGCAAACTTTGCGCGCTTAAGCTTCTTTTTGTCTTTATACTATAGATAAACTCACCGTCTTTAATTTTCGTCTCGGCATTTGGCATATTTATTTGGTCTCGGCAAACATCTATCTACACGTAAAAATGCAACATGACAAATATATAAAATAAATTCCGGAAATGATACAAACCGCTTCATTAAAAATTATTAAATCAGATAGTAGTATTGCTATGACAGAATTTCAAAAGTTTTAGGCCATTTTCATGTATAATCCACATGTTTCTATATTTCCTCTACATTCTACATTCAATCTACATTTCCTGTCCATCTTAGCGCGAGCAAGTCCCAGTTGGGTGACAGAATCAAACGGTTAGGGTTTTGCCATTCGGTTCGTGTTATTTTTATAAGCAAAAACAATGTTTTATAGTAATTAATTCTTAAATAAATAAAATAAATAAATAAATGTTCGCGAATCTCATGAAGCTTGTGAATTTGCATAAAATGCCATTTATAACGACACCTTATAATATAAATATTGAAGCAATAAATAATCTTGAAGGGACTCTTACCATAAAGATTCTAACCCATAGAATTCATAATGACGAGGAGGGGAAAATGGCGAACAAGTAAATATATTAAAAAGAATTAAAAACATGACTGCCACTACAAAAAATGAACTATTATTTATAATTATTTTTATTACGGGTTTTTTTATATAATATTTGGGGTTTATGCATATATCCATATACTTAGATAAATGTATATTTCCGGAATGTACTCAGTCAGACCTTTCAATTCGACACAAACGCGATATATTTATGTTAATTTATTGACATTTGGACATTTAGACTATATTTGGACAGTTAATGTACCTTATGACACTCAGGATGACATAACGATTCTAACAATACTACACACTCCTGAATCGGTCCAAGCGTTTAGAAGTAATGGTGGGATAAAGAAACGGAAAACATGCATAAATGAATCTAAACACATTACACTCCTTGAACGGCCGTGTAAATATAGGTCTCCCATTACACGACGTCATAAACTGCCAGCGTAAAAGTAATTTGAGTGTTATTAGAATTCAAACAAACTATTACTTAAAGATATTTTTTCACAAATACATAATATCAAAACTCATGGCGTGGAATCTGCAGGAAAATATAGTCGTAAGCTTAAAATCATAAAAATATATAATAATATACATATAAAATAAACATATTATACAAATTGCGTATGTTACTATTGAATTTACCTCTAACGCCGAATGTTAGTATTGAATTTAACAATACCACAGTATACCAGACAGTAGTTTCTACAAAATTGAAATCGAAGCAAGTGACGTCAGGAATCTTAAGGGCTACCACAAATCGTAATATTATTACTCGTATTCTTCTTGAAGCATCGTCCCGGCCACATTTACGGTGCCCCGGCGACGCAGATGCTATTATGCTACCGATTTGTTCTGATAATACCATATGGCGTCGACTCGTAAATCTCCACAAAAAAGTAATAGTAAGAGCGGACACAAACTGCGCCTACAGCGCGTCACAGCCCACAGCGCCATAACTAAGGGCCTAAGGACGCGACATGACTTACCCCTGGCCCCACTTCCGTCGCACCCTCTTCCCACATTGCCTTGTAGCTCTTGAGTGAATTTACTGGGTGCTATTATACTGTGACAACTAGAGTTGTCAACTACAACGGGCGAACCCGTCACCTCAGGAAGTTTTAACGATTAGTCGTTCTATCTCCCTGGAGTGAGCGCAGAAGACTTGGACAAAACAGTCCACCGTCAAGCTCCGCCACATGCCCGTAAGAGGCCAACGCCTTAACCGCGAGATAGCTAGGAGTGTTACCCAACGGGCTTACACTCACACCCTTACTTCCAATTGCGACCAGATTACTCCAGTCTCTCGATTGGTTACGACTTCGAGGTCGCTTGCGCGGTCCTCTCGGTTAAATGTGTATACCGAATCTATCGCGGACCACGGCATCCTTTGCCCGGCTGTTCACCCAGGATCGGGTAGCCGATGGTCGTTTCAAGAGCAGTCGCCGTAAGGTCCGTAACCACCCCCGCTCTATAGGAAACAGTACTGCTTCCAGACTCCCCCGACTGTTAGTCAGAGTGCACCCCCCCCCCGACTGTTAGTTAGATTGGTTTACGCCGCACAGTGCACAGACCGTCCAGGAGCGCCAGAAGGTTGATTCCTAGGAGAAACTAGCCCTAAGGCCAGAGCCCTACCCAGGCTCGCACTTCATTCTTGGAGGCCGCCGGATGGGTGTTGGCCCGTGAGTGTGACCAACCCTGAACAGAATGGGTCTTCGTGGCCAACTCAGGGCCCCTTAGCTTCCATTATACTGTGAAAATACTAACTTAAACTCTGTGACGTCATCGAAAACAAAGTTTTTAGTTTTCAGGCAAGGCACATAAGGGGGTGACACGTGGCGCGGCGGCTCGAAGGTTCGAAATAGCCTTCGGTGTGGAATACAATCAAGGTATTCAAACTAGGAAAATCAAATCAATAACATTGTATCGATTGTATCGATAGCTGTATTAGTTTGAAAGGTCAAGTGTAGTGTAGCTATTGCGAATGGTAACTATAATATGCATACCTATTGATTAATTATTCTTGCATACGTTAGGTAAAACTTTTCTTTGATTTTTCTTCACTGGTTTGTTTTAGTCATCATTGATTATACAGGTATTAGATTGGTCAAGGCCGTACCTACTATGTTTTGAAAGCTAGGATATTACTACGAATCGCAACATATCGATTGCACTCCTAGTTCCAAACATTGATTAATCTTCTCTTATATTCAGTATCCTAATAGATGGTATTCTTAACACGCAGTTACGGTATCCTTAAATCACAGCGAATTTTTAAATCACAGCTCTTATTATTTTAATATTACATAAGTCAATTTTAAATTTGGTATGCAGGTTTCAATACGTTATAATTACACGCTTTAAATAACTAATATAAATAAATAGACTAATATATGGCATTCTGCTATCTCCGTATTATTTCTGTTATGTAATCAGACTATATAAAAATGCGATATATGGCACTAATAATTGAATGTTTCATTGTTATCGTTGGTTAAATACTGTTTTTTTTATAATCAAGCAGTCATTTAAAAAAAAACATTCATTATCAATGTTGTTATATATATGGCCAAATAAATTGCTATTAGTTTCGCCGGACCATGCAATCAGCGTCACCTGCATGTCGCCGACGCAGAAGGGTTGCCAAAACGTGCTATGGCATCGATCAATCTAATACCCTATATCACTGTTTTTACATCGATGGGCCTCATATATAAATGGTTTTTAACCAGTGGGTCGCAACCCCTGGGGAGTCGCGAAGGACTCCGGGGGGGTCGCAGGCTAATTTGAAAATATTACAAAATCCTTATAATATGCAAACATTTAAAGCTTTATAAGAGAAACCTGTTTATCATGTGTATTTGCTAATTATATTACAATCCTCTATGTCGATCTAAGATGGAAACATGTAAGTTCAGCTTCGAAAGAGAAAAACAGTTACAATGTGGTTTTCGCCATTGTTTAAGAAAAATATATATTGAGAATGCTTACAGTTACATCTGTGAAAGAGACTAAGGGGGTTGATAGAACTAAGTTACAGTCTAAGAAGCGTCGCGTAAGATTTTTTTTGTATCAAAAAGGGGTGGTCGCTATCTAAAAACAGTCGAAAAACACTGCCCTATATAACCAATAAAACCATATATACGCCTACATTAATCGATATATGATTCCCTAGATGGGCTATTCGCGCTCGAAAATGACCACTTCAAAACCACTACTGAAAGCCGGGCAGTTGGTCGCAGTCCGCTGGCAGACAGCCGACCTTTTCGGTGTGACAACTGCCGCGAAGAATATTGGCGCTCTATTCTCTCGCATACTGTTCAATTTATTGCTCTTTCTCTGTGACGTGATTTATAAGCAAAGGGTATGTGGAGCCAACTTATTTGTATCTGAGGGCTATAATATCTAGCTAATATTTCGATCCCATGATTACCCCAATATACACGGTGTTCGCTGGACTACAAACGATACGGTTTTGGTCGGATGTTCGGAGAGGGAATAGTGTTTGTTTATTCCGTGAGGACTTTGCAAATTAGGAAGCGCCAGATTAATGTTCGTCAGTGTACTTATTCTGTTTTTATACGACTGTATACAAAGAAGATTCTGTTATTATCCGACCACTGGCGCGTGGCGATAATGTGAGCTTGTAACTCAGAATATAACAGATATAAAACTTTCTTTGTAAGCTGCGGAACTATTACAATGTGTGTCACGTTTGGTTTTAGCAAAATCTTCGTGAGGAAAACAACCTTGAAAAGTAGTAGAAATATACTATAGACATAGAATACCTTTAAAAAAAGTGCTTGACAATTAGTGCTGTCATATAACACATTTCTATCTTTATTATTGCCTTAAAATAATGTATAATTGTACTGTTGATTATTAATGGTTACATTAATAATATTTAATAATTTATAAGCTTTTTAGCTTCTCACTGTTTAGCTTCTCCTCACGATTACGAATGGTGCTCAATCAACTTATCAGTTAATTTATTCTTGAGTCCGTCTGCGATATCTCTTTAATAAAAAAATATTTATCCTACTGTTGCAATGCTACTTGCAATATTTAATTTCTAATGCTTGTTTTGTGTGCGGTCTGTCTAAACAAAACTATCGGCCTGCTCCTACGATCAAATTTACAAACTTCACCGCATGAAGACAGCCGTCGTTGATATAAACACTTCTATTATCGCTTTTAACAAATGAATTCGTCTTACAAGAACTATAATAATTATGTAGAAGAGTATACGAGTAGGTACGTTGATTATTGTATAATAAAGGTGAAGGTTGCGCAGAATTCGTTTTTTAGTGATGTAATAATTACTTGGAATAGTTGACGTCGTCAATATAAAATATTGATCGTGCGAGGTGGCTGCTCCATTTAAAATGAAATATCTAATTTATGAATATTTTTAATGATTTTTTTGACCCGAACCTATTATTACTGGAGTTGTTACTCAGCCAAGCACTATTATGGTGCCAAATAGTATTTAATATTGAATGCGTTCCATCGAAAATTGGTCGTCGATAATTGGTCATTAACTCAACTAGAGTTGTCAACTACAACGGGCGAGCCCGTCACCTCAGGAAGTTTTAACGATTAGTCGTTCTATCTCCCTGAAGTGAGCGCAGAAGACTTTGGACAAAACAGTCCACCGTCAAGCTCCACCACATACCCGTAAGAGGCCAACGCCTTAACCGCGAGATAGCCAGGAGTGTTACCCAGCGGGCTTACATTCACGCCCTTACTTCCAATTGCGACCAGATTACTCCAGTCTCGATTGGTTACGAGTTCGAGGTCGCTTGCGCGGTCCTCTCTCTTACGAAGCGGTGAAACGGTGTATACCGAATCTATCGCGCACTTACGGCATCCTTTGCCCAGCTGTTCACCCAGGATCGGGTAGCCGATGGTCGTTTCAAGAGCAGTTGCCGTAAGGTCCGCAACCACCCCCGCTCTATAGGAAACAGTACTGCTTCCAGACTCCCCCCGACTGTTAGTCATAGTGCACAATCGATAGGCTTACGCCGCACGGTGCGCAGACCGTCCAGGAGCGCCAGAAGGTTGATTCCTAGGGGAAACTAGCCCTAACGCTAGAGTTCTGCTCGGGCTCGCACTTCATACGTCGAGGCCGCCGGATGGGTATTGACCCGTGAGTGTGACCAACCCTGAACAGATTGGGTCTTCGTGGCCAACTCAGCAAGGGCCCATTAGCTCCCAATGACTCATTAACTCAGATGAGTAATTATACTCGAGTAGAAGGGTGATACGGGGAGAACACTGTGAAAATACGTCTTTGTCATAGCAACACTCGTTTTGTATTGGCTGTACAACTAAAAATATTTTTATTACGTAATTTATTCGAATATAAACTCTCTCCTGGCTGCTGCCATCAAGGATGCGAGACAGCACGAACGCCAAATCAATGTATGCTGGCTCGACCTAGAGAATGCCTTTGGGTCAGTCCGACACAGTCTCCTCCACTTTGCACTCCGCTGGTACAACTTCCCACCAGTCGTGCGTGACATTGTAGCCTCCTACTACAACTGTCTGACTTTCCATGTTAAAACGCAAGAATGGACTACCCGCTCTATACCATATTCAATTGGACTATTTCAGGGCTGTTGCCTCTCCCCGACGATTTTTAATATAGTTTTTAATATACTTCTGGAAAGCCTGAGCCAGTTTGACAGGAAGTGGGGCTACCGTTTTAAAACAGACGGCCAATACACCTCGTCGTGCCTCGCTTTTGCCGACGACCTAACTTTCATTACCAGAAGCCCCAAGCAGCTTTCCCTGCTATTACAGAAAGTGGAGCTTTTCTGCGACTGGTCAGGCTGTATAAAAGTGAAGCCCTCCAAATGTTTTTGCCTTGGACTCGCCCGCATGGGCACAAAATTTACATCCTATGACCCCAAATTGGTCTATAAGGGCTCTAATATCTCCCTTATAGACCCAAACAATCATTTCAAATTCCTCGGCAGAAAAATCACCCATCAGGGAAAAGACGTCTCGGGCGATCATGTTATAGAGCATTTCAAAAGTTGCCTGGCGAAAATAGATGCCTTGCTAATTTCTGGCCCTCGTAAGGCCTGGATCTATGACAATTATCTAACGTCACATTTGTCATGGCCCTTTCTTATTTACGATTTTACCAAAACCCAACTGTCCCGTCTAGATGCACTGGTGACAGCTAGTTTAAAATCCTGGCTGTCCTTAGCCAAACCAGCTGACCCCTCGACTCTCTTCAGGTCCAAACAAAATTTTGGGCTAGCGCTTAAACTGCCCTCTCTGCTCTACGCCAACTCCAGAATAACCAAAAATTCGATTCTGTGCAATTCCAAAGATCCGGCAATATCGAAGCACGTAATAAGTGGCTGTAGTGATTCAAATGAACTACAAGCCCGCGTAGACTTCCACAAAAGGTTCCTTACTGGAATCAGCCAGAATGGCACTGGTCTGGGGTATGGCAGTACAACCACGAGCGACGTGGACTTGAAGAAGTCTCTTTTGCGGGGAGATTACGACAGCAAGAGTATGGCTCATGCTATTGGCCTTCAATGCCAGAATGACTGGACAACAATTGGTGACTTTTGCATTCCGCCTCCAATGCACTGGAAGGTAATGCTCTATGACTGGACGCCAGAGATGCTGAAATTTTATTTGAATGCCTTTCAGCATACACTTCCAGACCCCAGTAACCTCGCTCGTTGGAGCTTTGCCGAGGATAGTTCTTGTCCCCTCTGTAGCAATACCCCTTGCACAGCTAGGCACATTCTAGCTGGCTGCAAGGTGGCCTTAGATCAAGGACGGTACACTTACCGCCATGACAAAGTTCTCGCTGTTATTCGCGAGGTAATTAGTCTCTCAGTGGCTCGTGCCAACAAGGGTTTGACAGTATCCTCCAAACCCCCAATACAGTTTGTGCGGGATGGCTCTAAAGGCAAAAAACATTTAACTACAAAACCTTTCTCAATAATCGAGAAAGCTACAGATTGGATTCTGGAGGTTGATTCGGTCTCTAAGCAGTATAAATTCCCTGAAAGTCTCGGATGCACAGCCCTCCGTCCAGATATAACTCTTTACTCTCTATCTCGGAAGGTGGCTCTTATCGTAGAATTAACTGTTCCATGGGAATCAAATATCCCAAAAGACCACGAGTACAAATTAAATAAATACCATGATCTTGCAAATGCCGTAACCCGGAACGGCTTCACTGTTCACCTTCACGCGGTGGAAGTTGGCGCTCGTGGCCTGCCAGCTAAATCTCTATTTCACCTCTTTAAAGATCTTGGCCTTTCCAGAAAAATAATCAACTCTTTCTTAGAAAAATTATCTAAAACTGCGATTTGCGCATCTCAAATTCTATGGCTTCGAAGGGGGAGTGAATGGGTGGCAAGGTGAACGCTCACATGTGGCAAGACAGCTGTCCTAAACCTACCACAGCCGGTTCGTAAGTCCGGAATCCACTGCTCACCCCCCAGAAGTGTAAAAAAAATAGTATTATGATGGGCCCGACTCCGGTCGGTGAATTCCATGGCAGCTCCGTTTGTATTTATTTATTATAAACTTTAATATTTCCTTTAAAATTGAGTTAAAGATTTTCCAACAAAATTTATTTAAATTTTAAGGTTTTTTTATATAACATGAATTAAATTGTTCATTTTAATTCGTAGCCAGTGATTTTTAAGAAAAACATGACAATTTGATGTCGCCACGACTTTACAGTTCGATTCTAACCTCATTCATTCTTTTAAAGCGCGCGTTCGAATCATATATCCTGATTTTTCGCGTAACTCCCTCATATCGGCTTTTGGGTTATATTTTTGACTTCATTTTATTTGGACTTCGATATGGAGAAAATAAAGAGTGCCCTCTAGAGCGTGCTGCCGCACCACCAAACACGTATATTCAATCAATTTCCTCCAGCCGTTGTAGAAACTCCGCCATATCGCGAAATAATACCTAAATGCAATGATATACACACACATGCACCAACGCATAGAAACGAAAGGTTTTGGTAGCTCCAAACTAAGTAGTTCTCAAGTATCGTCAGACGGATACTCAGCTCTGAGTAATATGCGAGTATGTATTTATTTATTTAATTGTTTCTTCGCTTACTACTAATCAACTTTACAGTATAAATAAGCTAAAAAAACGAATTTATCGCCTGAAGTTTGTAACATTTTGGGGGGTGTTACAATGCAAACCACAGAAGCCTGTTTGTGGTTCTTAAATGACACGAGGCTTAGCGCAGAACTATTATAGTATGTGGCGAACACAATAAATCAGCAATGGTCGCAGTGTTACAAGGCTCATAAAGACCTTAGAAAAGCCTTCTAGACCTTTCTACGCACAACGGCCCAATCAAGAGGCCAAGTGCGGGAAATAGCCCAGGAAAACTAAGACCTTAGAAAAGCCCCACACAACAAATAAAAAGTACAAAAATGTCAAACCACCGCGATAGTCTCCCATTTCAACATTGCAGTAAAACCAATGCATTGAAAAGTAAAATTAATAAAGATATCAACTTGTAATTATACTAATATAATATCACTTATAATACTAGCTATCATATAAGAATAAATAATTAATTGACTGCAATTTAAACGAATGAGGGTTGGCAGTAAAAATATCAAAAGCTGGTGCCATCGAGTGAATTTATTTAAAGCGCTCCAAAGCACGCGCTAACAAGTCCACCTCGTAGGGTTAGTGCGCGAGAACCGCTCCACGAAAAGATGGTGCGATCGAGCAGGAAGATCACGAAGTATTAATCGCCTTCCTAATACTCGACTATAAAATGAAATGTGGTACTTAAACATTACTCGAGTAGTGTTCGGTATTCGAGTAATGATCAATACTCGACTATACATTCGGGTGATCATGCTTAGCCAGCCACAGCGTTGAAAAATATTATCAATCCACTTATATGCATACCCCATCCAGTTATTCGTACCATACGAAACCGCGCCACTGTATTTCCGCTGTACAACACGATGTAAATCGTTTGATTACTCGACGCCCGTTGTTTTTTTTTTTGTAGTTGCGCGCGGGAACAAAAACCTGTAAATTCGATTTCGTTCGTTTGATTGCTCGTTGTAGTTAAGGCGCCGTTATTCGGCGGGTTAGGCAGTGCACGCGGTTTGCACGCAAAGCGGTGCAAAAGTCGACAAAGCGGCGAATCGAGTGTCCGAAGTCCGAAGGATTAAACACACGCGCCAGTTTTAATATTTTTTTTTGCATCGAACCTGTTTTTGTTTGATACCGCTGCGGCGTTTTTAAAAGGCGCCAATTAATAATAACGTTTGCAGAGGTTTTGAACCATCGAGTCAGGTTGAATATAGTGTCATTGATTATAGCGTATTGGATTTACTACGAAACGCAACGTGTAGAAGGCACTCGTAGTCAGAAAAATGATTAATCTACTATTATTTTGTTCCATATGGCGGACTTTCGTTGTATAACCGTATGGTGGCGCACTGTAGATGGAACTCAAGACGAATGGTATAAAATAATAATATCATAACAAATGAATGTTTAAATCCTAGCTCTTATTATTTTAATATTATTTACGTAAAGCGATTAGTTTTAATTTGGTGTACAGGTTTCAATACGTAATAATTACGCACTTTAATGTTTAGATAGACTAATATAGATCGCATTCTATCTCCGTATTCGTTGATTATAATGGTATTGTTTCTGTGATGTAATCATCATATGAAGAAAAAAAATGCGATAGATGTCATTAATAATTGAATGTCATTATTGTTATCGTTGGTTAAACTATTGGGCTTTTATAATCAATCGATTCTTTATAAATAAAAAAATTATCAATGGTATTACCAATGGCGCCACCTGCATTTCCGTCTCGGTTTGGTTGCCAAATCGTTCTTTGGAGTTGCGTAATCTATTACCATATATATTATGTACCAACTCTTACTGTCGCTGTTTACTGGGATACATTTTTGAAGCTTTTAGGCCGAGCTACTTGATGAGTGGCGAAGAGGAAGTCAGCAATATGACGCATTCTATACTGTACCTGAGATAGCCGATGTCATAATTTTTGAAAAGGGCACAAATGAATTGCGTCAGCCATCCATTTTCCTCGCCTTTATCATTCTCAGTTACCCGCTCTGACACTCACGGAAAATATAACTAATTTTCATATTTCCTATTACGTTCATTTTTATTTTTCCTTAGGTATTAAATTATGTCAATGAAATTTAATATACAGTTCATTTTATCATTCCGCCTACTGTGCTATAAATATCTCCTGTGTACCGACGACTTGCCTTGACACAGGAGGCGACGAACGGCCGAAATCTGTCGGCCTTAAACTTAACCTCCAGTCGAGTGAACAGCCGAAAACCTGCGCGTCGACCTCTGAGGCGCCCTGCCTCCCCGCTCCCCCGCGTCTCGACAAACGGCGTTGCCAATAATAGTTTTTAATAATAATTGAAATATGATTATAACATTCCATAACAATTAAGTCACTGAGAATGTTTTGATAATAACAATACAATTACTGATTTGTAATATTATTAATAATGAATTTTATCAGCTAATGCTTTTATAATACTTGAACCGGAAATTACAGAAAAACCTAACTATCTTTAAAATAAACTTTTAATGAAAAGAAAGGTAGTATCATCTGACTTTAAACACTACAAATAAGGTGAATTCTCAGACCTCATCTATGATATTAAAGAGTAAAGTAAACAATTGTAATTAAAATCTACAGGAGTAAAGTAAAAAATAAGCTAATAATTTAATAATTGCAATTGTAATGTCAGAAGGTTAAAAATTGTATTTGCATTATTTGAGTAAACGTTAGGAAAAAGAATATTCTATATATCAGTTTAAATAAATACATAATACCTGCTTATAAAATAATGAAGAAATAAAATTAAGAATAATTAAAATGTTAACCCTTTGAGGACTATAAGCTATTCGGTAGAGTATGGAATTTTTTGATAAATAAAACTGTGAAAGGCGATGTAAATAACATCTAGGTATGTCAAGCTTCGTAAAAATGGTTCAATAGATTTTGCATAAATTGATGTAATTTTTTATAAAAATGGATTTTTTAATAAATTGATGGATTGATCCCAATTTTTCAGTATGGCTATTTAAAGTTTTTGTCATTTTTATGACCTCAATAACTCGTTTATGAATTGGACTAGATGTGCTGTTGTTGTCAGGTATTATTCTAACAGAATCAGTTGGATTTTAATTAGATTAACGGGTAGGTATGGCAAAAAAATCATTTTAAAAAAAAAGTTCAGCGTAGTGCCACATTAGTTCTCACGGTGTGAAGTATATTTTTGCCTTAGTGCCTTTTAGTTATAAAAACGTTCAGCACAGTGCCACTTTTGTTTTTAAATTATCACGTATTAATTTGCTTAGTGCCGTATATTATTATTATTATGGCAAAAAGTGACACTTTTTCATTCTATTATTTCATGAAAAGTTACGACATAACTGACACTAATCAAAATATGTCACTTTTTCGCTTACCCAATGAACAGTTGTCGCTGACGACCGGACGCGAACTGGCTTAGTGTCGGTTTTTCTTTAACGATCAAGCACAAAACCTCAAAGTATGAAGTGACATAATGGGGCATCTAGCGATATGAAAGTGAACTATTTGGAAACGGGTCTTTAGAGATGACGTAGTTTTATCTATAGATTTCAGATGTCGCTGTAACTCAATACCACCAAATTTCGTTTGGTGTCACTTTTGTTTTCAGTGTGCGACATGTTACACGCACACATACATATAAAAATCTTCATAGTTGGTTGTAAGAGATTGTCGTATAACAATAAATCCGCCCATTGTGAAATGCCACAATAAAAGAGTAGAAAACAAATCAAACTAATTACCGTATTTTTTTTATAAGAAATGCGAATTGGCAACGTTGTCTGGGTCTACCTGCCCGCGGCAGTTTTTTTCGCCGTCTCCGATCGCGAACTGCCTGTGCATTTTTGCCGGCCGCGTTTTTTGCCTCCGTTTCTTACACGTCTAGCTCATCCAAAACCACTTTCTGCTGAACAAAGATTCGCGGAAATATCTGGCGTTTTTCGCGCCAGAATACATTAGGGATTCCGATTTTATCATTCCTCTGCGCTCCGAGAAACAGTGCAAGTCGTCATCGAAATCTAGAATAAAATAATTTCAAGTACGGTTGATAAAAATGAGACGAATTCCACCCTTTACGCTGCTGGTAACTTAAACTAGCCGAATTAAAAACTCCACCGTCAGAAATCGTGTGTGACTTTGTGCTGGACTGCACAGTCGAGTGATTAACGCGAATACGTTCCAAATCTAATGTGTTACCTACCTATACTATCCGCATTACAAAGTGGCGAGTCAGGTCATTTATCATCGAAATCGTGCTATCTCTTTCGCACTTGCACGGCCTTATGGAGCGATACTCGCAACCGTAGTGCAGGTAGTTTTACGCATACAAAAGGAATGTCTATTATATCGAATGAAATAAATATTATTTAAGTATTGTTTTATTACGATAAATATTAAATAAGTTAAAAATATAAATATTGATATTGAATTATTAACATAAAAATATAAAAGTATCAAATTTATAATATACATATGTTATACAATAAAAAATTATAAACCAAACAAAGAAAGTCAGCAAGCTATTCGTATTCGTCTTCACTGTCACTATCGTCTTGTAGATTAATAACAAGACGGTGGGTGTCAATTATATGTGCTTTGGCCAGGTCTTCGTTCTGGAGATTTTCGAATTCGATCTAGAGTTTGTTCGCTCGTTCCAGAAAGTAATGCTGCCAACTTTCTTGGTTGTTGAAAACCATTTTTTCTTATGACATCAGGGTCTTCTTTCAACTTATGCAACAACATATAAATGTTGAGAATCACCTGCCGGCTTTGCTGGTTAACATCACCTCTTAACTTGGTCAAATTGGTTTTGCAAAAATCTTCCATCATGATGTAGATTCACAAATATATAGAGTTCGTGTAACGAATGAGTTATGCTCTTTGACATTAAGCCTTTTATAGCAGAATATTTTGTTATCAATAATGCCTAATGACCTACATAATACGTACAATAATTATAGTAGACGAAAACTAATTTGACAAAAGTGTCGTTAAATGTCATAAAATGTCGAAATCGAACTGTTACGGTTACCACAATTAATAGTCCTAATCGGTTAGCTACTTACCACATATTACGGTAGTTACTCACCGCTTTTGGCTAAATCTAGGAATTTTATCTATCTATCTAATTTTAGCAGGTAAATTATTATATAAATGATAAATATTTTATCGACATGGTACCATTCCTACGTTAACTGTCTTTTATTGCCCGAGTCGCCTCTTTATACTGCGGATAGTATAGTTTGTTGCAATAACGTCAAATAAAATTCAGACTCTTGGCTTGATTTCATATTATCCCTTCGAGCCAGTGGCGTGCCCGGGGTTGGTGAATGGGGCAAGCCCGACATACCTTTTTGTGTTTTTTTATAGTAACAAAAAGTAGTACCTCTTTCCTCTTCAATCTTCAATTTGAAATTTACTGCTTGTGTCGTAGATTCAATAAAGCACACTGAAGGCATACTACTGCTAGACAGAATTTAACATACACTTATCAGCAGTCGAATACCTCCGGTGGCTTTAAGAAAAACCGTTTTATTTGCTTGAGCGAGTGACATCGAGTTAAGAAGTTGACCCTTGCTTGTATGAGCTGTAAGACTTTTTTATAAAAAAAGGGAACAAAAAGTAATTAGGTGCTAGGTACATAGCTTTAACTAGCTTATTTATATTCTAAATCGAAGCGTCTATCTTTTTTCAAAAATGAGTTTATTACGTCTGAGTAAAATGATGGCGAACGCTTTAATTCTATTAACAACTGTTTTTCAATAGCAACCATTGATAACTCAGATAGACGTTCCTGACCCTGTGTATTTCTTAGGTAAGTATGAATACGTTTAAGAGATGAGAATGCACGTTCCGCGGAAGCACTTGTAGCAGGAATAGTTACGACAAGATACGCTAACTTCAACAATTGGGGAAAGGCGTCTTCGAGGCTATTCTGACTAATGAAAACAATTAGTTCAAAAACATTGCAATCTTTCAATTCAGGAGAGGAGTACAAACAAATCAATTGGTTCTTTAAAACTTGTTTGTCAAAATGGTTTGCATAAATATCAAATAATGAATCTAATGCCTCTGTAGGAAAATCTAAACGGTATTTCTCGTATAGTTTGTTGTTGAAGAGTTGGAAAAATTTCAATTTGAAAATTTCCGAATATCGATCCTCAATCTCGCAGAATATGTTGTCAATTACCTGGACAAAAAGTCGCTTATATTCAGTATAAGCACAGCGTACGTTACGTCTCAAACGAGGAGCTGAGTTATTTTGCAGAATGTTTTCATAAAGGAGATCAAATTCTGATTGAAATTCAACACGTAACCAAGTCTGAAATTCCTTTATTTTATTGCTACAATAACCTACATCGACTTGTGATTTTTGAAGGATATTGTACAAGCTATCAGTTTTTTCAAAAATTCGGTGGAAAACAAGGAGAAAAAAATTTAAATGGAATGATCGCAACGAGTTTTCAAAATTCTCCGCTGCTAAAACCGTATCCCCGTCCCAGTCCTGAGGGTTGTCACATATGTCAGAAAACAATGTAATAAGATTATTTTTTTGCACAAAAACTGTGTTTACAGTTCGCGAGATATACGCCCAACGCGTAGCGGGGGCAAGAGGTAATTTTTTGCTACAATGAGTATCGTAAAAGGCAGATCGTTTTGTACTGTGGCTAAAAAAATTACACAAAGACTGTAGTGTTGAAAAAAACGAACTGATTTCTCCAATTCTGTTGCATGATTTAGACAACACCAGGGCTAAAATGTGTGCATTGCACCAAATGTAAATTGCTTGTGGACAAACATCTTTTATTTTTGATTGCACTCCGTTTCTAACACCCGACATAACACTAGCGCCATCATAGCTCTGTGCTACTAATTTTGCGGTACACTCCTGTTTATTTAGCAATTCTAAAATAATATTACACAGTGTGTCTGCTATACGACTTTCAGATACATTAACGAACCCCAAAAAACGGTCATGAATGTCGTTTCCAAAATAATATCGAAGAATCAGGCATAATTGTTCTTTGTGACTGATATCGGGAGTTTCGTCAATAATAATTGAAACAAATTTTGTTGTTTTGATTTCAAATTCAATGCGAGTTTTCATAACAACCGCTACGGAATGAATAATATCATTTTGAATTTTATTAGACAAATAACTCGGTCCTCGCTTATCAGACTGTTGAAGCTGCATGTGTTTTTCTAAAACGATATCGTATTTCGAAAGAAGTGATACGAGTTCTAAAAAATTTCCCTTATTCAACGAAGTTTTGGACTCATCGTGACCTCTGAATGGAAGTTCTTGTTGAGCTAAATGACAAACAATATCCACTAATCTCTGAAAAACACTACGATTTTGATCAACGCGAATATTGTGCTTCAAAATTTCATCATTTAACTGCCGAGATAAAGATGTCTCAATTCGTTGTTTACCAAAATTACTAAACGAAATAACCGCATTCATGTGTTTTTGCGAATTCATGTGTCTTTTTATCGCGCCGGCTAAATTATTTAGATCATCATAACCGGACGAATTCCAAACATTTAAGTCGTTTGAAAAAAAAATACAACAGTAACAAAACAATTTATTGACATGTGAGCATCCAACTACCCAGTGAGTTTTGTACACTGATCTATTAAATTGTCTTTTATGCGATTTACTTGTCTGAGAAATACACAAATCGGGTGTAGGTTTAGGTCCAGAAATTAGTAACTTCTTTTGCTCAAAACTCAAAGATTTTACTTTGTCTTCGCCGATTAAAAGTCGTACACATAACTCACCACAAGGGACAATTTCCTCCATTGTTTATCAGGCACTAAAAACCACAAATGAATTGAAATTCCACAATAAAAAATACCGTGATGTCAGTCGCACAAACCTACACTAACTACAGTCAAGTGAAGTTCGCGCTCATCGTCTCACATTGCGACATTTGACACGTTCGCTGTCACCTTCATGGGCAAGCACGGCTTTGGTTTCCATAGTAAAATCCTCTATATACTTATAATTGTTTTGCGTAATTTGCCACTGGTTAGAGCGAGAGGTACACTGATTTTGAAAGCCACATTGAAAGCCCACATGTGCGAGCGAGCGAGAGGACACGTCGGTACACAGCTGCAATCGCACGCTGCTTTATCGACGCGCGGCCATAACGAATTTTGTCGCGTGGAGCGAGCTCCGTCCGCTAGATAGCACTCGTTAGATAGCAAATTAATTTATTTAATTGTTTTTTTTTACGAATTGTGTTATTAATTTATTTAATTGTTAATTACGAAGAATAGGCAAGCCCGGCTTTTCGGCTTATATGAAGAGACCGCCACTGCTTCGAGCCTCAGACGGACCGATCGGACTCAAACGTAAAAGCACAGTTGCAACCCCGTTGGGACCGATCGGACTCTAAAGTTAGTATCCTAAAGTTCTAATATGCAACAATTCTCAAGTACAACAACGGTTTGGTAGAAATTAATATTTTGGTCGGCCGCCATAATAAATCTATAATTTCCATAATTATATATAGTCTTTCAAAGACATGCGCTCGCGAAATCTCGCGGCTCGAGGGGTTAAAATGTGCTGTCCATTGTGTAATTATCAGGCGCTAAACAGTCAGGAGTATCCATAGTTGACCGAACCGCAAACGTTTGTATTTTGGTGCGTCCTGTACCTCTGGCACTCGCTATTAATAATTGTACATATACTTCTGGATACCTGCCGAACCGCTCTTTCCATTTCTACTCGCCTTCTATGTCCCTTTCGCACCTGAGATTTTCCAAATAAAGAAGTTCTTGACTCCTAAAACTATATTTTGCCCTAAAATTGGCAAAAAAAAGTGGTAAATCCTGGTATTTTAGTCGTCGTCAATTGTTTTTTTTTTTTGTGAAAAAATCGAGTGAAGGTATCCACACAATAAATCATATAAACCCACACAATAAATCATACAAACCATACCCCCACATGTGTGTGGGTTAGGAGGTCATGACCACCCACACAATTGTGTAGGTTGGGTCTGAAAGAGATATATCAGGTTGGATTTTGCTCGTGTTTTGGGTCGACATCGTCAATTGTGTTTTATTTCACTATAAATAGCTGTTCACTCTTTAAAATTTATTAAATGCTGTAATTTGTATGTTTACCTCTAGAAATCTAATCCAAAGCTATATTTTCGATTAGATTTCTAGAGGTAGCTAAACCTACAATGGTAGCTGGTTTTAGTGTCGAGGTATACTGATTTATAATTTCTCGCTGACGCGAAAATGGTTACTGCGAGCTCAGCCTTGATCCGCCCGTTCCTACTCGTATAAGCCTCTCGCAACGGCGGCTCATATTTATGTGAAACGGAACTATGCGCCGATTAGAATGACACTGAAACGTTCCCCGTCGGAATTTTACTTATGGTCGTGAATTTTACTTAGTATCTGACTTGAATTTCTAGGCGTATTCACTTTAAAAATCGAAAAAATACCCGAGAAAAACATCATAAAAATGCCATAGAACCGCGATCACGTTGTGCTACAACGACCACAAGCCAGTTTCAGCATCTTTATATACCGTATACTGACTTGAACGATCAGTTACAGTGCGGTCGTTATCTTGCGTGAGCAATGCAGGTTTATTTTACCCACGTACGTGCAAATTAATAACTGCGAGTGTTTGTTTTGGAATCGAAACGTTATCAGTTATTTGCGTTTGACATTAGTTGTTATTGCTGCAATTTCAGCACGTCCCACTTATTAGGTCAATACATTGCTGTTAATAAAAGCAACTATGTTATGTTGCTTTCTCAATCCGAACTACCTAACGAAAATATGCAATCTGATGCACAAATACAACATGACTCATAACCAACTTGATACAACATGAACAAATACAAATACAGAATGGTACGATTGTACCAATTAATGATTACTCAATCTAGTGAAAGTTCATTATTGATAGATACTATTTGTAGTAAATTGTATTATCACCATACACTAAAAACAATCATTATGGCACTGCGGTAATATGCACAAGTAGTGCTAATAGGAAATCAGGATTAGGAATGTATGTACCTCAACAAGGAAGGAAGGAAATTGTAATTTGACATGTGTATTATGAAATGGTATTCAATTATATCCAAGCTACTTATTATCGATTGATGTCATTTTGCTGCCGCTCTCTTCGAAGATGGGTTTCGGTAGGAGTTTCAGAGGAAGCTTCAGATTCGATTAAAATTTTCTGTACATTCAAGTTTGACACTTTTAAAATATCTATATTATACATACCATTATTTCTGAGGTCACCTAAGTCACTTTTTGGTAAAGTTCTGTTAAGGACACAAACCTATTTAAAAAAAACCATATCGTTTGATCAAACTGATAAGTCAATTCCTTACTGAAACAGGGATGAAAAAATACATTTTTATATTTAACAAGTTAAAGTCGGCGAAATTTAAGCTGGCGTAGTTGTCATTATGATTTCGGGTCCTTTTTCAAACCTATCGCCAAGTTTAAACACCTGATTTGGTTTGATTAAATCGTCTTGATCCGAATAGAATAACGTTAAAGTTATGCTTATCATCAAATATGAGAAAGTATAATTTTAAATATCGAAACGCTACTAATTGAATTCATTGATTCGTTTTTGTTTAGGCCAATATGTGACAAAAGTGTCGTTAGCACATTGGTACCTTTTTCACAACGTTCGAGACCTTTTTCACACTTATTTTTGAATGTCTAATGGCTTGATATGGTTAGACTAAATCGCCTTGATTGCTTAATAATATTAATTATTTATACGTATCAATTTTCAAGCAAAACACTAATAATAACATTTTCTTCCGAATCTTTCAATGACTATCTGAATAAGCAATAGAATTAATTAAGGAAAAATCTTTATTGTAGTAAAACGTAACAAAATTATTTGACAAAATGCACTTGTAAAACGATTTACTTGGTTATTTCTTCTACAAAGATTATTATTACCATCATGTTTTATTATTACCATCATGGTTATTATTACCATCATGAAGCCAACGTGTTTTAAATAATTTAACAAATTTTCTCTGTCCATATGGAAATAGAGCTCCATCTTCTGTTACCTATGAATATAATAAAATAAGTTGGTATTACTTTATCATTAAATAGATTATATATTTTTCTAATTTAAATTTTCTGGAATTTTATAAATTCTCTTACCTTATTTTTAGTAACACCACTGGATACGATTCTTTGCACGGTGCTACACTTAACTTTTATTAATTCACTTGTACGTTACACTGCACCCATGTCGCTCATTTCTTTTTGCACAACACTGTAATCATTTAAAACAATTTGCTGAGCTTGTTCGTTCAAGTGTTTATTGAACAGTGGTCCATTATCGGAAGAACTAGACCCTAGAGTATTGTTTTCTTGAGGAATATTACTTCCCAAAGGCAAAACATCTTTGAAAATAGAAGAACAAAATTAAAAGCGTGCAGATAGACGAAATTGAAGCTTTGACTGAACTGGTAATAATGCGAACGCAATGATCATTAACTTGGTAAGTAGCTAAACGATTAGAACTATTAATTAGTAAAACCCTAACAGTTCGATTTCGAAGTCATTAGTAATTAGTGTGTATTTTAATATATCTGTATGAAGTACACGTTTTACAATTATTGTTATAATTGTAAAATCGAAATCTGTAAACATCGAATTTAACATGGTAAGTAGCTAACCGATTAAGACTATTAATTAGTGTAACAGTAACAGTTCGATTTCGAAATCATCAGTATTTAGTGCTTATTTTAATATATCTGTCTGAAATACACATTTTAAAATTATTGTTAGGTACCTACCTATACTGCAATATTTACTCTGATCGCTGGTGGTATAAAGTTCAAGATGTTATGATCGAACCCGGTGCAGCGGTCAGTTTGTGCCTTTAAAGCGTTTGTTAAAGTGTTCCACGCAGGTAGAATCGATCTCCATAGTAAAATAAACGGTTACAACATGTTGGGCATCACTGTTTATTTTATGACATTTTAACGAGACTTTTGTCAAATACTATTTCGTAGACTATATCTATGTATATCTTGCACCTTTCTAAGCCGTTCAAAGTATGCACCGTTTAAAAGTATTATTTTATTTTATTTTATTTTATTCTGGAACCAAACAGAACTACATACAATGCAATAAAAACCTATTTAAAAGTGACAAAAATCCATTAATGTGATTCCGAATATAAAGTATACAAAATGAACGCAATATAATTTTATATTGTTTCCGCTTGAGAATGGGGGGAATCAGGATGGGAAGTGAGGTGAAAGGGAGAGACAAAATAGATAAAAATATATTATGTATGTATATAAATATATTTATATTTAAATTTAGGTATGATATATAGTTATTATAATGAATATACTTGAGATAAAATTATGTCCTTGAACTAAATTAAATGAAATATAATATGTATAAATGTTTTGTGATCATCTAGATAGAGTCTAGATTTTTTTTTATTGAGTTTTTATAAGAGGTTTTTGATGAGTGTAATATGTCCACACTTAAAAAGTCTGTATTTTATCTATGACACGCTCTGTATAGAAATGCATTTTGAGATGCGTTGGTTTTCACCACAGGGAGATGAAATAGTCGATGCGATCGAACAGGGCGGGGAGGAACATAAAATTCAATGCGCTCCAAAATCGCGTTCGCATCGATGGAATTATTTACCAACCCATGCAAGAATACGGCATCGATCAAGACTCTACGGCTCTCCAATGACATTAAATTGTGGGCTTTTAAGGATTCCTCATAGGAGCTGGGCTTAGTGAAAGAAGTGAAATTTAATCGCTTCACAAATCTTTTTTATATCGATTCGATCCGCGATATGTAAGTCAAATATTGGGGATTCCAGACCACTGATGCAAATTCCAACTGACTTCTTACATAGGAATTATAGAGGGTTTTAAGCGTGTCAGTGGATTTGAATACCGATGATACTCTTAGAATAAAACCTAGTAATTTATATGCTTTTCTAATAATATTATCGATGTGTTCAGCGAATAGCATTTTCGTGTCAAGTGTAATCCCAAGATCTCGCACCGCTGATTCTCTTCCAACTATAGCGCCATTCAAGTTGTAGTCAAACTTTATATTAGTATTTTTTATTACCTAATGATCATTGGGTAAGTAGGTATGTATGTACTTCCCTACCTACTGGACGCGCCAGATTTCTCAATTCCTCGCCCACATGCTCAGAGTACACGTATTGCATTTATGGAACACCTATACACTGAAACCAAAAAGGGATAGAAATCCCAATCATTTAAAGAAGTTCTATCTCTGTATAATATTCATATAATATAAATATTTTGTTAGACTAATAAAATTTTCTGAATTTGGGGCGTTGACTATGACTTGAATTTCGACTCGTTTGAATTACGGTAGTTGCACTCTATCTTAGTTATTGTCAGAGAATCTTCACCGCTAAAATCGTAGATTGGAAACTAATTGCTGCTCTACCACTTGCTCTACCAACTGCTCTGTCACTTGCTCAAAAGAAACGGAACTAAATACGGAACACGCTCGCCTTCTACTTCCATAACGCAAGCCTGACTTAAACGTCAATACAAATGTCGTATAGATACATATATTGTTTTGCGTAATTTGCCACAGGTTAAAATAAGAGGACCACTGATTTTGAAAGCCCCGTTGCAAACCCATGCGTGCGAGCGAGATGACTAGCTGAACTGAACTCGCTAAGATTGCAGTTAACTGTCGCTTTGTCGATAAGACGTTTTGTCGCGTGGAGCGATCTGTGCCCGCTAGATAGCAATAGGCTCTCGCAAATTCATATATTAGTTTAGCAACCTTTTTAAGAAGATTTTTAAGATATAAGGCAAGCCGGGCTTTTCGACTTGTATGAAGGAACCGCCACTGATAGCTCCATACATTTTAATATTGTTTTACATATAACATGTTTTCATTTTGTCTAAGTTACCCTTTAATTTAAAATATATAATAAATAAAAATATTACCTACTCCAATTAACGGCGTTTTCTCTTATTTACTTATTATACTATTGTAAAAATTGATACTAACATGATAAAAGTATGATATCTGAGTACCTATTTACTTAATTTACATGTTTATTTTTGCATTAGCTAAAACCGGATAAATCCAAAAAATCATTAATAAAGTAATGTTTTTGCTTACTACGGTGCCACATTTTTTACAATAATATATTATAATAATTTTCCATAGAATTAAAAGCAGATAAATAAATACTTTGAAATCGCTGCATTGAAAAAGTAAATTGTCTCTAATCTGAGCTTCGTAAATTTGAAACCGTAAACCGATTATAAATAAATAAAGATATAAGTAAATAGAGCAATTAAAAATGTATTTTAATTAAACCTTTAAATTAATTAAAATTATTTTTCGTAAATGTAATAATGACATTATTATCGGTATCTCGACAGGACGGAGATTTTAACGTAGTTTCTATTTAGATTACACTGGTGTTGTTTTCTCTTATCACCTCGTTAATGACGTTTATTACATAAGTGGTAACGCGCTCCATCAGTATCTCGATTCGTAACCGTTTGGCGGGTGTTATCTCAGCGGCATGCGTAATGGCATTCGCAGAAATTAGGCGCGATTACGCATCTGATTTTGACTTTGACTTTGACTTCACCCAATTATAGCTCTACCTAAACGTGTAATACAATGATTATGGGCAGATAAGCAACCGTTTATTTTCGTATGTGCCCGAGATAATAAAATTCCAAAAATGATGTGTCATTTGTGAAGTTGTCAGGTGCGAAAACAATATCTATGTACTTTGTATATAAAAAGACTGAAATATTCATTAGAAGCCAATTTAATTTATTATGGGTCTTGTACGATTTTATACCAAATTTCACAGAAAGAAAATAAACATGTTGGTAACTCGAAGTAACTTTCCCATAAGTACTTAGTCCCTGCTTACATTCTTAGACTCACTGTTCATTTCAGATCTATTTAGAATCTTTCGCATGGGACATAAAAACACGTGATGAATCACCTTAAGACGCGGGTATATTATTGACACGCCAACGCACGTCCAATGTGTGCAGATTGAATGTCACTTAGGAATGTTTGTTGTGACCATTCGATTTCGGAGGCAGAACAACGCGACAACAGCGACCGAGTCGCTATTATTACGCTGTTAAGACGAACGAATCGCGAATGTCGCGTCGCGTCGCCCGTTTCGCTCGTTTCACTGCGGCTACAGCTGCGGTTCGTCCAAACGAAAAGGAAAAGCGAAACAATGATGAAAACGAAACGCGCGAAATCCACGTTCGCCGATCATAAACACACATAGTTGTACTTCAACAATATTATCCCTAATCCAAAACGAGCGCAACTAAGTCAATATCAATATAGAAAACTCCCCAATCGTCCTAATTTTAAGACGTGCTTTCAAATTCTTCGCCTGCATCTGCCATTGTTGAATTTTTCAACACTGCATATAATATGTACCAATAGATAAGGACCACGCTAAGGAAAGTCTTCCTATGTTTCGTCTGGTTGAGGAACGACAACGATGCCGGCTGAAATTTTGGCTTACACGATACATACTTTATCCACAGAATCAATGATATACCAGCGAGTGCTTTCACGTTCGAATAGTCCATCTGAAAAGAAAGGTAATTTTGCCTTGGCCGAAGATGGGGAAGGTTTATTAGAAAGAGTAACTCACACGAATGCCGAATGCCGCTTCCCTTTCTTCGTCTTGTTATGTAACTAGGAGAAGAAAGGGACGGACTTAGTCACTGGCGCTTCCGCCTGCATACGAAAAATACCTTTTTATTATTTACTACAAAACTAATTGCTGCATACGAACAAAAGTTTTTTTTATTTACTGCAAAACCAATAGGCTAAATAAATAATCTATCTTTAGTCGCTCAGATAATTGTGTCGTGTTTCTTATATTTTCATTATTTTCTTCGCCTTACACGAAGGTAGATTTGATTTGGGAAAGTAAAATCGTCAGTTTTCTTCAACTATTTTTATGCTATTTATCTTGTTTAAAATACCGTGTTTCTAGTCACTTTTTAAAAAACCGTGTTAATTTAACTACAAAAGGCAGCTATTCAAATACAATATTGTTATTAAAGTATTCATTAAACTTAGTTAGGGGAATCAAGTAGACATTAAATTACGTTGCATAATAAATGCGAATATAGTACGTACTAATCGGCAATGAATTTGAGTAAATTAGTGTTTGAAATTGGGCTGATCTAAATTATAAATTGATTGGAAAGCAATATTATATAGCATCTAAATATATTATTCTAAAACTCAACATAATTTGAAAATTGAACAAAAAAAAACCAAGAAAGTACATAACGATAGTGATAACACAAGTGAAACAAAAGTGAAATAGATTTAATGAAATAAATGAAATTAAATAAATTTCAAAAGATATAGTGAAGCAAAAGTGATAACGGAGGAAGCCTGCGAAATGCCACCGAAAACAATGGAATCCTTGAGATGCTAATCAAAGTTAATTGTAATATTTATTATTTTAGATCACAATAGAACACCAAAATACAATAAATAAATTTTTCAGCTATATTGTCGCAAAATTACCCTCATATACCAAAATGAAAGCTAACATTCCTCCTGTTAGAGACCCACATCGTCGTTCTTTGCTTCGCTGCACACCAGACCGCCAGAAGTCCGGAAGCCGTACCCGCGCAGTCTGCTAGATTAGCGGACCACCAGCGCGGGTACTGCAGCACAGCAGTCATCGCCTCAGAAGATGCCATGTATACACTCCCGTCTCATCCTATCACCATAAGAAGACTGATCCGTCAGGCGTCCCATTACGATACCTGCCACAGGGCGTAAAGCTCTGTGAAGACCTAATGAAAGCCGGGTCGATGGGCCCGGCTCACGAGAAGCTCCACCAAACAGAATGAATAGTGGAAGACGTCACGGGCCCCTATCAGGGCTCGTTGACTGATATTTGATTGATTGATTGATCGTCGTTCTATCACTGTTGGCAAATTTTCAGTCCTCGATTTTATAATGGTGGAGCCTGTTTTTATTAGGTCGACCTGTATGTAACTAACTATATGTAATGGAATCTAAGGTAACTAATTTAACCATCTTCCAAGGATCGTAGAATCATGAAAATTGGCAGCGGTATATAGTTCTGATGACAATACAATAATATGGTACTGTCGAACTGATCTGATGATGGAGTCGGAAGATATGAACTGGAACTTCATGATGGAACATCGTATCATAGCTGTGTTTGGACTTGTTAGAAAAGTCTTGGAATGAACTTTGACCACGTTTAGGTTTCAAGGTCTGATGATGAAGCCGGAAGATAGGCACTGGTATTCCATGATGGAATATCGTATCATAGCCGTGTTTGGACTTGTTAGAAAGGTCTTGTAATGAACTTTGACCACGATTACGTTTCAAGGTCTGATGATGAAGCCGGAAGACAGGAACTGGCATTCCATGATGGAATATCGTATCATAGTCGTGTTTGCACTTGTGAGGAAGGTCACGTAATGGACTTTGAACACGATCAGGTTTCAAGGTTATAACAAACCTATTATGTATTGACTTGTAAATATTGAGTGTAAATAGTGTAATTTTTGGTTTTTACGTGATTTTATAAAAGCGTATATTTAGTGTTTTTTATAACTATTAATTTATTTTTACTGTTTGAATACATTAGATATACGTTAATTCGTGAGTAACATACGTTAGATAGCATCCTAATATGACCCAAAAATGACATAGGTACCCACTTTTCCCCGCTGTTCTTCAGTATCATTGAATAATTTTAAGTCTGCTGCTGATTTTTAATTTGCAAATTATCTTGTAGTTTGCTCGTATTTAAATTGCCTAATTTGTTTAATTACCACTTTTTTTTATTTTGTAAGAATAATTAATTGTAGTTTGCGTAGACTAGAAATTAATTATTAAGTAAACATTTATTTAAGTAAACATAATTTATTTGGGAATTTGAGATGTATCGAGGCTGTATTTGTGTCCAAACGATAACTATAAATGGCGTATAATTTATCTATTGCGAACTCGGCGGCGATTCCTAACAGAGAAACATTGATAAGTGATCTTTTTTAATATTTATCTGCGCTGTACGATCTGAACACGGTAGAACAGTTTAATGCTTAATTAATGCGCTTTGGAAAGACCGGTAGTCAGGGTTAACGAATCGATCGGGATCTTTGGAAGTTTTTTTTAAAAACACAAATACGATTCGTCTGCCCTTCTAGCAGGAAAAAATCGACCTCCGCTCTTCGGTCCGGTCTGGGGCGAGCATTCCGCGGCGAATTCTTTTTACCTGCCTCCCTGGACACACGATACATCTCGCAGTGCAGTCAACTCGGCCGTATCAAATCTCCAGTGGGGGCAAAAGATGGCTTTTACGTTGTATGGTCGTTAAATGTACGTGTTTTTTATCGCAAAATAAGGACAAATATAAATAATACAAGGTTAATGGAATATAATAGTTTTGGTATTTGTTTCTCGTTTGTACTTTTTGAACTTCAAATCTTTTGTTTTTTTTTACTTTTTGTAAATCACACCGCTTATTTAACTCCTCAAAAATCTTTGTTTTAAACAACAAGGTTCAAGGCGACATGATACATGGGAACGACCATATCTGAAGAATTTTAGTTTTATGAATTTTTTGAAAAATATAAGCATTACTTAATTAAAAAATGTTTCTAAGCGAATCCCTCATAAGGAACCAATTTAAAATTTAGACTCAAAAAAGTTGCTCATTGCCTTGGACATTAAGGCTTTAAACTGACTTCGAAAACTTTCAGGCGCAATTACTCCTACAATGTAAGCAGTGAGTGTGTTTTATTATAATTTCATTATATTTACTGGTTAATTCTCTAGGGCAGCATTTAGCCACATTTTTTATTTAGGCCCTAAATTAATTACAATTAATTATAGCGTGAGAGCGCTCTGAGAGTTACGCTAAATATGCTTTGCCATTAACACCCTTATACCACCACTGCCTAAAAATAGTTATTCTGTGCTAGCGCTGCGATAGAACGTTTAGTATGCGAATGATCCTCGGCGCGAGCGTACGTGGAATCGCGCTTGACGCTTTGTCAACGCTGGATTTTTATTACTCAAACCCTACAAAATTGACCCCGCCTATTTTTTCGCGTGTCCGCCCATTTCGGATATTTTTCTAAGGTCTCATGCCTAATTCAATATCGTAACAAGGTTTAGCACGTGGCCGCAGGTCACATTTTTAAAATGTTGAACATTGGAACATTTTATGAATTACACCCCTCAGGAGTCTGTGTTTTGAATTTTAAGTGTTAATCCGTGCCTGCTGGGCATATTTTTCAACTTTTGAACATTTAAAACATTTTTGTTTTTTTTTTTTTACTTTTAATGAATTACACCGCTTACTTGTCCCCTAAGGATTCTATGTTTCAAGTCAATCGGCTAAGCTTAACTTGGAGGTCGGTCCACATAGAGATATAGAAACCCAAAACTATTACATTGATTATGTTGCCGTTTTTTTCACACTGGCCGCTTTGAACTTAGATAACATAGATTTAAGTTGCATATTATTTAATTTACAAAGTGAGATATTGATTTGTCTTTCTGTCTTTTGTTATTGCTCGGATATTTTTGTGTTTGAAATCATGAAAACGGTCTATTCGACTCGAACTACGATTCAAATTTCAACAAATCACCACCAGCATAAATCGAATTCAACCGAAATGCATGGCGAGAGCGTTGGCGAAGGCGCCAGCGAGGCGAACGGCGCTGACAGCACCGGCGTCGGGACGCCAGGAAATATGCAATCTCGTAGCCCGAGGACCGCGCTCTCAAATGCAATTCTGCAGAGTAATTTTCAATTTCCCGGGAAAGGCGCGCCTAGATCAACGAATTAGCGACAGTTCTGCTTGCGCTTCCTAAGCGCTACGTTTGCAAAATCGTAAACTTGGCGATTCTCGGTCGCCTACGCCTTCTTTGCCGTCGCTCGCCCGTTAGTAAGGCGGATATTAAAGCAACCCAATCACAACATTAAAGTTTGTCAAGGGTCGGCACCATACCAACCCGAAAACATCATATCAGAATCACTGTTACCGAAATATTACATCATATCGAGGTCTAAAGTAGTTACATCTAAAACTTATTTTGGTTACGTGAGGTCTTGTTTTCTCGCTTCCGCATGTATCCCACCTAAATAAACATGTGTACCAAAACAGTTTTTTTTTAGTTTTTTTTTTGGAATCGTTCGTACATAAACAATACATTAATACAGTATACATTAATTATTACTATACTACATCAATTACTAATATTTTAAAATTATTTCTTATTAGAGCATATGTACCTACATATGTACGTACCTACTATCTTATGTGTACTCCTCATGCTAAATTAATTATTGCCTTTGTGCCGTTTAACAGACAATGCATAAAAAATATGCAAAAAAAGAAAAAAAAAACATAAAAAACTTCTTTTGTACATAATGATAGAAAATTACCTAATAATAATATAACGAGGATAAACGTTAAATATTCTGAGGCCGGACGAAGATTACTTACCTAGTTAGATCGGAATTCTAAATTCTATTGGAAATTTGGGTCCAAAAAATTTGCAAGAAAGGTATATATGTAATTAATCGAAATTATCGCCCCCTGTTATCTATGCCTCTTGCATCTTCTGATGCCTCCTCTACACATCGACAGATGCATCCGCAGATGCGGTCTGCGAATGCGTCCGCCGACGTGTAGACGGGGGGGGGGGGGGGGGGGGGGGGTATTTGCTCGTCTGCCGTACGTATTTATCGCCCGCCGATGCGTCTGGACCTTATCCGTTTGGTGTATCAGACACCATGCTTCCACTCCTAAACTTTGGAAAGGCCGGTAGCCTTAAATGGTATACTAATGGGTCCAAATCGGGACTGGACGTAGGGCTGCGGTATATATGGAGAGCGACCAAACTTCGAAAGAAGTGTAAACTTGGGGAATACGCCTCCATATTCCAAGCGGTGGTATACGTCATTATTGAATGTGCGGATATCAATCTCCATAAGAACTACGCCAATCCACTCGGATAGCAAGGCAGCTTATATGGCACTAGCCTCGAATACTATTAATTCAAAGCTAGTGCAAAACTGCGTATCACTACTTAATTCCCTGGGCGAAAAGAACAGGGTAATTCTAAGATGGGTTCCCGGCCATGCAGAAATCGAGGGAAATGAAAAAGCCGACGAACTTACTAAGACGGGAGCAAAGGGAACGTTATACGGCCCTGAACCTTGCGTGGCGTACCAAAAAGCCTTGCAAACATAATGCTCAAACAAATATGTTTAGAACAAGCCGTCAACCACTGGAACAACACGCCAGGGTTGTCTCAATCCAAAGCGCTTATTAAGGTTTACGATACTACGATAATACGTCTGCTGATCCATCTGCGGATGCATCTGTCGATGTGTAGAGGAGGCATGACGGTTGTTAGTAATGCCTATTCGGAGTCGATTTTTTCGCCGCCAGGAAGCAGAATTACAAACTCCACGATTAAAATCTTGTAACAAATCGTTTTGCATTATTAAATAATAATTATTATTATAATTATTAATATGGCGGTTATTTGAAACCGTAGAAACGGTACGACAGTGATTTTCGTGAATGTTTATTTAAAAAGAATTAGTTTAAAAAATTGCCTGTAACAAATTTAAAAAAAAACACGTTCCACTTGGTATGGCGGGCTATAAGCCCCGCCATAAAAGTATGGCAGTTAGCTATGGAAGATTCATTATTTATCGACAACCGAAAAATACAAAAAATTTTGTGTAATCGTTTCAGACACGTAATTTATCCGAGAAGTTTATAATTCATAACCCTGCGATTACGCTCCGACGACTAGCGCATGACACTTTTTTTTCATTACTTAATTACCTAATATGACTCCTGAATGATCGCCATACAAATGACTTAGAATTTTCTGTCACTCTCCCGGTTTATAAATATGTACCCGCCATTCTTCGTCGCGCACTGCGACATTTTCATTATTTGACAGTGCACCCATTGCAATAATGTGTAGTTTCCTTACTTAATTATGACGTATTTTTTAACTTGATGATAATGTATCGAGGCAATGCGAAAGATTCGCTTGCATATTCGTCCCGGTATTTTTTGCCGAATTAGCATAACAAACGCGATAAATGAGCCCGATATGCGGAGAAACACCATTGCAGCGGTAGGACGCGATTATTCGTGAATATTCATTGGCGTACCGTAATTGAAAGATGAATTTTAAAGCAGCGCTCATGAAGGTTGCATGCACTCTTTCAACGTGTCTGTCGAGTGCAAACAGCTCGTCGTGGTTTATGTGCCGCGATGTTGCTCAAATCTCGATAGCCCGCGGATTCGCGCGTGTTAGTGTCGTATGTGATTGTATAAATGGGAGTTTTGCTGTGTGTTTTAATGAACTGTTGAATTTTAGTTCTATCATTGATTGTATTTGATTGCTCAACTCAATAGAATGAATTGGCGACACTTTTAAAACGACGAAGTGCAGGTGGGGCTGATTGCATTGACGTCCAAACTAATAGCAATTGATTTGGTCATCTATAACGTTGATAATGATTGTTTTTTATATAAAGGATTGATTGATAATAAAAAAAACCAGTAATTCAACCAATGATAATAATAACATTCAGTTATCAGTGCCATCTAACGCATATCTTTATAGGCTGATTACATTACAGATACAATACGGAGATATAGAATGCCATCTATTAGTCTAGGTCATGGGTCTTCAACCCGCGGCCCGCGGGCCGCATGCGGCCCGCGGTGGCGTTCTTGGCGGCCCGCCGGCGCTCGCACGCAGTTTTACTACTACCGAGGGTTGCGACGGACACAATCGTTTCGTTCGCTCGCTCAGTGCGATAATGAGAGTTGAATAGAAAACACGTTGCAACTTGCAACCTTGAGACCAGTTTGAGAATTGGAACGACCACTATAGATGCAGATATTGATAAAATAGTTAAGACTAAACAATGTCAAACATATCATTGATTGAATTTTATTAAAATATTTTTCTGTTGGTAAAATTGTATAATAAATAACTTCACCGATTATTGTTCATCAATTACATAAGTTTATATTGGAATATTTGTTAGTGTTGCGGCCCGCCGAACCAAAATCAAAGTATTGTCGGCCCTTGACCTCAAAAAGTTTGAAGACCCCTGGTCTAGGTGAACGTTAAATTGTATAAATATTACGTATTGAAACCTGTATAACAATTTATAAATAATCATATTTATGTAAATAATATTAAAATAATAAGTTATATTTAAAAATTCGTTTGTTATTATTTTATACCGTATATTTACATATGATAATTCGTGAAATGAACGATAATTTGTTAACGAAAATATCGGAAAATTTTGTTTCTAACTTGAATTTTGTTACAACCTAGGAAATCTGCGCTTGAATAATCAACCCTCTTGTAAGTGTACCTTATAATAGGTACTTACCTATACATATTCGAGTGGTAATTTTGGTTAATTTTATAGTTTTGGTTATATATATATTCGAATAGTCATTTCGGTTAGTTTCAATTCTACCAAGTGTAGGAATTCCTATCAACTGGTTTATTAATAAATACATAGGCGTGTTAAGAGAACTGTCTACAGTGCACCGCCATACTGTTATACCACGAATGTCGCCATATTGGACATAAAAATACATTAATCAATTTTAAGAACTATGAATGTCATCTGTCGTTAAGTTTCGTAAAAAACCCTGGTTGCCAAATTGTAGTACGACGTTGATTAATCTTAATACGCTATTTAATCAATTGACACACAAAAAGCCAGCTAAACATAAGCATAACAAAGGATTCACCTTACGCGAACGAATGAAGAGGATGTATGTTACATTGTTTCGAATTTTCACTTTTTAATGCAGATGAATATTGTATGTGATGCTGCATCCGTTGTACATGCTCAGTTCATTTGGAGTAAAACGGTGCTACCTATCATAAACATACAGTAAATGTAATATGAATGTGGTATGTGTATTTTAAAATTATGTATATACTTATCATTTTTATCCGTAAACATAAGACTTAACACCTTCATCCATTAAAATTTATAATGCGAGCTTTTGACATACTTTTACGAACTTCAATGTGGTATTTGTAAACCTCTGGAGGATGGTATTTGTAACTGCCTACACAACAACTAAAAACCTTAGTATTTTGTTCAACGTTTACATTACATACATTACATTACATTACATCAACGTAGTAATTTATGTTTTATCATGTGTCTATTCACTGTTATATTGCATTATTTATTTTATTTTATATCTTTCAAACAAATAACGGTCATACTATTTTTTTTATAGGTAATGGTGCTAAGTAATCGACGTCCTAAATACACATGACCATGTTCTGCGCATACCCAACTATGCCGAATATTGCCTGTATCTGGGGATAAGACGTTTTGTCTGGCTTGGGTGAAGGAAGCGTAATTGCTCGAAATTAATAGTTCTAATCGGATTTTTTTCTTATTATAATGAAGAGTTTTATTCGGAATTCTTTGATCTCACAAGTTCATAACTTCATTGTATTCAACTGTAGCAACACACAAATGTGGTCAAAAATGAACATCTATAAAAATATATCTACCTCTTGATTTACTCAGAATTTCAAATAATAACAAAGTATTGCTCTATCGGCTCGTATTGTTCAATGGCGAAAATCTTATATTTTCTAGGTTTAATTTATGTATTAACAATTGCAAATCAAGGTGTGGTCAATTATTTAATTATTAAATTTATATTCTAGACTTACCGTTTGCTGACGTTAGTAACCTACATAAATAAATAATGGACGTATAATGTTGTTTTTAAATGTATGCTTTCCAGTACAAAATGTAATAATTTTATTTACCAAAATGCAAACATATTATTGTTACCAAGTTCCAATAGTATAAAACGGTGTCACGGTGTACTTTGACAAATCCATTTGCTTTGAGGGCCGAAGACCTGAGCAGAAGGCATAGGATGCGCGAAGCCGCTAGCCAACGGCTAGTACATAATACTGGGCAAAGAAGGAACATCTCCGCAATAATATTATCAAACAAAAAAACCACACTGATATCAACAGTCGACAATTCTTGAATAGAATAGGACAAAATGATACTAATTTTGAAAATATTGTTGAATCTGATAAATACAATATGTCATATCTTCCATCAACCCCGAGCATCACAGTCAACTTCAGCAGCAGTAGAAATCCATAATATTATGAAAAAGCAGATGAATATTCATTTGGCGATTAGCATCTGGCCACCGTTGATTACCATACAATCCGTAATAACTGTAATGCTATGTGGCTATACATTAATAAAGAAATTTGAAATTAATAGGCGAATGTAAATCACTGCACGATTGTAAAACAGGGTCCAATAATACTTCATGTTATTTTAATTTCATATATTTATTTACCCAAACTAGCAACTACTAGAAGATTAGTAAATTACATTTACTCGGATTTCGCCACTCCACTAGGCAATCTTGTCTGTGTCGGAGTGATAGTTACTTCATTTATTACTAAAGTCGAATTACAACTATAGCACAATAAAATTAATACTTATTACAAAATTAAAATATTCAATGAGAATATATACTATTAAAATATTCCGGTATATCCCTGGTAAACTTTGTAATCTTGAAGTTTTATGAAATGATTACTGTGATGCGATTGTCTTCAACCCTCACATTTCCCTCTAGTTTTATTATAAAGCTACCGGGTCGCCAATCCCTTTAATTGAAAATAAGTTAGGGTCCATGGCCTGTATATCAGAAGTCATAAGTACATTTATGGTTCTAGAAATATGTAATACCTACCGCTGTCAGTAAGTCGTGTTTATTTTGGCAACTGTTCTTTGGTTAGGCCGCGCTGTCTTGTGTCGTGGTGGTGTTTGCTGGTTCCGTTATAGTCTTATTAAGTCGTTCCTATGGTAGTACATTAGGATTGTCCGTATATATAATTGTCGAATGTCAAGCACTTGGAAGCCCACAGAGACGTTCAGATGGGAATCGGTATGATATCTTGTTAGTGACTTTGATAAGGGTCTTGATTCTTTTAACCTCTCTATCAGATTTTGCGTCACTATCAAAATAATAAAAAGCAAATTTACGAGTTTGGCGTGACAACTTATATTTTATATGATTGAATGACGGGAGTAAATGATAAAGACTCTCCTATAATTACTAATCTCTGCTGGCACCAAAGATCGCACATCAAGGTTGGCCAGGATATTTACGAAGAGGAGGAGATACTGCGTGGAGTCAGACAAGGTTGCATATTATCACCTATGCTTTTCAATAATTACTCCGAGTTCATCTTTAAGGAAGCACTACATAAATGATGATGACACTGTACTGATTGTCAGCAGCATAAAAGAACTCTAGCTCCTCATTGACCATGTTACATGAGTATGTGACCAGTATGGGTTGAAGTTGTTCACTTAAAAGACGAAGTACATAATAGTCAGTAAAGTATCCGTAAACACATAACAGTCACAGTTTGCGGGATTTGACTGTAGAAGACTGATAACATTATTTACCTGGGCTGTAATTTGAACCACAACTGGGATATGAACAAGGCGATGAAAATGCGCATTAAAACATGCAGAAGTACTTTCTATAAGAAGAAAAGGTATATCAACCTACACCTGAAGATCAGACTTCTAAGATGCCACATTTCCAATATTATTATATGGGATGGAAAGCTAGACACTTACAGACGCGCTGTTAAGTAATATTGAAGTCTTTAAAATGTGGCCATATCGCAGGATAGGTATAAGCTGGATCGACAAATAAGGAATAAAGATGTCTTACGGCGCTTGAGCAAGAACATGGAGATATCGAGGACAATAAAGGCCGCAAACTCGTATACTTCGCTCATGTCATGCGTCATCTCGAAAGATATAACATTATGCATCTAATAGTTGAAGGCAAAATACCCGGAAGAAGAGGTCCGGGATGAAGGAGAACTCTTGGCTTCGTAATCTACGTCTCAGTTAAGACAGCACCCCCTAACCAGTCATTCTCCGACCTTGCTTATCATGGTATTTTCCACTAATAAATACCACCTTCAACGACACTATAAATAGCTTCATGAAATGCGTAGGTTGATATTATAACTTTTTCATAGAAACCTTATAAGTAAAGTTCAGAAACATAAATACGCAAACAATTCAGAGAAACTTTAGCGGTTGTTTACTATTACTTAGGACGCCTTTTATGGACAGGTATATTAAAGGGTAGCAGTTTTAAATAAATAGATGCTAAATTCGCGGAAATAATTCCGATGCTTTATGATAACTGCGTTGTATGAGACACCGGGCGTCGGGCGTGAAGAGAATTTCGTTTAAAAATGTAAAAGTTTAAAATTCAGAGAAACCATATCCATACAGAGCATTTGCACTTGCAGAAAAAGAATTGTATATATATATATATATATATATATATATATATATATATATATATATATATATATATATATATATATATATATATATATATATATATATATATATATATATATATATATATATATATATATATATATATATATATATATATATATATATATATATATAATACAGTATCAGGCCATATTAGTAGGCCCACCGTGCATTTGAGGACTGATTTACAATATTCAATGGTCTTAAAATTTTGAATAATTTTCTTTTCTGGTGCTTATGGGAAGCCATTGAGTTATTTAAATCATAAGTGCATTTTAACACATATTTATAAGAAACGAATCTTAGTTACCGCATAAAATAATAAAATCTTCAACTTTTCGTCAGAAATTCATTTGACATCTTAACGGGGAGTGTACGTTGAAAAGCCCTGGAATGTTCGACTGGTGCTTCCTCCGCACACGACACTATAGTAGGTATACCAGACAGTAGCTTCTCTTAGAACAAAATTGAAATCGAAGCAAGTGACGTCTGGCATCCTAAGGGCTACCACAAATCGTAATATGATTACTCGTCTTCTTCTTGAAGCATGGTCCGGCCACATTTATAAGTAAAGTTGCTATTATGAGTATAAGTTGCCGACACAGATGCTATTATGCTACCGATTTGTTCTGAGAATACCATATGGCGTCCACTCCTAAATCTGCACAAAAAAGTAATAAAGACACCCGACGTAAGAGCGGACACAAACTGCACCCACAGCGCTTCAAAGGCCCACAGCGCCGTAACTATGGGCCTAAGGACGCGACATGACTTACCCCTCGCTCTCTTCCCGCATTGCCTTGTAGCTCTTGAGTGAATTTACTGGGTGTTATCTCACATTATACTGTGACGACACTGACTACGATTCCGCCCGCGCGTTCCTTGGACTGCTTGACTCCTTTTCCGCGTCTCCTCTGATTAGACTTGCGGATAATTAAAACCTCTGCTTCGGATTTACGAATAAATATTTTAATAATTTTAACTTTGCGTACTAGATCGGTTATGTCCAATATTTAAAAAAAACTGCTTCTACGTCATTCTACCTACGCTATGCCTTTGATCGCATTGTGTAATCTACAGAGGGTTGATTTATGCTTTACGTTTGAAGCGAGCAAAGTTCGTCACGGACTGTAGCCCCGCTCTGATTTATTATAAATGCATTTTATTATGCGAGTTATTGCATGATGGATGAAATTACGATTGCATTTTTCCGCTATTCGTTTTATAACGACTTTTTTACGTCTTTATAACAACTACTTCGTTGAACATGAGCTATAGAACTTTCGCAAAATGAATATTAAATTAACGTTTCACCCATAAAATCGGCGAGACCACTTAAAATTGTCGACACTTCTACCTGAGTTAACGTAATTTCGGGCCGCCCTTCCTAACATCGCATATCTAATTGCAGCATCCTTCATGTTAATTAATATGATTAATACACACTGCCAGCTTTGTATGGCTATAGGTGTGTTTGTGCCTCATAAGCCAAACGTCTCGACAACCAAATCAAGTTGAATGTTTTGCACGCGAAGTTATTGGAAGGTCAACCGAGTCGGTGGGGTCAAATAGAGCTATCAACTACAACGGGCGAACCCGTCACCTCAGGATTTTTTAACGAAATGTACGTTCTATCTCCCGCGAAGTGAACGCAGAAGACTTAAGGACAAAACAGTCCACCGTCAAGCTCCGCCACATGCCCGTAAGAGGCCAACGCCTTATCCGCGAGATAACCAGGTATGTTACCCAGCGGACTTACACTCACACCTTTACCTCCAGTTGCGACAGGATTACTCCGGTCACTCGACTGGTTACGAGTTCGAAGTCGCTTGCGCGGTCCTCTCCCTTACGAAGCGGTGAACGGGTAGCCGATGGCCGTTTCAAGAGCAGTCGCCGTAAGGTCAGCAACCACCCCCGCTCTATAGGAAACAGTACTGCTTCCAGACTCTCCCGACTGTTAATAGTCAGAATGCACAATCGATTGGCTTATGTCGCTCGGTGCGCAGACCGTCCAGGAGCGCCAGAAGGTTGGCTCCTAGGGGAAACTAGTCCGAAGGCCAGAGTCCTACCCGGGCTCTCACTTAATGCGTGGATGCCGCCGGATGGGTGTTGGCCCGTGAGTGTGACCAACCGTGAACAAAATGGGTCTGCGTGGCTAACTCAGCAAGGGCCCATTAGCTTTCGTGGCCCATTTTTCAGTGTAAAATTGATTCATTTATTTATAAGGAAAACATACAGCTCTAGAAAAAATAATACAATTACATTAAATACAATATTTCTGGCCGATCACATGTTTTCAACAATAGTTTCAATAGATTAACTCCATCAGTTTCATGTTTGAACAAAATATTTATTCTTCTCGACTGAATCTGTACTGATTTCTGAGCAAAAAATCTAATGCAATATGTTTTTTTTGTTGCAGAAAACCAGTTATTTTTTTTTTATCGTAGATTTTTATTTAAAAGTGAAGTTTTTGTGTTTTTAAATTGCACGATATTCCGATCTCTACACGATTTGATGAGAATAGAAGATACTATGTACGAATGTTTTCTTTATTATCAGGCTAAATTAATAAGAAGGTATTTCACTTTGTTCCATAGTTTTATCAGACTTGGCAAACGCATTTTATCGGACTTAAATAGGTAGCTCAAAAACCTAAAACATCACTTCGCCTAATCAAAAATAAAGATATTTTTTAGAAATGTTTTAACCGCAAACGATATTATCATTGGTTAGATGGAGGTCGATAGTTTTATATGACAATAGTTTTTTTTAACAATTTTCTATATACATAGAAATATTAAGAAATCGAAACAAAACTAATTTATAACGATTTTCGGATATTCCAATCTTGTCAATTAAAAAAATCGATAAATTGATGAATCCTCTTAAAAGATTGGAAATCTATAAAATTCTTTAGTATATCAGTAAATTCAGCAAATATTAGGAACTCCGCGTATAAATCAACCAAGTGATTATAGTAAAATAATGATAACTAGTCAATTCTGGACATGTTTCCAATTTAGTTATAAGCTAAAATAAAGTGTTCTTTAACTCTTAGACTCTGAGATTAACGAAAGATGTTTTATTTAGAAATCTCTATAGCGATTATTAGGATCCTCACAGGAGAAATCATCTTGATTATTTTTATCGAATTTCGTCTACAACATTACATAATATTGGGATATACATGTATGTTTACTTTGCAACTTCGGTCTTTGGCTACATATTCATACTTAATTGCATAATTTAAAAGCAGAATCATTTTGTAAGAATGCTATTATCACCCTCATGGGAAATACGTTTTGCCTGCCACTGGGCCTTAACGAGTGCTTATCGTAATCATTGCCGTCGTGTTGGGCGAGGACACGAAGTCTCAAACAGGCTTGCAGATTGCATGTCGCATGCGATGCACCTATATCGCAAATCTCACTGCCGCTATTGTTTATTAGACTGGATTGCAACCAATAAATCGTCTAAGCGCTTCCTGCTTACTTATATTTTTTAAAATTACTTCCTGCCTGCTCTAAATATCGAGATCGGTCTCTAGGGATTACTAGATAATTATTACGAGTGATGGATGTTGTATATGTATAGAGGCGGCTATTGTCGTTAAGTAAAATGAATCTAGCGCGGATGGGAGGGTTACATGATGCATTGCAGTAGGGTGTGACAAGAACGGCGAGGAAAAAACAGCAAACGACTCGATTGTGTGAAGTTTGCAACTTGCAGCTGTTTATAAAATTAGTGTAATGAGATCAGACTCAATATCGCATCAGTGATGAATCTCACTACCTTGCTACTAATTAGCATATATAGATAGTCATAAACTTTAAAAACTTTAATATTTTAGAATGTTAAAGTTATGCAAAAAGTATTTTCACTTGTTCAGTTACGTCTGACAGTTTGTTTGTATCATTTTTGAAAGATAGTGTCATATCATAGTGTAGTTCGACTGGTGTAAAAGCCTAGATCAATCCCAGAGTTACATTATCAGATATCAGTGTCCTTTATGTAGGTATTTTCGTTTCTGCATTATTTGAGCAGTCGGTGTTCAATTTGAAACAGTTCGCGGTGGCGAGGTTTCTGTAGAAAGCATGCTATAGTCAAGGTCAAACCAGATGATGACCGAGTAGCCTGCATCATTGTTAATGTAATTTAATGTGTTAACGTAATGTAAACTTTTTTTACAAACCAGTGTATCAACGGCAACACGGGTTTCACGGCATCATTTTCTACTGGCTTTGTCAATGCGGAACTAGAGTTCTTCTGAACTAGAGTTCTTCTGTACGATATCATCAGCGTATTTTATTTTTTTAATGTTGATGCCAGTGACCATAATGCCGCACTAGATTTCATATATGGAGATACATGTTTATTTTTTTATATATGGTGATACATATTTCCTTGGAGATACATTTGGAGTTATAAGTAAGTCGAAAATCAGAGATGATATTATGCAGCTTTATTTAACTGCTTGCTTCATAAAAAATCTCTTCGGAAATATTAAAAATATTCGGGACTAATATTATCTTCTCAGAAATATTCTGCCCAACGTTATGTTTGCTTGTTGTTCTGTTCTGTTGTATTCTGGAAGTCCTGGCGCCTTCATTTTGGTTTTACCCATGTTCATTTTCTATCTAACCGTTTAACTTTGAAATGTCTAACAAGTATGATATAGACTGAACACCATCGATTAAGGAACACAATTAGAAGCGCTAGCCGATAATAAGGTTTAACGACTCCCCAGGAAGGTTAGGTTACAACCTATCATTATCAGGCAGACTTCTAGCGGTCATCGGAAGGTCTATAGATGCACGCGTTTGCGATTAAACATGCGCTTCTTGACGCACGCCTCCTTTTTGGAACCTCTTTTTTTTCGACGGCTGGTTCATTGACATTGACTTTGTCACGCGATTCGACAATTATCTTAACCCTTCAAATGAAAGGCGTCCTTTTGGGGATGCAAGTTTTAATACACTGAAATGAGAGGCGTCCACTTGGTCCAGTGATGTAATTTGTAGGCCAAATTTTTAATTTGTCGCCATTATTATCTTAATTGATTTACGAGATAAGGTTATAATGTTTTATATGTCAAATTTCAATGCGATCATTTTACAGTTCTTCTTTTTATGATCCGTGTAGTGGTTTACAAGTTATGGTCGTTTTTATCAAGGTCGTCGATTTTGCGCGCGAAAAGGTCGCGTGCGAATGGGACGGCTGAATTTTTACTCCGCGAGGAGAGGGGTTAACATTGTTTTCTAGAACGGCAGGGAGACGAGCAGTGCACCTATCCACATATAGAGTGCATTGTGTGCGATGCGACTGTTTGTTTTGTATTTTTTTGATAATGGCTGATAATGAAGCGTTATCTGCTATAATGAAATATCTTGACCTACGTCGCGACTCTTTGTGGTTTCTGAAGTGCGGTGTTGTAAAACACACTGCATGACCTCTCGTTTAAGTTATCGCTACAAATTTTAGACTGCGGTAGATTGTTTTCAATTTTGCTTTAAACGCTGGAATAGAATGTTAAAAATAAACGAAATAAAGGACAAATTACTATTATGTTAATATGTACTTACGTTCACTAATATTTTCTTTTCTATTGTTTCAGGTGAGGATCTGGAGGTCAGGCTTTCTTTGAAAGAACTGCGAAATACTAAGAGTGCAGGTAAATGCTAGTATTATACAAGACGCCATAGTGAAATATGAGTCGGGAAGACGATATTATGTAGTTGAACATATGAAAGACATGCTTCAGGAAAGTATTTACGTAATCGAAGACTATCGCGGTTGTTTGACATTATAAATAAGATGCAAACGAATTTACCTCGTAAAGTTTCGACGTTTCGGCGATGCTACGACCACCGTAGTCTAAGGTAGACTTCTACCGTAGACTACTCTAGGGTCTATCCTGAACATCGGTCGTTGCAAAATCGCCGAAACGTCGGGTGCTACAAACTTTACGCGGTAAATTAGTTTTTATTTTATTTATAATATCTACATTATCATATAAAAAACCACGATTTTCAAACTAGAAAAAATAATTGTAATAACAATAGTATTCATGATCCTCCGAATGAAACTCTTTTAGATTTAGGGTTAATACTGTCTTATCTCACAGTCTCTTAGGTTTAGTAGAGTATAAAGATTGATAAAAAATGTAGGAAAAGTAGCTTTCTGACAACTCCATGTCACGACGTAAATTTTAGGGTCAGAATTAAATATTTTAACGCAGATAAAAAATACATGTATTTACAATTATATACTTATTTGTATTTATGTGATATATCTTAGATTCCAAACGAGTACTGGCACTTTGATTGCAACCAAGAAATTACACAAATAATGAATTAATTTATTTTTATTATTACATTTGCGTTCTTCGTCTATGTTCATTTCATGTTTCATTCATAATAGTGTTTGGTTGACTTTTCTCTTCTTTCAAACGACAATAAATTGGAAACATGCCCGCAACAAGGCAATTGAAACACGGCATCCGATAGTGGCAGGCAATGCATTCACCGGCGCGTCGTTATTAAATTTCCTCTTCCCACGCTACGTGACGCGTCCGACCGATACTTCGCGACGGTGTCGCTGTAGCCTCACTGTAGTTTGTGGCCACAGTTGTAGACACAAGCCGTGCAGAATGTCATTGCGACAGCCGCGCACTGCAGGTGGTCCTGTTGGGTCACGCGTGGCGATGCATGGCCGAGGATCACTCGACCTCAAACTGAATCGATATAAATGCTGATTTTTCACCACCAATAGCTTTTTTTATTCTCCTCTACCTACTTTATATTAATGTGATAAACTACAAACTACTATTATACTATAAACTACTAATATCATGTAAACCAATACAAAGGAACGAAACGGAGAAATTGGCTAATAGTGCTGTATAAGAATACCTAACTACATTTAATTACTACTTTTATTCATGTATATATATTATATATATATATATATATATATATATATATATATATATATATATATATATATATATATATATATATATATATATATATATATATATATATATATATATATATATATATATATATATATATATAATATATATATATATATATATATATATATATATATATATATATATATATATATATATATAGTATATATATTGTATGGATGTAAAACATATGTATATGTATTGATTATATGTATAAATGTATATATGTACAGGGTCCGCCATGTAACGTTTTTTTTCTTCAACTAGTGCTTATTTCGTGTATGGCAACACTTACCTCATGTCTGATTTGACAGATAATTAGTTTTATCCTTCCGCTGAACGAATATGGTTGTGTATACGCTTGAACAACGCTGGGAAATCTTGCGACATTACTTTGAAAATCATGGTAATGTTGCAGAATGTGTGCGAAAATTGCGTACGGATTTTGGAAGAAGAGAAGCACCGTCAGCTCCGTATGTTCGTTACCTTGTGAAAAAAGTGAAAGAAACTGGCATCCTCATCGATAAACCAACGCGTGAAAAGCCAAAAACAGTGCGTACACCCGAGAATATTGCTGCTGTGGCCGAAAGTGTGCGTGAATCGCCATCAACATCAGTTCAACCGTCGTTCTCAACAATTGGACATTTCGCGGACATCATTGAGACGAATTTTGCGTAAAGACCTTGGTATGACGCCGTACAAAGTCCAATTGGTTCAGGAGTTGAAGCCAACTGACCATCCAATGCGTTTCGCTTCGCTAAGTGGGGCCTGCGATCGACTTGCAGAAGATGCGGATTTTGCCAAAAAAATCATCTTTTCAGATGAAGCTCATTTCCATCTTGGCGGGTATGTAAACAAGCAGAATTGTCGCATTTGGGGCACAGAAAACCCGCACGCATTCATTGAAAAGCCGGTGCAACCCAAAACGAGTCACTGTTTGGTGCGGATTTTGGTCCAGAGGCATAATTGGGCCATTTTTCTTCGGAAAATGAGCAAGGAGTGGCCGTTACCGTCAATGGCGATCGTTATCGGGCCATGTTGAACGAATTTTTGTTCACAGAAATTGAAGAGGAGGATATTGGCAACATTTGGTTTCAACAGACGGCGCTACGTGCCACACAGCCAACGCTACACTTGATGTTTTGCGCCCTGTTTTTGAAAATCGCATTATCAGCCGGCAGAGCTGATGTCGTTTGGCCACATCGGAGCTGCGATTTGACACCGTTGGACTACTTTTTGTGGGTGCCGTCAAAGATAAGTGTTACGCCGACAAACAAGAGACAATTGACGCTTTAAAGGACCAATATCGTGAAGCCATTGGTGAAATACAGCTGCACACAATCGATAATGAACTTAAAAATTGGACCCATCGTGTAGGCTACTGCATGGCCAGCCGAGGCAGCCATTTGAATGAAATTATTTTCCATCATTAACCGGAGGGATTGTACTTTCAAATAAAAAAAAAATTTGAAAAAATATTCAGTAGTTTTTTTTTTATAGCATTTTCAAAAAAAAAAAGTTATTTGGCGGACCCTTTATATATGTGTATGTATATGGTGTAGATATATATGTATATATGTGTATGTGTATATATGATTAATTAATTTTATTATGTATATTATATTATTAAAATATGCTAAGTATATATAATATTTTGTGTAAATATAGAGCTACCACATAAAGCAATGCTACATTATATTACACTTACCTACCAGCTAAAAAAAAAAAAAAAGAATACAGAAAAGTCTACCTTAGTACGGGCATCACTCCAGCAAGGTACATTTTAAATTTAATAACCTAGTATTTTAAATGTGTGTGAAATAATAATATGTAAATAAAATAAATAAATTAATAAATATTTTAAAAAATGTTCAAAAAAAGTTTTACTTCTATGTTTTTTTTTGGTTTAGTTTTATTTGTAAAATGACCCACTTGTCTTGTGCTCACTAATAAAACCAATCCTATAAATTGAAATAGGTTTGCAGTGTCACTAACCTGTCGCAATATATAATGCAGTGATTCGGTTCAATTTCATTATGAGACTGAGAAATACTGTGAAGAATCTTGGAATAGTCATAGGCGAATTTCTTTGGTGGCTAGCACACGCCAACCAAATTAGTCGTATTTTTAATGGCTTTCATAGCCGCCAAAGGTTACAGGGATTCCTTCCAGCAGCAACTAAACAAATTATAGTAAGGACACTGCTACTTCTAATTCTAGACTATGCTGATGTCGGTACTGTAGATATTAAAGAGAAGATTTTTGATAAATTCGAACGGCTACAAAATATCTGCATACGATATATATTCGTCTTGCGTAAATTTGATCACGTATGCGAATATCGCGACGGACTACACTGGCTTCGAATTCGTGAGCGCAGAAATCTGCATGCCCTCTCACTCCTTTATAAAGTCCTGAATAGTCCCATAGCACCTTCTTACCTTAAAGACCTCTTTCACCCGTTAGAAAGTCATGTAGTTCCACTCAGGTTAAGTCAGGACAACACCATAGCCATTCTTTACTACATCAGTCTTCTTTTTTTACCAACTTATTTACCGTCCACTCTGCTCGACTTTGGAACCAGCTTCCGCATGCTATTAGTCATGCAACTTCGTTGCCCTGGCTTCAAGGCGTTACTGAAAGAACATTTTCTTCCTCAAAATATCAACTTAAGCACCAACCTCTCCCCCCCCCCCCCCCCCCCTTTCCTTCCCTTTTTTATTTTGTTGATTAGATAGTCTAATAAGCACTTTGTAATATTTATCATTTTATATAAGTAGGTATTTTTATTTATCTGTAGTTCCTATGTATCTATTGTATGTATGTATGTATGTACCTACGTACGTAGGTACGTACATTTGGTTGTTCGGCGAACCATACGCCGAACAACTACTTTGCGTTTTCCTCCGTCGCGCGCCTTCGGTGGAACGCCATTGGCACATATTGCAAACGTGTTATAAACAAAATAATATGCTATATACATAAAATATAATATCGCCATACTAAATATAAAGAATAAATACACTTATATTTAAGTTAAAGAATTCTTTTTACAATAGAACAAAATTTAGATTTTATTTTATTCTAGAATTCTTTATTGACGACTGACGATGTGGAATTTGAGTATTCTTTTGATGTTCTAGACAACAGCACCATAATGGCACGGACCGACTCATGACTTTTTGAACCACTTGAAAGTCGGACCATATCAAATCCGATTTACAACATAACGCCCCGGGCACGGCTCTCCATAATAGCGGGCTATAGGCACAGTCGATATCGGTTGCGTCTGGAGGCGATAGCCGCGCTGAGAGGCACCACTCGTCGTGGCGGGTGCGCGGGTGACACGGAAAGCACTTTAGTTCCTCTTCAATTTCACGTCCCCCATAGGCCCCGGGCGCCAACAACCCCCCCCCCCCCAAAGACCACCAGCCCAGCCGCGCCTAGCCCCCGGGTCGACTGGTGAAAAATTCAACGCACCCCTTTCGTCCATTTTGAAGATTAACTTCGTTGTCGCGCTTCCCACTTTATGAGCGTACGCGTCGCTGCCCTTTTAAAACTCGCGAGTTTTGAGTAGATACTCAAGGAAGATGAAGATGATGATATGGAGGGGTGAAGCTAAAAACCACTGCGTTTCTACCTACATAAAATACCCGATGTTTCGACAACAATTTAACGTAAATACTTGATTAATAGTCATTTTCGACAAAAAAATCATTGAAATTGACTGGTATTTGCTATTAATTTCAAATTAACCAGCTGATATGGGCGATAAAAATAGCTTTCTCAAGATGGCGGATTTGAATCCATCGATATATTACCTAGATATGCCCTCAGATACAAATAAGTTGGTTCCCATACCCTTTGATCGTAAATCATGCGACAAAGCAATAATTTGAACAGTATGCGAGAGAAAGCGCGCCAATATGCTTCGCGGCAGCTCTCACACCGGAAACGGTCAGCTGTCTGCCAGTGGACTGCGACCAAACTACTACTGGCCGACTTTCAGTAGTGGTTTTGAAAGGGTCATTTTTGAGCGCCAAAGGCCCATCGAGGGGATCATGTTTAAATCAACTGTTTTGGCGCTGTCTCATTTTAGCTGTCATCGGCTATCCGAAGTCGGGTTTGTTTGTATGTATGTATGTATGTATGTAAGTATGTATGTATGTATGTATGTATGTATGTATGTGTGTGTGTGTGTGTGTGTGTGTGTTTTTTTTTTTTTTTTTTTTTTTTTTTCAGAGGTTTGGAGAAAAATACTTTTACGTATCATCAGGACAGTATTCTGCCTGGGTATGTCGGACTCGGATTAATTTCCCCTACCGACTAAAAACCTCATCCTCTGGTCTCTGCCTCTGTTTCCTCCGCGGCCCCCGCCGTTAGCATTACTTCGCGGAGGGAGGGTCTTGCTATTGCTTCTTCTGGCGGTTCAAGCCACTCTTTCTTTTATTTAGTGCTCCTGGTTCTGAGCTCGGTCTCTTTCTGTGTGTGTGTGTGTGTGTGTGTGTGTGTGTGTGTGTGTGTGTGTTTGTGTGTGTGTGTGTGTGTGTGTGTGTGGTGTGTGTGTGTGTGTGTGTGTGTGTGTGTGTGTGTATGTGTGTGTGTATGTATGTATGTATGTATGTATGTGTGTGTGTATGTGCGTGTGTATTTATGTACATGAATGTAAGTGTATATTATGTTATATTTTCATATTATATTTTATTTATGTAGTACAATATATTATATTTTAATATGCAGTTAAAATAAATAATATGATAAATAATGTCCCCAATAAATAAAGTACTGCATTCGAAGTTAATCGTACGCGCATAGATATTTCTCTATTGCTAGCATTTCTTTGTCCCGTTTCGTTTTTCGTTTTCAGAAGAGTGCGGACGTCGTGTGTCTTCGTTTCCTCGTTCGTCCGCGTCGCTTGCAATTGCAGCGACCGCTAATGTAGCCCTCTCACGCGATACCCCGCTAAATGAACAGACCTTACAGGGGCGGGGTGACTGACACCGGTACCGGCACCATCCTATCCAGTGTTACCAGTTCAATTTCGTGAAAATCTTTTGATATGGATGTTATTTTCTAAAAGGCAACCGAGAGCCGCCTCGGTTTCCTTTTTCTTGCAGATTCACTAAACTGGATAAAATTGTATTTTATAGCATGCGAGCTGCATCATAAAATTTAAAAACGTCTTCCGTAATGATTGTGTTATCGTGTAACCTCATATAATAGATCTCATATGATAGCGAGAGGTGATATCCTGAATCAAACAGAAAAATGACTTGCTCAATATACGCATGACGCAAACATGACGCAGCTTAAGAATAAAGAGTTTTATTATTATTATTAAATAACAATTTTTAATACAGGTGGGTCATTTAAAATTTTAGACTTTGTAAGGTTATAAAATAAAAACTACTGTTTTTTTCAGTTTTTTTATTAATTGTGGAATACAACTTCTATCATTTGGCTGCCAGGGCTGGCCATACTGTCCCATTCGATCGTTTCAATATTTGAGCACATTTTCAATGGTATGCGGCAAAATCTCGCCAATGGCAGTGCGTATGTTGTCCGTTAGGTCATCAATTGTTGCTGGTTTGTTGGCGTAACATTTGTCTTCGACGGCACCCCTAAGATAATAGTCCAACGGCGTCAAATCGCGGCTCCGTGGTGGCCAAACGACATCAGCATTTCGGCTGCTGCACGCAAAAGATCGATGGTAACGTTGGCTGTGTGGCATGTAGCGCCGTCTTGTTGAAACCAAATGTCACTCAAGTCATGCTCTTCCAATGTTAGAGACAAAAATTCGTTCAGCATGTCACGGTAGCGCTCACCATTGACGGTAACGGTAGCTCCTTGCTCATTTTCAAAGAAAAATAGCTCAATGATGCCGTCAGACCAAAATCCGCACCATACAGTCACACGTTGTGGATGCATTGGCTCTTCGATTGCGTGCGGATTTTCGGAGCCCCAAATGCGTCAATTTTGCTTGTTTACATAGCCGCCGAGGTGGAAATGAGCTTCATCGGAAAATATGATTTTTCTGCGCATTTTTTGCAACAATCTGCTTTAATGGACCCATTTTCAAAGTAAAATTGTAATATTTCCCAGCGTTCTTCAAGCGTAAACGCAACCATTTTCGTACACCGCAAAGATAACACTAATTTTCTGTCAAAATAGGAATGACGTGAGTGTTGCCATTCTCGAAATAACCGCTAGTTCTAAAATAAATCGATAGATGTCCCACACAATATTATAACGACATAACATTATAACCATGCACATGCAGGTAGAAATAGCGACGAATACAAAACATAGCATTTCGTTGTAGGGTTAAGTAAGTATGTAAATATAATATACGTATGTAGTCTGTATAGTGGCATGCATTAGGGATTTCATAATTTGTGCGATTATTCTTATTATTCGCATTATTGTTTTTTATGTATGCTAGTCCTATTATTTCGTTATTTTTCGCTATGCTTATTTTGTAACCTAAATTCCAACACGATCCTCGTACGAATATATTTCAAAAGTAAACATAAATTAGGTGCGAAATTGCTTAAAACTACGAAATTGAGTAAACTAAAACTAACTAAGAAATAAAAAACCTAAATAAATCACAAAATAAAACAACGACAAACTTTTATGAAAAATATTTTAGATAATCTCGACTTCCGAAAATTTCATGAAAGAGGTCAAGTGGTTTGACAAAAATACTCGAAGACATGGAAAACATTATTGAATAATAACACGCATTATTCGCGAAATTGCCCTCGTAAGCTATTGAAGTAGCCCTTAGTATTTTATTGTTTTTCCCTCCTCTTCATATCTAAAGGTCAGAGAACGCTTTCTCCTCGTTATCAAACCTCCGTGTTCACGACCTTTATAAATTTTGCCTACGTGCTGTGCTTCGAACAAGCTATAATTATCCCGATGACTCTTCAAAATCGGTAACTGTAAACTTTTCTACATTACCCCAAAATTTCGAAAGCGATTCGACACTCTGTGGAATCTCTCCATGGTAGGTGACGTGGGGGTTGTGGGTGAAAACCCAATGGTGCGCGATGAAACGACCCCTAGAGCGCAAGTGGTGGTCGGGGACGGTGAGGGGTTGGGAAGGGGGGAGGGGGGTATCAGCCCCTCCTCTCGGTGGGGTTGCCTAAATTCGGTAGGGTGCCGTCGCGAATTTAGCCTTGTCATCTTTAAATGCGGCCTCTTCTGCGAACCGCAGATCAAGAAGCCTCTGGGACCACCGAGTTGGCTTCCGTTTCGAGCTTACGCACAATTAAAGCTTTTATTTTATGGCTTCACTACCGAGGGCTTCCATTCTCAAATATATGTAACTAGGCGACAAAGGTGCACTTATATGTCAGCGGCGTATTTGCATGATGCACTTACACTGTTGACAAATGTACAAGTATGTTTATTTAATGGGACTAATTACAGAACAAGATATCAACTTTCTGAAGAACATTTACTGTAACTCCAAAAACCATTTTTTGGCCATTGCAAATTGAAGCTTTAGACTGATGCAGCTTAGAATGTCGCATTGCAGTTGAACAATATGTTGTCATATATTTATTATTAACGAATTTCAATCCATCGAATTATCACAGACGGATATACTCTCCATACTAAGGCCACAGTATACCAACCAGTAGCTTTACTCTCGAGCTACAGGGCAATGCGGAAAGAGGGTGCAGGTAATGTGGGCAGAGGGGTACGTCCCGACGAACGCGAACGGTTAGCATTACGAGCAGGTAAAACCTGGCGACGTTTCACTCGTTCAGATATCAGCGTAGGCCGAGTAGCGGAACATCTGGCGACCATATCCGAACCCTTACCACTCGTGACGTATTCGCTTAGAGAAGCTACTGTTTGGGGTATACTGTGCGTAATAATTGTACCTCCTCGGAGAAAACTATTAGCTGAGAAATTTTACTAACAGTGCCTTAAATCGACGATATAGGTTATAAAACGCACTAGATAGCCCCCAAAAATCTCCCAGTTTAGTACCTAATTAATGACACAGCTAAGCGAATACAGCTTATATTGCGACTATAATTTTGTATTTCAACAAGTTCAAGTTGAAAATAAAATTGACCCAGATTGCGATTTGTGAGTAAAACTAAGTTTATCACCATCGTCAACCGTCATGTTATGGTACATGACTAGTTATACGCTAATTTTAGTTATGTACTATAATTGCTGTTGTAATAGCCCTTCGCTCTGTCGGAAGCTTGTTTAATTGATGGTCTCATTGGTCATTTCCTCTTGGTAACGAAGGGAAGTGCTCTTTGTGAAAGTATAAGTTGCAGATATCATTAGACGCATGAATATTCATGCACTCTGTAATCGTAGTCTTATTGAAACGGCATGGTATATAGCCCTATATAGGCTAAATACTATGCTGCTATTTATATAAATAATATTTCATACGAGAACAAGAAATATCAGCTTAAAGAAATGCATGATCAAATACTATAAAAACACATATTTAATATTTTTCGGGAATGTCAAGAATCCATATCTATGCGTAGTACCACCACTCTTTAACTTCTGTTGATTTTTTAAAAATGTGTATCTGAAATTGATTGTCGTGGTTTTATTTATAACTAGTGATTAGTGGTTCTTCAAATAACAAATGTAATAAATACATATTTATATCTAGGTGTATTTTTCATTGTCGTATTATTATATTTGTAGCTGTATTAACTTATAACGTGTTATCATACGTGACACGAATATGAGGTCTTTAAACATATCAACATATCAGCTGTGATGGTTCATAAGGCCATGTGACCGCGATCCATTATAATTTTATAACGTATTACTATTATTGTTAATAATTAATAATTGGTCTTAAAAATAATAAGTCAGTTTTTTGGACTAAAAATAATTGTATTTCTATATTATACTAGCGTATAAAAACCTAGGGATAAACACTCGTAGTGTATCTTCTAGACATGGCTCAACGTTGTATACGATTATCTTCCAGCCTCTAGGCATCAACATCATCCATTTATTAACGATCTTTTAACAGCCGATTAATACGAGAAAACCCGTTTTAAACTAGCGATCAAATTTAAACATCGTTTACTGGTCAGGCGTTACTTGTTTGCAACTACTTGTATGGAGTAGTGAACATTGTAAGCGCAAGATTCATTGTAATTATGCGCCAAACATTGTAGTGTCACTACGCCCGTTATGTGGCTTCATTGCAATCATTTATTTAAAAACGTTTTGTCGTGGACTGTATTTGGAAAACCTACATAAGGTGTTATTAGAAACATTTTTTTAAATATATTTAAATAAAATAGTTGTGTTAGCGAGTTTCCATTTTTTTTTGTTTGAGTGGTGCATTAAGATAAAAGGCTTGTTTAGATAATAGGTATCCGAATAAAATGTTGAATGTTCAGTGGTCATTTCGACTTTCTATAGTTATCTTTGGTTTTGTGAGATGTAGTATATACTCACTGCGTTACAGACCTAGATGTGAATATTACGTCTGTAAGATGTAGGTATTTTTTTTTTGGGACATATAACCTATTGGTTACCAATCTAGTTAATGGGGGTCAATTTAATAATGCATGTGGTTACAATCTAGTTAATGATAGTCAATTTAATAATACATGTGGAAGCGACAGAATAACGATTGTAAAACCAAAATAAAAGGTATAATCACAAATGTTTCAACTATAATTATGACACAAATAGTTAGGCTAAAGATCTATCGTTTCATGTGACTAAAAGTTTCATTTAATAATCTTCTATATTTTACAAATACGCTGTTAAATATCCCTAAAAATAAATACGCTGACAATTATCCCTAAAAACAAGCCAAAATGGCTTTATGGTTTTAGATAACGATTTTTAAAATAATATATCCCTGTGTCAATTTCAAAGTCAGTGAGTTAATGAATAATCGAAACGAGTTAAAAATCTTTCTTCGCGTTTCATCAGTTTTTCGGTAAAATTCAACATATCTGTATATATAAAACAAATTCGGGTTTGTTCGAACACTTGTAACTCGAGAACGGCTGGACCGATTTTTATGGTTTTTTATTTGTAGTATTTCTCTCCGTCCCGAATAGCAGAATAACTATTAAAAACGAAAATTGGAAAGTTGACGAAAAATTAAAATAAAAGAAAAAACATTTTCCCAAACACAATATAAATCCGTGTTTTCTCATGGTCCGTTGTACACCCTTATGCATATTAATGTGGACAAAACATTATTTCTTTAAAAATGTGTTTTATTCTCACAAAAAATACAATCAGACACAAAGTCATAAAATTAATACTTGATATGTCCACCCTTGGCTTGCAGCACCATATTAATGCATTTCGGCATTGATTCTACCAGCTATTTGCAGTTATTTTGAATTTTTGGATCCTGATGCCACACTTAAATCACTGACTCGATCAAGTCGGTTTTCATTGTGCAGTCCATCTTTCTGAGCCTTGTCTTGCAGATAGACCACAAATTCTCAATTGGATTGAGGTCTGATGAGTTGCCAGGCCAATCAAAAACGTTTTTCCCATTGCCAGCGAAGATTTTTTTCACAATCATCGATGAATGGCAAGGTGCCCGGTCTTGTTGGAAAATGGGGATTTCCAAATTTATTTTTGAGAGCTCAGGGACCATTCTATCTTGCAAAACCTTTATGTATTTTCACTATTCATCATCCCTATGATGGGTACCAATGGTCCTGTACCATTAAAGGAGAAACAGCTCCAAAACATTTGCTTCACGGGGTGTTTGACTGATTGCTGAATGTGAGCTAATGAAAGTGATTCACCATCGGTCCGGCGAACAAACTGATGACGCATGCCCTGGACAAAGAAATGGCTTTCATCTGAAAACAACACCTTTTTCCAGTCATCTTGGGTCCACCCTTTATATTTCTGTGCCTAAACCATCCTTTTCTTCTACATCACAGCAGTTAAGAGTTGCTTCTTAAGGGGTGTTCGAGCCTTTCGCCCAACTTCTAGCAGACGACGCCGTACTGTCGAGGCATGTACACTTGTCCCAGTAACAGCTAGCTCTCTCTGTAAGTCTTCGCTGGTCTTTGTGGGGTTTATTTTACTGTCCCTCAATAAAAACATAGCATTTTTCTTGGTGGTTTTTCATTCTCGGCCACATTTTCCCTCTCTTCGTGGTGAAATTGAGTCAGTTTCTCGATTGAGTTTGATCAGTTTGTTAACTGCACTTTTAGAAATGCCACACTCTTCTACAATCTGCCTTTGAGTCTTTTCAGTATGTTCAGATAGTGTAATAACCTTAGAACGAACTTCTATTGCAATATCCAATACTCATATATATACACCCAAACTGTCATTGAAAACTAAAGAAAAAGTAAAAAATCTCAGATGTATCGCCCAAAAGTCGAAACACTCAAAAATTTGTAAACTACTCATGCAACAACACGCCTGTGAGATTGATTGAGGTTACCTGACACTAATGTGACTTTGACAGCTGCTAATATTGTTGACATAACGAAACGTGAAGCAAAATCTGTACCAGTATGAAAAATATGCTTTGTCCACATTAATTTGCACAAGGGTGTACGTGGCATGCTTACGTATTGGCAAATCATCTGCTTTATTTGTTCTTGCGCCTGATAAAAAAACAAAATGTCGTATATCATAAGGTGCTTCAATGGAGAGAATTAAACCGAGTGCATCCCATGCTGCACAATATGTAAATAGTTTAATTCAATCATGTCTTGCTGACACGCGATTGATATACCTAATTTATGTACTTTTATATTTCTTTTTGTGTTATTATCTTAATAAAGTAGTGAACTTAATCTTTATTTTGTATTCATTGTATTACTTTCATAAAAAAATAAGTTCAGCTAATCTGCAACACGACATTCATTGACTATTAGGCGATACGAAGTTCGCTGGGTCAGCTAGTAAGTAAATAAAATCGAAAAAAATGATAATCGAAAAAAAATATATATCGAAAAAACTGATTTTAAACATTCTTCGTCTTATTGTCTTTGATATTAAATATGTTAGGTTTATCGACAAATCATTTGAATGCATGAGAATATCCCATTAAAAAAACACCCCTTTTCACCACGTGATTCCCATGGTATTTAGGAATTTACCAAAATGAGACTTTCATCGGAAGGCAATTTATTAACCTATATAATTCAAATTTATATAATTCGTAATATTTTTCGTGTTTACATTGGGCCGACCCTTAAATACTGACGTAGTACCTAACTGAATCATGAAAAATGTGTTTCAAGAAAAAGGCAATTCCAACATGTAGTAGTTGGGAAATTACCCCTAACCAAAATGAATGCTTCAGCTAAAAGAAAAGAAGTTTTGTTTCTTTAATGTGTGCGTTAATCGTGATTTTGACTCTGTCTTTACTCGTGATTTACTTGCACAATAGTCTTCAGACCAAGTTCAACGTCGATGTTTTGTCTAGTACCATTAAGTACCTCGCTCCTGGCATATTGTACCTACATATTATACTAGACGGTTTCCGTTTGCATCACAATCCGATCGTTAAATTGCCGTTGCGATGTGAACAGTATTATATTTTTGTCGCTTTTACGGTCGCTCGTAAAATTCAAGTCCTATAATTTCAATTGAACGCGATTAGTAAAACCGGGTGGAGCGGCTCTCGTGCACCCGTCCAGTTATTATAGTTGCTCAGTCCTATTCGTGAGTGTTAAATGAAGGACTCATGAATCGAAACCATTTGAAAGAAGTATTTTTATATCCGAGCGGTGATATCAGTCTCTTAACTACCGTCTATAACCCGTGGTCCAGTAGAGAAACCGATAACATTGCGTGTACTAGTCGGGGAGACCGATGAGCCTGATGAATATGTTATGTCTTGCTCCTTTATTGACCTGGCATTTAAATAAGAAACACGTAAAATACTAATAATTACAGTGGAACCTCTCACAACGAGCATAATTCGTTCCAGACTCTTACTCGTTTAGCGAAACACTCTTTTTTCCCATACTCGTTATGAGAGGTGCGAATTACTCGTTACGAGGAATTACTGCGAAGTACTCATCAGAGGTGCTCGGTATGAGAGGTTCCGCTGTATTCAGTTTATTGTTCGTTGGAAAAGTTCTTTGAAATTGAGAGAAATGTCAGAATGAGTACTATCTCAGATGGTGATGGATGAAAACATTGAATGCAATAATGGTTTGTACATCTTATTAAAAATAATAGTACCCATTCATAAAGTAAATACTAAGAGACTCAAGACAATTATTGTAAAATGGTGTATAATGCGAGTTACTATAATTTAATCCAAAAGTCATTTGTGTATTTGGCCTTTAAACTCTTAAATAACTTGCCTAAGTCAGTAGAAGATTTAGAACCAAAACTGTTCTTTAATATACGTATTTATTATGAAAAATAATATCATCTCTCTAATATTCTTATGTTAAACATAAAACTCGTAGAAATAATTCGATATTTTTTGATTATTCACTATTGTTATTATATTTTTATCTTTTACTTTGTCTGACTTTGGTTATTATTAGTATTATTTTTTATCGATTATTTGGTGTATTTGTTTTAGGCTTGGTATTTTTTTTTATATTTTAGATCTGCTTGGTATTTAGATCTGCTAGATATTTTTTTGATTATTTATTTCATTTATATTTTGACTATTTTTGTTTTATTCATTTATTATTGACATATTTATTATTGATTTTAAACATAACCGACAACCAGTTCAAGAGACGGGTGTCTCATTGGCTCTAAAATTATACTAGAGATGAATGCGAAAGTATGATATATTAAAATATTTTATTTTTAACCACAAATTATAGGATATATAGATGTAAATTATGGATATACAGATATACAGATTATAATATGTTATATTTTATTATGTTGTACTATATTATACATAAATATGATACATTATTTTATATGTTATAACATATGATATTATATTATATTGTAATATGTTATATTATATTATTTATATTATATTATGCTAAATTAAATTACGTATTGTTTTTTATGAGACGGAAGGACAGCAGGCAAGGCGTACAGGCTCAGCAAATAATACCACAGAAATTTGTATCCATCACCCCAACACAGGCGTATCTAGTGGGGTGATGTAATCCTGACAAGTTATTGCCCTTTTGCGATTTTCATCATATGTATTCTTTTAAAACTGTGTTAAAAAAATGAACGCAATCTTTTTTATGTAACTATAAAAAAATAGGATAAATAAATAAATTAAAAAAAAAATATATCCACCACATGTATTTGCAATTTTGGATAAATAAAAGACTATTGACTATTATGTGACAAAAACAATATTTATTGGCCACTAATATATGAACACCACGTCCACTACTATCTGGTACATCCCACTACTACATAGATTGTTGTGGACCACATTTTCCTTCGCTATATTCGTATTGTATCTGTAATTTGCACTACACGCAATATGGATAATTCCAACCGAGATTTTTTTTTCAGTGGACTGGAGCTGTATTGTATAAGAAAATTAAAATGTAGACATGAACAGGCTAATAAACAATGCCATAATAATTTTTTTTAAAACACCTCGAATAAATAACCTTATTGGAAATCAAAAAATAGCTATTCGTTTTATTAAAAAAAATAATTCACGAAGGAGATGTTGCAGAATTGAACGGGCGCGGCAAGCCTTCTACGAACTAACCAAACTGACATCCGCCAGGAACTTAAGCCCAGAAAAGAGAGAATTGCGAGGCGTTGGTTGCATAAGAAAGATTGAAAAACCTACCAGGTTCAGCTGAACAGAATCAGAAGCAGCGGGCTGGGGAACTTCGTCGTTGATACCCGGGTAGCTTGAGTATTTTCGAGGAATGAGCGAAAATCGACCAGACGTTGAAAAGTCGATGCTTTTCCCGTTAAAAACACGCGCGTCGTTTCATGGCGTTGACAGGAAACGCGTAGAAAACTCCGGTGGGATCTCAAAAGGTCGCGAACTGTATAGATTCGGAAACTCTGTTAATGTTCCACCACACATTTACCGGAGTTTTTCTTCTGAACCGATTTCCTACGCTTTTTCCGGGCAAATCAGCTATGTACTTTGCTGTCACGATTTTCGCTGTCGCCTTTCCGAAAATCCGCCGAGTTATGGTGCGGTTTTGCGATAAGATGTGGTTTAAGGCTTTGGTAGGTAGGTGGAGAGGGAAAGGGACTGATTTTGCCTGCTTTTTCTCGATTTTTGTACTTGAAAACACGTTACAAAATAATCGGAATTATCAGAATCGAAACACAATAATAGGTAGGTACATATGCACTGCGGTTGATGTAGAGTCGTAGGAGTTATTAACATTAATTACAAAATTACTAGTCGTTTGGTTAACAATATGATCCATATACATTTTTTCGTTCCTTTGTTGGTTTTAAAATGGAATGAAAGCGAAAGTGCTGATGAAGTTTCATACAAAATCGTAAACATATTGTTAATGACATGCAATATTATTAATGGGTTAATATTAATTAAATACAAATCAGCTCGAGGCCACCTGCGTCGATTTCTACAGTAAGCCAGGCATTTCTACAGTAAGCGTTTTCTACAGTAAGCGCTTTCGATTTCTACAGTAAGCGCACTTGCGGTCAGGCCGCGGCGGCCAACGAGATCCTACCAAATGTATGGAATAGCTGTCGACCGCGCGCACTAGGCCGCGCGGCCAAAGTGTGCGCGCCGGCTAATTGAACCGACAATTTTTGCGACTGTTTAAAGTCGTCTTTTTGACCCGCAACGGTAGATTCTCGGTTTACAAACTTTATCGTTTTTGGTGGACTGGGCAGGAGCTCCACTCCGTTGTCAGGTCTTGATTTCCAAGCTATTGCCTGCATTGCATTCATTATAATTTCGTTTCGCGTTATTTATTCTCTCCAGGATAATGTATCCTCGTGTGCTACAAATTACATATGTACAGGTGCATCAAAGAAAACATAAAAAGTATGTGTCAATGGAAATAGAATCCACAATTTAACACTACTATTACAATCGGACTCGAAAAGCGTAAAATTAAACAACCGGTACGGTTCTCACGTGCAGTGTTTCTCCTACAGTCTGGTTACCGCATTAATAATCACTGTCGTTATTTTGTAGTCTTTTTGAGTGGCGGTTCGTGGTTAGCGTCGTCGTCGCGTCGTGTCGTTCGTTTTACTGCTCACTGCTCGTGCTCACCCTTTTGAGATACATATTTACGAGTCCCGCCCATACTTCCTGCGAGGCGAGCGAAATGCCTGGCGCTTCGTCTCGACTCGCCTCGTAGTACTAGAAATATCCCCGACTGTTCATAAAGTCACTCCACGCCGCGCTAATGCAACGGCTATTCATAGACGGGATTTTCTTCTGCGATGGATCAAAGACACGACGGTTTATTGTTTCCCAGGCGGGGTTACATATTGGGGAATGTGTAGCTTTGAGAAAAGTGAAATGAAATACGCACATTAGAGTTATACATATAGATTCCACGCGCTCTATTAATGATGGGGTTCTCCCGTACAAATTTAACGTCCTACGTATTGCTATATAATATCCTACAAGTTGCATTTTGTTTCTATTAAGGTTCGTCACCATGTAAAACCATAAAAGATTACTTCGTAGGATCATAATTGCAGAAATATTACAATTATATAACTAAAGTTATATAGGTTAGGTAAACAAAGGTCCAAAGTACATTCTAATCAAAGTCTCATTTTGTTAAACTGCTAAATACTATGAGAATTACTTGGTGAAGTCATTGAAAAGGTTCAAAAATGCATTTGCTTATATCAAGATCTTATTCTCACCCATTTAAAATATTTTAGGCCTTTTTTACCGATAAAATATTGAATATCCGACAGTTGAAGATAAATTATTTATTTATTTATTTGTATAATGCTTTTCCTCAGCATTGTTTATAAAATCATTTATATATATATTTCTTTTATTGATTACTTATGGTTACACGAGTCTATTGTTTCAGAATTTGCTTTTAAATCGGGTGCACGGTGTTTAGAGATACATATTTTTTCACTTCTACCGGCGATGACGCATGGGGTGATATGTAATTTGAGAGCAGCCATGCTCTCAATTTTTTCGACTATAAAGAGTGCCCTCTACTTCCACTTCTTTTGCCGCAGATTTCGTTTCTTGATAGAGTAATATTATATAAACTGTTTTAATATTATTATCTCCCCTTTTCAACCATCGCTGGAGCCAAGGTCCACGACTCGCGTCCGAAGAAAAATAATGCACCGAAGCAAGGGACACTTCCGCTAGAAGGCGTTTAGTGTTCACTGTTATCCGTAATGGGCATGCTTGTTGTGTTTCTTGTCTCGTAGGGACGTCACGCACCTATTGAGAATCAGCTGTAGAGCGTGGCGCCATATTGGGGCCGTTGACCCTCTGGAGAACCTGTTTGAACTGTCCGAGTGTCGCATCGCATGCGCCTGTCCGTACTTTACTCATACAAAACCACCGCCGCATTTCACAGCTACACACTAATTTTCTTTCTTCCGAAGCTCCGCTCTTACAGCACACTTGATCAAGTCTCTTACAGTGTTGTATTTGTAACGTCAGTGCTGAGAGTATGTACATGAAAAATGAAGTTACCACTGTTTTGCCCTTAAGAAAGTCGTGGGAATATATTTCTGGCCAAATAAAATCTGGCATATACAAGTTTTCTTTAAACATCTGACATTATTTCTTCAACGAAAATAAAGCGTATTAATCTACCAATTGCAACAACAGACTGCAGTTTTGGATAATTAAAATCCCAAAATAATTATTACTTAATTTGGAGTAGAACCTCTCAGAAGCAAGATTTTTCTATAATTGTTTTTAGAGCAAAGATAGTTGTACAAACATTACCTGAAGTAAAATTCGATTTGCGTGTACTATTCTCCATTATATTTGGTTTGTTTTATGATTTTATTTTTTTCTATTCCATTGTCAACTCCCACCGATTTTAATACAAGGTAAAACAAATGCTAAGCTGACTGAGCTGAAGGATTGGGCTGAGTTGGGTTCCTAATGGTTCCGTGTAGCTTGGGCCTGATGGCCCGTTTGTATTTCCCTAGGTCGGTCCAACCCACGGTTCACGAAAATATCGCGAATTTTAATCTTTTCCACGATTGCACACACGAAAATATCCAAGCCATAATAAACGTCAGAAAGACAAGTGAATAACTGATTGTAAAAATGAAATAAAACTTAGGCTTTAAAATAAAATTAATTTGAATTAATAGAAATTAATTCAACTCAAACCGAAGATGTTCAAGTTGAAAGAGGCCAGAGTGAAAAAAACACGTAATCATTCTTCAATCTTGAACTTGGTATTCTGAACTGGCGCGATAGCGATTAGGCTCGGCTCATTAGTGGCATTCGATAGTTTTCTTTTTGCACTTATTGGTAACTTTAAATTGGACCACATACTTTGGATCGCTTAGAATTCATCAATTCATCCGAGCAGCGTATACAGTTGTAGTTTATCCATTGCTGCAGGCGAGCCCGCCATCGCAGGATGTTATAACGACTGTTGTCGTCTTGTCACACTGAAATGAGTCGCAAAGACTTCGAGACGAAGACCTGAAGAGTGATCAAGCTCCGCCACAAGCCAATTACAAACCGCGACGTACTGGAAAGGAGTCCTAGGACTTAACAAGTAAAAATATTTAAAAAGAATAAATAACACGACTACCATTATTTTTATTACGTTTTTTTTTATGAAATATTTGTGGTTTATGTATTTATCCATATGAATACATGTATATTTCCGGAATTTTATCAATCAGACCTTTCATTTGACACTAAACACGATATATTTATGTTAATTTATTGTCATTTGTATATTTAGACACTATATAATTTAGACATCTTTTACTTGATATTTGGACAGTTAAGGTACCAGTGGCCAGTTAAGGAAGGTAGTTTATGTATTCATCCATAATACATATATATATATATTCGGAATCTACTCACTGAGACACTAAACATGCTCATATTTATAATAATTTATTGACATTTGGGGCATTTGGATATTTAGATAACTATTTACTAGATATTTGGACAGTTAAGGTACCCTATGACTCTCGGGATGACATAACGATTCTAACAATATCACACACTATTATATCGGTTCAAACGTTGAGAAGTTATGGTGGAATAAGGAAACGGAAAACATACATAGATGAACCCTGCACACATTACACTTCTTTTTTTTTGGGCTGTCGTGTAAAAATGCCTGGCGTGCGCAGCCGCCCAGAGTCGCCCGAGGCGATTCCCCCGGCGCCCTGCAGATCATAACTGCCCACAACTGCATGATACAACAAGGCCTGGTAGTATAGGACATAATCATGAGTTGGGCCGACTAACAACACAAACTGTCCATCAGGCACAAGCTGCATGGATCCGTTCGGCTCCTCGAGCCGCGTCCAAGCTATCCAATACAGTCGAAGCTATCTAAAATGTCTTCAATGTGTTCAATATTTACGCAGATAGGTGCAAACATTTTATTATTGACGGTCACTAATGAAGGTGGAGCCTAATCGATGTCAGACCAGTTCAGAATTCGTTAACTATAACTTAATTTCCTTCAACAACAGTCCTTGCTTCACATACACCCTTGCTGTTTACTAGGTCGCAGTCGCATACGTCGCATAGTCAATTTTATTCTCGATTTTTCGTGTCGCGGCGAGGCGGCGTCATCGCATCAGTGCAGTTATCACGGGCGCACACTTATTATCGTCACTTTTTTCGCGATGGGGGAGAAATAAGATACATAATGAAATGTCAGCCAGGCGCAGCCCTTAGCCCCAGCGTACGAGCGGGCACTTTCGTAAGGGGGTTGGCCGCGACGGTCGAGGGCTGAAAGCAAGGAAGGGCGAGGGACTGGGGCTGTCAGGGGTGCCGCGCAGCGGGTGCGATATAAAAAATAAACAGCTGATCATTTCTCATGTGAGAAACGCGGCATTGTGCCAAAGACATGGTGTTTGCTGGATTTCAGCTGCTTGCTCTTATACGGAGACTAAGAATCATTTGAGCTAATATTATTTTGAGAAAACCGCTATTTTGTGATACAATTTGATTCATGATTCAACACACGATTCAACATGATTCAGTATGCATCGAAATCTCCAGAATCAATGAATAAATAACAGCAATTTTCGTTTTTGGTAGAATAGCTGTATTTTTGTAAACATATTAACCATGTATTTTTATAAATATCAAAACTTCAAAATGGAAAAATCCATCTCCGTTAGTTTTAAATAATTTGTCATACCATTTATTTCTTATTCATCGATTTTGTTTACACTAATAAACACTAAATTACATCAAGCCACCAGAAATGGTACTAATGTAAAAAGATAGTTCGAAAGAGTACATACAAATAAGTATAGAGGGCGTTGAATTTTATATAATTATTTGATGTTTCAATCAAATGTCATTAAGATAATGAAAGATGCATTGCATCAATGTATCAAATATAAAGAAGATATTTAATAAAATCAGTCTTATTTTGTTGTTATGTTCAATACTTTACTCGTCCTCTCTACCTTGTTATACCTTCAAACTATTTTGGATGCTAGCAGCACCAGCGCACAAAGGGCGATCATTGCATTTTTATCGCTAAAATAATTTCAGAAAGGTCTCAGTTACCAAAATACAAATACCTAAATACTCAAAATTTGCTATTTTAATCGGATATTTTTTGTATTATAGAAATTGAGAGTTTTCTAAGGAATGCTTTGTCCGACAAGTTCATATCTTCTATTAGCAATACACAAATATGGCCAAAAGTGAACATTTTATGAAATAATTCTACCTGTTGTCTCTATCACGGACTCTTAATACTTATATACATAAATATATAAATACAGCGATGTAGCAGTCTCCGAGCACATTGAAAAATGGTGTCGTAACCACTGCTCGAAAATCTGTTGATTTAAAAGCTCAATCGAGAAATAATAACCCGTTTGTAAAATCGAAACTCGATTCTTCATACGCGAAATAACGGCGAATTTACTTAATTATACTGGCAATAAATTTAACGATTTAGCAGAAGATTTCCAAAGCCAAACCACCCACTATAAAATGTTTGCTCGCCTTAGGCGTTGTTCCGAAATACGAAAGGAAATAATACTAATTTTATATGTGGAGATCTATGAAGTGAGTGTATAATCATATACGTGTATATATTAGTAAAATAATAAATTATGCCTATGACAAGGTTTACCAAGATAACCGCACATATAACTTGTATTATCTCGCGGTTAAGCCTGACTTGTTTGCAAGAAATAATGTGGTTTGAGTCGCCTTGGTGATGGTATAAAAATCAACAATTTTATGATTGCCAACATAAATGATTTTCTTTTTACTTTCCCATAAAATACATAGTGTATGTAGTTAGTATGTAAATAAGTATTAGAAAGTCCTAATTTCGAGCAAAACTTTGAGTTTTTACCTAGTCCAATTGTTTGTCCAATTATGTTTCTTTAGCGCAGGGTAAAAAAACATAATTGAACACAAAAAAACTAAAGCCTCTTTAAAGCATATTTGATTTATAACAACTGCAATGGCATATACTGTATCATGGATCAGCTTCAATAGTCCCCATTAAAACAACAGCGTTATATTAGTGATTTTGAGGCCACATTTATTCATGTTTGATTTTTAATGATACTATGAAAACCTGCTATAGACCATAATTGTTCTATAATAGCCGTTGTGAGTACCAATATTCAGCTTAATTTTATTTTTTGTACGAAGCGGTCGATTAAACGTTATATACAACTAAAAACTGTAAGGAATCACTTATATAGGACCAGCGGTCACAAGCGTTACTTCCATGTCTTTTTAATCACTCTTTTGTGTTAGAAGATTTTCTTTTATCACAACTTTGATAGTTAAAGGTATAAGATACCGTGTATCAACCGTACTTTTTCCATAGTTTCGACTCGACGCGGTGGCTAGTCGCGCTTGACTTTATCGCAGCATGTTAGCCTCTTATGGGTATCGCTTTTATAAGCGAGACTATAAAGATCGAAAAGTCGCGCGTTCTGTAAAGTTAGGCCCGTTTCAAAGTTCGCCCGTTGAACTGTTACGTGCGCACCTCGCGTATTAGCTTGTTTGAAGATGCTTTTAGAGCAGCGATTTTCAACTTTTTTTTGATCGCGACGCCTCTTAGACTGGAGTTAGTTCTCTCGACCCCCCTCAGTCTTTTCCACAGCTGTAACTGTAAGCATCCAATAAATAAAGTTTTTGTAAAAACAATGACGAAACCCACTTTAATTTTAACTGTTTTTACTTTCGAAGTTGTACCTAACTGTTTCCATCTTAGATCAACATAAAGTTTAGTAAAAGCAATAGCAACACATAACAATAAATAAATACAAACGGAGCTGCCATGGAATTCACCGACCGGAGTCGGGCCCATCATAATACAATTTTTTACACTTCTGGGGGGTAAGCAGTGGATTCCGGACTTACGAACCGGCTGTGGTAGGTTTAGGACAGCTGTCTTGCCACATGTGAGCGTTCACCTTGCCACCCATTCACTCCCCCTTCGAAGCCATAGAATTTGAGATGCGCAAATCGCAGTTTTAGATAATTTTTCTAAGAAAGAGTTGATTATTTTTCTGGAAAGGCCAAGATCTTTAAAGAGGTGAAATAGAGATTTAGCTGGCAGGCCACGAGCGCCAACTTCCACCGCGTGAAGGTGAACAGTGAAGCCGTTCCGGGTTACGGCATTTGCAAGATCATGGTATTTATTTAATTTGTACTCGTGGTCTTTTGGGATATTTGATTCCCATGGAACAGTTAATTCTACAATAAGAGCTACCTTCCGAGATAGAGAGTAAAGAGTTATATCTGGACGGAGGGCTGTGCATCCGAGACTTTCAGGGAATTTATACTGCTTAGAGACCGAATCAACCTCCAGAATCCAATCTGTAGCTTTCTCGATTATTGAGAAAGGTTTTGTAGTTAAATGTTTTTTGCCTTTAGAGCCATCCCGCACAAACTGTATTGGGGGTTTGGAGGATACTGTCAAACCCTTGTTGGCACGAGCCACTGAGAGACTAATTACCTCGCGAATAACAGCGAGAACTTTGTCATGGCGGTAAGTGTACCGTCCTTGATCTAAGGCCACCTTGCAGCCAGCTAGAATGTGTCTAGCTGTGCAAGGGGTATTGCTACAGAGGGGACAAGAACTATCCTCGGCAAAGCTCCAACGAGCGAGGTTACTGGGGTCTGGAAGTGTATGCTGAAAGGCATTCAAATAAAATTTCAGCATCTCTGGCGTCCAGTCATAGAGCATTACCTTCCAGTGCATTGGAGGCGGAATGCAAAAGTCCCCAATTGTTGTCCAATCATTCTGGCATTGAAGGCCAATAGCATGAGCCATACTCTTGCTGTCGTAATCTCCCAGCAAAAGAGACTTCTTCAAGTCCACGTCGCTCGTGGTTGTACTGCCATACCCCAGACCAGTGCCATTCTGGCTGATTCCAGTAAGGAACTTTTTGTGGAAGTCTACGCGGGCTTGTAGATCATTTGAATCATTACGGCCACTTATTACGTGCTTCGATATTGACGGATCGATATGTTTCTCTTCCCAAGCTGTAAATGTTTGCATATTAGATGAAAAGATTTTGTAATATTTAAAAAATATATTTTTAGATAGCCTGCGACTCCGGGAGTCTCTTCACGACCCCCCAGGGGGTCGCGACCCACCGGTTGAAAATTACTGTTTTAGAGTATGAGTTGATTTTTTCCTCTGGTTATCCAAATTCCAAAAAAGTGGAAGTCTGTTGGAGCACAGTACGATTTCCGGTGGGTGTGGAGGAGTATTCAATTGCAACTCCTGCCACTTTGCGGCTGTTTGCTGTGAATTATGTGGTTGTATGTAGGTTGTTGTGCATAAACAGTGGCGAATAGCGATTAAGCTTCTCCATCATTATTAGCAGTTCTTGATAATACACATTTGCCTAACTGTTGAGACAGACAGCAAGAGGCTATAATAGATACCGAATACTGGACCTTATAATCGAAAATAACTCAATATTTCAATTATTCTGTGGTTGCACAAACGAAAATATCCGTGAAATAACAAGCGACAAAAATACAAATCTATAACTGATTTTGAATAAGGAATAACATGGTTTTGAGTTCAAAAAACATTCCAATTTGGAACTTCAGCTCCACTGACCTGAAAATGATAATGGCGCAGATGGCACCGCAAAACAGACAACATTATTTAGTAATTAAATAGTGTCTGCAAACCGACGAGCTGTCAAATTTAGCACCGATTAGGAACGATCATATAGGTTTTATATAAAACCAGAAACTTTTGGAATTAAGGCACGTTCTTGAATTTTTAAGAAACGAAATCTTCTCTTAGTTCCTAATTTCTTATATTTTAGAACCAACTGAGATTGGACTTTGAGAAACGGAATACAGATTGCGGAGTGAGTAATCCTCAGTTATGCGGGCCTGTTGTCCGCACGTCGCACAGTGGTAAATTAAAATATGCTAACGGGACGAAACTCATTACCGATTTCAGAAATTTTGGCTATTACGTACAAATAATTAACCGTTAACCAGTAAGTGCAATCGTTTATGATTTTTCACCTTTGTCATTACTAATAACGAGTATGTTTACTGAAAGTTAGATACACAATGTAGGTATGCGACGTATTTAATATTCACAACCAAGTATATAAAAAATCTTCATTAGTATCATTTACAGATTCTCCCTGCAAGGCGCTGCTTTTTATAATTACACCCTATAAACAGTTTGTCTATGTTTAGTTGGTTGTCCAACTTTGCCTCAACTCGGGTATGCTTGCGTAAATATATGGATAGAATTACATTTTTTTGTTTACCTACCAAAACTGTTTTTTTACTACTATGTATGTATAGCAATCTGCATGTCCAGTTCCTTTCATTGTACATTATTTAATAATATTATTAAATAATAGTTGTTTGATTTAAATAATATTGTGTAGCTGGTTATCTTTGTAACTGATGCAGTATCGGGTTGTAAGTTTAAAATTATACGACTATCGCTGTGCGAGCAAATAATTATTGTGTTTTGACTGAAATATGGTCTAAAATATTTTAAATAATGGAATATATTTTTTTAACTGTATTTTAGCTCAAAATAATGTTTCCAAAATAAATAAAAAATATGTTATTTCTTTACAGTATTTTAGGTAAAGTATCAAAATATGACGTATCAAAATACAATATTTACGTAGCATAATTTTAAATTGTCACTTTCTAACGCCGATTTATATTACACACAGAAGGTTGCTTCTTATCAGTATTATGTTTCTAGTGCCGTGTCTATGACATACACGACTATGACTACGTATAGAGCTTTGAAATTCACACATGGTTTTTAACCAGGAAAAAAAGTGAGGTGGCTTTCCAAAACCTTCATCGTAGAATTTTTCATTTGTTATATTTCTATGTTACCCACTGTGCGTCATCACGCGTCGGCCCTATATTTCCATTCACTGCCCCTATAGAGAGATTATATCGTTTCAGCGCCACTCCTCTCCTGCCGTATTCTCACGCTTTTGATAGACCAAGACCTAAGACCCCAACACGAATGTTAGACAAAGAGCCAGCATCAAAAAAGTCCCGTCATTTAATGACAAAATATTGACTTCTCTAATTTTGTTATCCTCATCACTGCAAGTCTCAAGACCATGGAAACGACAGTCTGGCTTCCGGAAGTAGTTACATTTAGCGGGAAATTGATACGGGATTTAAAAATCCAACTAAAAATGACATGTAAAATTATCTCTTATTTCTTGAAAAAATATTTTGTCTAATAATGTTAATTGTCTGACACGTTAATTACTTATTTCTCTCCCCATGCGTTTAGATATCTAGAAAAGATCGAATAAGTAAAAAAATATATCTGTATTTACAGTACCATGCGAATTAATAGGAACAAAGAGTATTTTTGTTAGAAAAGTGCTTTATTGGACATAAACATACAAAAATAGTACTGGTAGGTTTAAATTGTTAGTTTTAATATAGAATGTGTCCTCCTTTTGCGTTGATAACACCTTTCACTCTTGTAGGCATAAAATTGACCAGGTTTTGACAGCTTCCTTTCAGTTCATCATCGTGAAACCACACTTGAATTACTGGACTGATCATTTTGGTTTTCGTTGTAAAATCTTTCTTGGAGAGCTTGCAGTTTGATGATGACATCACCAAAACTCTGAAGTACTTGAAACAAGTCACCAGCAAATATCACCGAAAATTCAACGACACCACATTATCGCAGGGGTCAAGTTCGTCCAACAGTCACTAAATATAGTGACGAAATCACCGATCTGCCAACACTACACTACCCTTTTGGTAGTTTATTTTCTATTGATCCCGATGACGTGATATTTTCGTTGTGGTCGATTCATATGTTAGGATATTACATTGCCACTTACATATTAGACTGAACTGATAGTGGAATAGCCGGGTCGCATAGAGTCGGTGGGAAAGTGTTTCCTCTGACATAATTCTGCCGACGACGCGGACGCTGCGCTCACAACATTACTTCTCGCTTATCTCTATCTCTGTCTCTCGAACAGCGATGTTTACGACAGTAGCAGTAACTGGCACCGGTTACTGTGTCGTTTTACTACGTTCCCAAGTGTTAGTCAGCAAACAGTTGTATTGAGAAATAGAAAATGATACTAAAGAAATAAGTACATATTGGGCTCGATTGAGTTTCTATTGAACTAAAATCGAAAATGAGTTCATGTGAACGAGACAGAGCAGTACGTCAGAGCGGAATGTAAAATGAACGGTTGTCACTTCTCCGCATTAAAACTACCCACCGAAGATCAAGCTGCTAAATCGTAACATTTCACGAAAAGTGTTCAAAATTATTCGGGCGTCTATAAGTTCGACAGGTAGTTTTGGTGCGGGAAAATCGACGATAGTTTATTTCATATTCCGTTCTAACGTATCGCTCTGTCTCGTTCGGTTGAACTAAGCTCCTGTTTTAATTCATGAAGAAACGCAATCGGGCCCATTATCTACAATAAATGAATAATGTGCATAACGAATGGATCGCAGAGCTTAGTTGACCAAATATCACAATAGGAAACTACAACAAGTGATCTCCTTCTATAGAATTTCCCTTTAGGGATGTACCCAGACATTTCATTTGTCTCGATACACCACCTTCCATCATTTAATACGCTGAATTCTGCATTAGTTCTCTTATCGCATCCTTAATAAGATCACATTTAGTAATATTTATATAATTACATCTTGAAAAATCTGTTTTTTTTAACAATTTCCATCCACATATTTTTTGAATTTAAAGAAAGCACAATATTATTAACTGCAGAACGGTATTATATTAGAAGCATCATAGTAAACAGTAGCAAAATAAACAATACTGTAGCAGAGTAAGACAGTCTTGAAATCAACGCTGCCTAAATGGGCTACGAAACATTCTTGTGGATACGACAAAGTTCATGAAAACTAAAATGGGTCATCAGATACTGACCACATGCAAAATGAACACAAAATTGTATTACAAAATATAGTTTACAAACACACACATCCGCACAAAATTACACATCCTAATATATTAGCATATACACACTCGCACACGCCATCATACCTGTCCCTTGATTCCATCCTTATAATTCCCCCATCAAAATAGTAATCAGTTTTTGGGCTTATTAATTTATGTATTAATTTAGGATAGTGTAATCACTAATAGAGGAAAACAAAATAGAATAATTTAATAAGTTTTAAACTTGAGAAATTCACGCGAATTGCTCGGTCGTTCGTATTCGAAGGTTTCGCGAAATTAAACTTTTCCTTTATTTAACTGTATTAAACGGAGGTGAAAATTTTAGTTATTTGGTTAAGTTCCCTTGAAACGTGCGTGAATCGTTCCACTGTGGATATTCATATTCAGTTCTTACGTATTGATCAGTTTCACAGTTAAGAAAAATGTGCTTCAGCCAATAAAAGCAGCTACTATTACGAATGCATAGGCGCACTCTCCCACCTCAGGCAATTACGTCGGGCTACATAACGTGAGACAGCGCAGGCCGTTGCACCTGATCATCCGAGGACAGCCGAGTGCGCACGACTGCGCCCGATTCCGCCTTCCTTTCGGCCGCGCTACCGCCGTACCTTTCGTCTTCGTTGAGGTCGGTGTGTCGACGGCCCCAGTCCCACTATTTTGTTAAAAAAACATCTTTTCTAAAGTGTCATGTCCTCCAATCAGCCATTTATCTGAAGAGGTGTAGTGGTCAGCGCTGATGCAGGATTTCTTAGCAAAACATAATTTTACTATTCGCATCAGTGGTTTGGTCAAAGCTCTGTACCAGATGGTCATCGCGGGTGTCCTGCGGCTCAGAGTTCTAATGCAGGTTTTCGTCGCAATGATTATTTTTCCCAACTTTCCCATATTCCACGGTGGAACGATTCACACACGTTTCAAATCGATCTGATCAGAGAACTAAAATTGTTCTTTGTTTAACTAAAATTGAACTGTCTTTTTTACGGTTACGTAAGAAAAGTAAACACGCGCCTCGGAGCTATTCACGCGAATTGATCAAGTTTACGATATTTAAGCTATTTTAGTTTGTTTTCCATACAGAACCTAAAAAAACATATTTTTTTAAATGAACGGAGGTAACAAAGTCAATTCAGAAACCACAATATTTTTAGAAATAAATGAACAAATGAATAGGTCTAAAAAGTTATAACTATATTAATGAGGAATGATGGCCTAGATATGGTTATGCAAGGGCAGGGATGATAGCACGTGAAGGTGTATAATATAATAATATGCTTGCGTTAAGATGTTTACGAATTTTTCAATTTCATTTTATTATTTATTACTTAGAATACATACATGGGTGTCAATACATTACATACAAAATTATTAAATTTCAAGATAAAGCTAATTACATGTTTCCTTTAAATAAATTTTTTGAACATTTTTTTGTAAAAAAAACACATCTAGCAGGGGAAGGTGGGAAGGGAGTCATCATAAGTAAATAAATTAAACGTGAATATACGTTATATAATACAGTCATACATACATATTATGTAAATATATTCACGAATACATCATTATTATTATATTGACATTACAATGACATCAACACTGTCATTAACCATTGCTTTCTTGAGAGCGATAGTTGAAATGTTGAATACGTCAATATCGACAAGCTGCGTATTACAAGTCTTACTTACCCTATACAGGTAACAATTTTGTTCATAATTATTGCCAACCTGTTGAAGATCGAATATCTCCCTTTAACGAGTGAGTCGCAATGATAGGTTAGCAATCGATGCAATCTGTCAACAACTTAAGGAAAAATGTCACATGTGTGCAATTTCTTTTTGATTGTAATGATTGCAGTCCATGAAAGTAGCTGCTTCGTTGTAAATGGGAAATGACAAAAAGGGACGATAAATCAAATGTTTCAAAAACAAATTTTGAATACGTTCAATTCTATTTACATGAAATTTATAGCTAGGACACCAGATTTGATAAGCATATTCGAGGTGACTGCGGACGAATGCTTCAATATAAGAAGAATCTTGTTTGAAGTTCGAACAATTAACCCTAACATACAATACGCTTTTCTCGTGATGTTAATATATGTGAATGTATTCGTCGTGTGGTTTTCTTGTAAATAAACTGTTAGCAATTCAAATTTGCGAAGGTGAAATGTATCAATATTATTAAATTATTAAGTACGCGGTAAGCGAAGCAATACCAAATATTATGGGCCAATACAGAATTCATCGCATGATCACATGAATGTGATTTTTATTTATGAAGTGCTTTCCAATAATATTTTTTTAAGAGACATACTTATTTTATTAGATGTAAATTTTAGGTTAAGATATTTAATTTTAAAAGGATAGGGACGAGTGCTTATAGGCCTTATAGTGCTTATATATAAAATAAAATAAAAAAAAATAAAAAATTATATATTACTTAGATTGACCGATGGACGGCTATAAAGGGTAGTGGGGGTGGGTTTTTATATGATAAAACAAATGTAGACAATAGGTATGTCCCTGAGTAACACATAGTTTGTGTAATTATAACATAACGTGGATTGCTAAAGCCCTTTCTTTAAATAAAAAAAAACTACACTTGAGAGCAATAAAAACGCGAACCCATAACATTTTTACTTAAAGCCTAATATATTTTTTTTATTTTTAGGTTTATATGGAATTAAAGTGTACTTAATCTTGTTAAATCAATGAAAAATCGAATGGAAGCTGTCATTCTTCTGATTAATAAACTTTCACACTTCAACGGCAACACTATTAATAAAAATGTTTGTTTGGCTATTTTTATCTTTTAATTCGATTTTTATCACTAATTCTGAAGCTGCCAAATTAAAAAAAAACGTGCACTTTGGATTTGACCAAAATCACTTTGTTGGCACGATTGAAGCACTAAAATGGTATCATTGGATAGGCGTTAAAATAGAATTTTTATCTGCTGTAAAAAAATACATTGAAGATATTTATTTTTTTGAAAAGATATTTATTTTTTTGTTGAAAATTCATGCATGTGCAATTCTTTTGCTCTCAAGTGCTTATTTATATATTGAATTATTTCGGCTGTATATTATCTGTCCCACTATTCTGTAATAAAAACTCGATCAGTTTGCGCGTCGTTCGGTGTGGTATTTTCTTATTGGGATAGAAGAGGCGGTCGCGGCGAGTCGGCTATAGCGTTCGCGATTAGGTAGCGATGCGTCGATATTAGAGGCGGTCGCGTCCGGTTTAGGGCACGCAGGTTCGTTGGGCGGCGCCGAGGGGCGAGGGCGGGGCCAAAGAGTCGCTCCCCTCGCGTCTCGGCGCTCCGAGCGGCCCTTCGTGCGGTTTGTTTATTTTCGTCTTGCGCAGAAGCGCTGAGGCGGGAGCGGGGCGGCGCGGCGGCGGGGCCGCTGCGGTCGTTGGCCGCCCGCCGACCGCCGACCGCCCGCTGCGGCCGTCCGCCGCCTCTGCAGTCGCAGACGCGAGCGCCGCGCGCCGCGCCTGACCGACTTCGGCGGAAATGCAGCGAGCCGAGCGGAGCGCGCCGGTCGCTACTAGCTTGCTTGCTAGTATTTTGGCGACTACCGTAGTATTTTTTTCTTAAAAATACGAATGTTTTGCAGTTGATCAAAGAGCCCGAGTCTACGAGTTTCATTTGCAAGCTAAGGGATCGGTACCTTATTTAGCGTCCTCTCAACTTAAAAAAGCCCACGAATACTCGGAATTTAATTTTTTACATAAACTTAAAAGCCTGAGAATACTCGTCTATCTTGACAATATTCTGTCATAAATTTAATCCCCGCTCAGACGGATTTAGATAGAACTTGATCAGTGTGCCATGTTGCCAATGTTGTTTAACATGTAAATACATAACTTTCCGCACTGATTTCCGAACTCCCACTGCGTTCTGTATGCCGGTGATCACAAGGTTTTCTCTGCGGTCGGGGGTGCATCGAACTGTGAACGATTACAAAAGGACCTTGATCGCTTGTATCCATATTGTATTTAGAATAAATTAATACTGAATGCGACGAAATGCAGGAAGGTTTCTTTTATTCATAAAAGATCTAAGTAGACGGACTTCGATGACAGGATAGGCTGAGAGGGCTGAATGCTGGATAGTAAGTTGCTATTTGATGGAGACATTGAATATATAGCTGGGAAGACTTACAGAGCTCTAGGATTCGTGTTAAGGGCTTGTAAACATTAGTAATATGTACTACGTGCTATTCGTTTTGTATAATGCTAATGTATTATGTATATATTAACTTTATCGAGAGAGTTTTAAAATCTTCATAAATATGATAGAATTCGTCATCTGAATGCATTTAATGTCCTTTGGCATAATACAAATCAGGCCAAGAACTTAACCCTTCATCGTCTCATGATCACATGTGCTACTTTCCAGAACCTCGATATTTTTTCGCTACTTAAAAATGAATTTGTAAGAGAAGGAGACGGCCGAAATTAGAATATGTTAGAATTACACCACAAATGCCCCCTTCCCCAGCACACACACACACACGCTCACCCTGACCCTATCTCATACCTACACTCGCATTCACCCTTACTACCCTTTCAGACTTACACGCTTAGAGAGTGTAATAAATCTTTCCGTAATTAATAAATTTCATCGATATTTAGTGTAGTTTTGGAAGTACATTTTATTAAATTCTCATTTTTTTCTATTAAGGACATTTTATGTTTAGCATCTAATTACAGAGCGTTTTTGGCCGTACATATGTAACATCAAATTTATGTAACATAGACTTAAGCGCTCTATGTGCCTCTTCAAATCAAATTATAATGAATTGCCTTTTTATATTATCATTTGCAGAGGAACTTACCTTACAGCTTTTAAAAACAATATATATAACAAGTCGATGACGTACTTATTTTGCAAAATCTTTTATATTTCGGACCAATTTTGAATTCTCTTTCATTAACATTGCAACGACGCATTCGCTGGGAAAGTATCATAACCGTATAAAATTTCAGATTTCAAATCTGATATCTGAACCAAAATACTAAAGCAAATTCCCAAATTGAATTCGAAGGTTGGGCTAAATTCCCGGCGATGGCGAAATGCGCACGCATCCGGAGGGGCCTCCCGCACCCTTCTTTCCTTTGCGGATTTTTATCCCTCGGCGAGGTCCCGTCGCTCGGCAGTCGGCGGAGGACGTCGCCGTGGAACGCCGCCGCCGCCGCGACGGGCGATTTTCGAGAGGCGCGATCGATAGTCGACTCGCAATGACGAGAGCTTTTCGTTCCTTTCAGCGGAGCGGCGACGTTGAGCGGAGTCGCGTTCGGCGGCGAGGCGAGCGACCGCGAGGCCGCCCCGCCTCGTAGCTCGGGCGTCGGCGAAGAGGCTCGGATGGCGCCCTGGCCTTGGAGCGGCGGCGGCGGCGGGCGGCGCGCGGACGCGGCGCCGCCGCCGCTTGCGCCCATCGCGGCCGCCGCGGCCGGCGCCGCCAAGCGCCCGGGCGGCGCGCGGCCGCCGGAGCGCCGCGGCTCGGCGTCGGGCGCGTCGCCGCCCAAGCGGCCGCGGCCGCCGCTCGCCGCGCGCCGCCTGCCGCCGCTCGCGCCCGCCTCGGCGCCGCGCCCCTTCGACCCCGCCGACCAGATCTCCTCCATCCCGAAGCACGTGATCCGCAAGCCGGCCGACGCGGCCGCCGCCGCCGCCGACTCGGCCGCCGACCGAGTCGCGCGCTCTCAGCGCGAGCGAATAACCGCCTACTTCAAAGCGCAGATGAAGCCGCTCAACGGCCTCAAGAAGGACGCGGCCGAGCGGCCCGACGGCGGTGGCGGCGGCGGCGGCGGCCGCAAGCCGAACGGCCCGAAGAGCGCCTCGGAGGCGACCGAGAATCTCGAGAAGTACATCGCCTACCTGGCGAACGCGCTCAACCCGAAGGTGCTGCTGTGTCCGGGCAACGTGGAGAAGCGCGAGGCGGACTCGGGCGGCGCCGGCGAGGCGAAGGCGGCCGCCGACGGCTCCGCGCGCGTCGCCGCCGACGGGAAGAAGTCGGCGGCGCTCGCCAGGAAGCGGCGGCCGAGGAACGAGCGGCGGAAGGGCGCGTCGGCGGCGCCGCCGGTCGAGGGCCGCGCGCGGAAGGCCGAGTCGGCGCCGTTCGCGCCGCCCCGCGCCGCCGCCGCTCCGCTCGCCGCCGCCGGGCGAACGGAAGCGACGGCCGTCAACGACGTGGTGACGTCGACGACCCGCTGCGCCTCGGCGCCTCGCGAGGCGGCGGCGGCGCGGCGGCGGCGCGCGGCGGAGAGCTGCCCCGTCATCAGCAGCAGCACGCTGTCGCCGCCGCGGGCCGCGGAGGAGGCGCGGCGCGGCGGCGGCGGCGGCGGCGGCGGCGGCGGCGGCGCGACGTTTCTGCTGCCGCAGTCCAGCGCCGTGGTGCTGACGGCCATACGCATCCCCCGCCAGAGCGCGCCGCCGCGGCCGCAGTTCGGCGGGCCGCAGGGCGCAAACGGCCCCGCCGACTTCAACGGCCAGTTCGTTCTGCCCTTCGTTCAAAACTTAAACGGGACGCTCGTCCAAATACCCAATCTGATGACGAAGATGAATCGGAATATTCTGATGACGAACGGCGCCGCGCAGTCGACCGGGCGGACCGCCCGCCCCGGCGATCGACATCAGATGCTCTTGAACGGGACGCTTTTGAAATTCAACTCTGGAAATTATCCTCAAATGCCGAATCTCGTAGCGAAAACGAACGATCCGAACGTATCGTACGACGCGGGACGGAAGAACCTGAATGCGTCCGTTCCCGTCGTCGTGTCGAAGTCGAACTATCCGATGGCCTTGAATCATCCTCTGCTCGTGCCTTCGCCGGCGTTCATCTTGAACTCTCTGCCCCTCGTGACCACGCAGGCTGCCGCCATGCAGCGGCCGGACTGCAGCGCCGCCGGCGACATCCTCTTCAGCCCCTCCTCCGGCTACATGCAGAGCGCCGTCAATTTAACGCCCTGCACCGTCGCCGCGTCGCCGCCCAAATCTACTACTTTCGTGCCCATTTTACCGCGAAAGTCGCTGAATTCTCCGAATAGTTCTCCGCCGACGACTCAGAGTAAACCGGCGGCCGAAACGTCGACTTATTCTTCGCTCTTAGCCGAATTAAATATGCCCGTTAAGCGTCCGGTCGGCGAAGAAGCGCCCGTCGACGAGAGCCGTTCCCTAGTAAACGAAAATAAACCGGAAGTGCACCTAGAGATTACTCCCGAATCGTTAATTGAAGCTGTGATAAATTCTAAATTCGCCCTAAACGACTGCACCGCCGATAGTGTAATATCTAGGCAAATTAATGATAATAGTGCAAATAATAGTAATAAGACTGAAACCGACGAGGAATCTTGCAGTCGGACGAGCAGTTCGGACGACAGTTCGGGAATAGCATCGGCTTCGTCGTCGTGCGAACGGATCAACGCGGATAATATGTCCGACGTCACTTCTCGAACGACTTCCCCCTGCGACGTCTTATCCGACAGTACGTCGGGGATCTCGTCGGAATTATCCCCGTGCGAACCGAATAATAACGACGATAATTTATCTGACAACGCTTTAGGAATAATATCTGCATTATCACCCTGCGAACGAACCGCTAACGTAGATACGTTATTGGATAATACGTCCGGGTTAATATCGGCATCTTCCCCGAGTACGGTGATTAGTAAAGAAGAAGAGGATTCCAACGGTTTGACCGTAAGCGTGAATAGTTGCGATACTCCAATCCCTAGCCAGAAGAGTCCTATTTTATCCCAGCCGAAAACGATACGATTTCCGGCGAAGCAGCACAACCGAGACCTTCAATCGTCCGATAGATCGAACCCTAGAAGAAGCACCGACAACATCAAAACGTGCCAATGGGACTATTGCGATTTTGAATTTGAATTCAGTTCAGAACTTCTCGAACATCTTCAGGTGATTTTGAATGTTTACAATTTAATCGATTCGCCGTTACAGGCAGCATTTTAAAGATTTGTTTTCGCTTACAGGAGGCTCATGTCAATAGTCAAACGACGCGTGAGACCTATGTTTGCTTGTGGGCCGGCTGCAAGGTGAAAGGACGAACGTCTTGTTCTCGACTGTGGCTCGAGAGGCACGCCTTATCTCACGGAGGCAGCAAACCGTTCCGTTGTATAGTAGACCAATGCGGCAAGAGATTCAACACGCAGGTTTGACATTTGTTGCATTATTATTATTTGTATTGTATATTATGTTGAGTAGTTTTATTTTAAATATGTTATATTATTATTATGTATACCGCCAAGCAGCATAAGCTGATGTTAGCGCCACATCAGCGCAGTATTTTGTTATCAGTCAGTATTTTCACACTTGATGAAATTGTTCAGTCCGTTGTCAATAATGTTTTTACGACACACAACAGTGCTTGAAAGTTTGTTCCAATTATCCACAACTCTATTAGAATGAAAATGTGTCCTTGTATTTATTCTGGGTAGGGAGCTTTGCTGATACGTCCAGATTAGATGTTGTAAAGCTAGTTATAAACAATATTACCAAGTTTTTAGTTACAAATCGAGTCTGTTTATAAATTGATTGACAGAGCTTGCACTAATCACTTCAAATTGTAATTTATTCCACATGTCCACCACTCTATTTTGCAGAACGTTCTTAACCCGTTGAGTATGATACGACCAAATCTGGTTCTGAAACAATTATCCGTTGAGTATGATACGACCAGATCTGGTTCCGCGTTTTTTTCACTTCTTTGACGTTCTCATATTTATTCATAATTATCTAATTGTTTTACAAAATGATATTTCAATATTCTATATTCGAAATTTCAATGCAATCATTGTGCAGTTGTTCTTTTTATGATTGGTGTAGTAGTTTCGTAGTTATAGTACTTTAAGGTCGATGTCGCCGAAAATCCTGCAAAAGAGACAGATGCATCCATGAAAATACCCATTTACTCCAAGGGTTAAGAGAATTAGATTTAAATTTTGCACAGTTGAGTTTTTAGCTATGACCTCGAAGATTTGTGTTGACATTGAATTTGTAAATATTCATAAATAGAGAGACTTTTCTGCGATAGCTCCCAGTCGTTTCCTTGGAGGTGCGAATTCTTGTCATTATATATTCGTTCAATATCAGTACAGCTGTAGCATCCCGAAAGTATCTTGTAGGTCTTGATCAAGCCCCCCCCCCTGCTTTCAGCGTTCTTTCAATGCTGTGAGTCGTAGGGTTCATAGCCTCTCCTCGTAACTCGACTGTCTTAGAGTCCGCGGTAGCTTTGTGAAGTGTCTCTGCACTCTCTCAAGCAGGTCGATGTCCTTCACAGAATAGGGACTCCAAACCTGGTAGCCAAATTCTAGTAACGGCCGGACATTTGACTCAAACGCCTTAGGCATCAAGGTTGAGATTATAAAAGATATAAAATATAATGCACTGCGGTTATAAAACGCTTTTTTTAATCCGGTTGCTTTGGGAACTTATATTTATAAATGGCTTTGAAGGGGGGAAGTGAATGGGTGGTAAGGTGTACGCTCACATGTGGCAAGACAGCTGTCTTAAACCTACCAACAGCCGGTCGTTAGTCCGGAATCCACAGCTCACCCCCCAGAAGTGTAATAATAGTATTATGATGGGCTCGACTTCGGTCGGTGAATTCCATGGTAGCTCCGTTTGTATTTTATTTATTTTTATTTATTGGATTTTTCCCGTTTCACAGCAGGGATTATTTTCTTTTACCATTTTAAATCAGATGTCATTAAAGTTCCAAGATCCTCTTAGTCCATTCACTGGCTTGAGTTGAACATCATCTAACTGGTACTGCAACCCTAAATTTATTTATTTACATATACATATACATTCAAATGCATGAGCATAACAGAAAATGAATTTTCCATTAAGAAAACGCCTTGTATGCTTCTAAAGTTATATACACATATGTCTGAGCCCAGGTTACATAGCGCATACATTAAATGCAAATGTTTATCTTTCTATTATGCTAAGCAAAATGCAACCGAGCCCGCCTTGCTAGGCACCCCTGTGTTAAGGCGAGTTCAATTTGGAAGTCCCACTAGAGTGCCACGGTTGTGTCAAAGAAAAATTTAAGATAACTATTATTCCTTCCTATGTGAAGCTAGGTACACTTGTCCTAATTAATGCTGATTAACCACTTCTTCATGAACTCGGAAATTCTGTTAAAATCTTTGTAGAGTAGAACTCGGGGTGGAAACGTTGAAAAATAATAGTGTGGGCTCCAAGATTGCGCTCTGTGGTACTCCGATTTGAGCAAGTCTTTTAGTAGGAATACAGTTATCACGAACTTATATGTATAACTATTTTTTTTATTTTGCATAAGTCGGCATATACTTTTTCCTGTCTTTTCAGCTATTGCTTCAGCGACATGTGAATAGCCATTTTCAGCAATCACCGAGTGTTAACAATGTAAAGAAATCTGCTGAAGGCAGTGCATCAAAGTTGCTCAAGCGAAACGGTAGAAAGCTTCGATTCAGGCGACAACCGTGGTCAGGTAAGATAGCTTGTTTTATTTAATTTAGTTTATTTACTACCTAAGGTATAATCTTATATTCCAAATTATTTCTATATTATTTCTAATTATTCAATATTATTCTATAAATTATTAATTAGTATACATACATATTATTATCCAATTAGCAACAATGAAAAATTAACATCCGAAACAATTTAGATATCTTTATCGCGTTTCAAAGTTAAGCGAGTGTTCAGGTGGACATTATTGCATTTATTAGAAGATTATTTGAAATAAAACTTACTGAGCACTACACAAAACCATAAATCCGATACATTTTATTAATATATGTAATTATCTAGTAATACTTATTTAATATTATAATCATAAAATAACTGTTGTAAATTTAATACAGTTAACCCCTTGAGTATGATACGACCAAATCTGGTTCTGAAACAATTATCCGTTGAGTATGATACGACCAGATCTGGTTCCGCGTTTTTTTCACTTCTTTGACGTTCTCATATTTATTCATAATTATCTAATTGTTTTACAAAATGATATTTCAATATTCTATATTCGAAATTTCAATGCAATCGTTGTGCAGTTGTTCTTTTTATGATTGGTGTAGTAGTTTCGTAGTTATAGTACTTTAAGGTCGATGTCGCCGAAAATCCTGCAAAAGAGACAGATGCATCCATGAAAATACCCATTTACTCCAAGGGTTAAATAAACCAGAAATCTAATTCAATACAGCAAAATATAACAAAGTAATGATTATAGTAAAGAATTTAAAAAACTAATTAGTCCTTAAATATATTTTTTTTTGAGTATAATCTGATAAAGCTATATTTCAGTGGCTTCAACCTTTCTTAGCAGGGAAAAATATTTCGATTTATACATTTTTATTTATCGTTGATTTGTCTTTTGCTACATTGGCAATATGTTGTCATAAATAATACTGATAAATTAGCATGAATAATACTGATAAATTAGCAAATGTCATGTGACATATTGGAGACCTGTTTCCAGGCGTGCAATATGTTCATGCATATTTTTTCTGCAGGCTGATTGTAATTGGACTGCGTTATGCAGAAAGCATCCAACCGCAAAAATAAAAATCAAGTTTTTTCAATTCTTCAGTTGAAAAATATCCATTTTACCGTCAGGAAAAAATATTCAACCCAATGTGGTCTAATTTAATTAATTTTATTTGCTAACCCACAACCTGAACAATCTAGAGCTGTTTTTTAATTTCACCTGAAAACTTCAAGTGATTAGATTTGGTTGGTTAATTGCATTCTTTGTGTGTACAGTGAATATATTTATTACCTTTTTTTAATTCAGTAGAAAGCATCCAAGCCAACTTAATCTTTTCATTTAACCCTTCAGGCCCCGATTGGCCGATATCGGCCACAACACGATTCAGCGTGACGGCCCCGTTTTAATTTAATTAGTTTTATTTTATTATGTTAATATGTTTTATAAAATTTTGGGTACAGTGGTTTGGCAGTAATGAATGTTTTGGTGAGACAGTGTCAACATTCAATTTTTTTACTAATTTTTACTAAAAATTTTTGGGACATCAACTTGTCAATCGGCTGAGGGGCCGAGGCCTGAAGGGTTAAAAGAGTTTTTCCTCTTTTTATTTCTGCAGAAAGCATCAAAACCGCTTAATCGTTAAGCTCACAAGAACACGTTTACATCTTATTCCATGCAGCATAAACAAAAAAAAAACATTAAATATAAAATAATTATAAAAATTACATCAGCAATCTAGAATTAAAAGGAAACCTACATTGGCAATTAAAAGTTCCAATAAACGTTTTGCTTAGTTTTGAAATGAAAGTAAATTAAAATTACTTTTTTAAAAATTATTTATTTAGATAAAAACAGTCATTTACATTTGTGTGAAAATAATACATAATACAAATAGACCTATATTACCATTAATTACTACAAAACATTATAAATAGTAGCAAAGAGAAAATGACAATCAAAAGTTATATCAGTATGTGGGTTGGATGTTTTCTGCCTAAAGCAGTCCAATTTTAATATATATTCTTAGTAATTATTTTAATATTTGAAGTCATAAATCCTTTGCATCATTATTCTTTGCATACATCCTTCTTTGCATATCCTTCTTTACATACATTATTTTCCTCTCATATTTATACACGCATGCACACCATCAAATATTCATGCATACACTGCAAATAATGAAAATTAAATAAAACAATTATAAAATAATAAAGACTAAAAGAAAGAATATAATAATATATGGATATTCATATTAATACATAGAATATGGACATTTTTATTAAAAAAACGATTGAAAATAATTCAGTTTGCAAATTTCCAAGTTCTAATAGCCATTTTTAATTTTTTTACTTTTGACTTCGTATTTTCTATTAATTTAATCTTTTAATCAATATTATTATAAATTTTAGGCGCAATGTAAGAAAATTGGTGCTAAGTAAAGCCTTTAACCCTTCAGCTGCCTCTTTAGTTGGCATTTGCTGGCTTCGTTGATAGGTAGGTCTTTCATAGATATAATATTTTGAATAAACTAAACTACAAGTTATTTGTCAGTTATTTCTCCGTTCCGGAACCCACCTCCAATAGCTATTTATTAGTTATAGTTTTGAAACTATCAATATTTTCTAATATTTTAACATGTTCTTCAAGTTTATTGTACACTCGGATTATAGGTGGGTTTGCAGGCCCTTTACTGATTACCACCTACTTGCTCTTTGTGGTGTTCAGCTTCAACCCATATTCGGCACATACTCTTGCTATATTGTTAATGAGGAGCTAGAGTTCTTCTACACTCCTGGCAATCACTACAGTATCATCTGCATATCTCAAATAGTCAATCATTACACCATTCACCTCGACCCTACTTTCAGATCCATCAGTCAGTGCCTTAGCATTTATTAGATTAATCTTTAATTTGCCGAAGGTGTCTTTCGGTTAAACTAAATTGATCAGTTCCATTACTTCTCCTAGATAATAGACAGAATGGATTGCTGTAAACTCGGTATCCGACTGCTACGCAGAGAGGAACACCGAAGTAAGCGTGAAAGAAATACTTTAACTGGAACGATACTTACCCGAGTGATTTTGTCGTTTCAGCTCGAGTATTTGATTTCTTTGATGCCGGTATCATCGAAGGACTTCAACATCGGTTACTCATGTGGGCTGGAAGCGATGTGGGCGTTATGGGCTCTGGATCGGAACATTGCCTGAGGCTCGGATGCCAAATCATCGCTCGACGGAAAACAGCAAACAACGTCGCCGAAGCTCTTGTCACGTACACACCGAGAAACATGTAAGAATTCATCTGCATCTCAATTAAAATATTGTTAGGATTTTCATAGATGCACTAATCATAAGTTATAACATTTATTAATTTAGTCAGTTTTAATGGGTACCGCCAAATGGAGCTAATAATCTAAGATGATTAAATATGAGCTGTCTTCTAAATTTTCCTTACTTTTTTTTTTTAAATTAATGCATTTCATCTATGTCAATTTATCTATTGATTTCTAATGTAACTTTTTCATTATTACTAATTATTATTATCTTTGTAAGTTTCCGACCAAAATGCTATTGGTGAGACTGTCTGTCTGTATGTCACAGAACAGGAAAATAAAAATTGTACAGGAAAAGCTATCGACATGAAATTTGTTATACTCATAGAACTTGCTTGCCCGCACCTAGCACAAGAGTCAAAAGTGAAAAAACTATCTTTTTATCTACGGCGCCCGAAGTTAATATTGTTTGATAGTAGAATAAAATCTGTAACTATCATAATTTTTGAAAAATTAACAATTCTTTATATAAAAAACATTGATTTCACATAAATTTAAAGTATTTTTGGAAAAAAATAAAAGCAATTAGACACAATTTAATGGGATCTATTCGTCAGTCAGTTAAATTAAAAAAATCTTTTAAGTATAAACTGTGAAAACTATATGAATGAATGAATGAAATAAATGAATGAATGAATGAATGAAAAACTCTTTATTGCACAATTAAAAGAAGGTACAATGGCGGTCTTATTGCTACATAACAATATCTTCCAGTCAACCAACATGCTGATGTGAAAAGAAGAGTAAGCTAAAGTACAATAAAATACAATAAAATATAAAATGAAATTTTAAATTATAGCAAATATTATGCCTTTCATGCGTATCTAAAGCCAAAATCATATAAATAAATTAGTTTTTTTATATACTTACATAATATATAAACAAATCCATATATACATACATATATTAAACTGTGAATTAAACTGCCAAAACAAGGTAAGGAAAGGGAAGGGATAACCGAAAGGTTAGAATGTATAGTTCATATTTATTGTGAAAGGAAGTGCTTTTTCAATGATTGCTTAAAGGTGGACAGCGAGCTAGCGCCTCTAATTGTTGGAGGAAGCTGATTCCACAGCCGAGCTGCATGTACGGAGGAGTATGAAAAATGGTTTTATGTTTTCGGATACGTAGTATTATTCTGACTTGAACGAAGTGGGAGACCATGACTTCCTAACTCGGTAAAAGCCTCGTTGAGGTAGGAGGGAGATGTAGGATTATGTAGGATATTATATAGTAGTGAAAGAATATGCAAATTTCTTCAGTCCCGTATCCGAAGCCATTGCAGTTTTACTCGGTACTCGGAAACATGGTCATACTTCCGCAGATTGAAAATGTACCTTATGCAAACGTTCTGCAGACGCTCAAGCTTATCCAGTTTGGTCTCGGTGAGGTCCATATGCGACATCGGCATAATCTAGCAAAGGCAGTAGCAGACTTTGAGCTATGGGCTGCTTAGTGCTTACAGGGAGGAATCTCTGCAACCGTCGAAGGCTATGAAAGCCATTATAGATTCGCCTGCTTACTTCATTGATTTGTGCTTGCCAAGAAAGAGTGTCGTCCCCGAGTATTGTCCGTGGCCTTTTATCCGATCAGGAGAAGACGTTATAATTAAATCAAGAAGACTACCAGAGGTTTTATCGTGATGTGTGGCCTGTAATGGTGCATTATTAAGATTAAGAGGCCTAACAATGTGATTAAGGTTTTGTGACCTACTATTATTTTTCAAAAGGCAAGTGTTGAAATCTCCCATAATGATAGCATGTTCATAATGGGGGAGAAGTCTTTCAAGGGTGGATTCAATTTCTTGAAAGTAATTTATTTGAGGCGGACAATACACTACAGCGAGAAGGAGCGAACTAAACAATAGTTGCACTTCTAGGAAAATAAATTCAGGACGGCCCCTGCACGTGGACGGAGATTGTAAAGTACTTTGTATTTGAGATCATTTCTTAAATAAACTACACCTCCATCCAACTCTGTCATTCCGTATCAGCTTGTATCCGGGCAAAGGGTAAAGGTGTGATGCGAGTGTGGGCTTGAGCATGGTTTCTCTAATAAGCAGTGCGTACAGGTTTAGTCCTGAGAAAGTGGCTAACAAGTCTGAATAATAGCTTGGGATACTCTGCGCATTAATTTGACAGGCATTAAAAACGTTTTTGTGTGGAGACAGGAGTAGACCCAATGTTTCGTTAAGTGAACATTCTATCATTGCTCAGAGACACCTGAAAGCAGAAATTCATTGAAAAAGTTAAAGAGGGGTTTGGTGGGCTATTTGTAGGGGATGGCGGCAGTGACATAAACATGATTTATAATAAGTAAAGGAAACAAATACATAAATAATAAAATAAAAATAGGAAGAACAAAATGGCAGATTTGGTGCGAGACAGCACTTACAATTTTTTAAAGTGCTACGTATCTTCAAGGAAAGAAACACGTTTGCTGAGAATCACATTGGTTTCCTCCACCTTTTTTATGGACGCGCATTTCTGCTCCACACTGGTGATCCGTTTATTTATTTCGTCGTAGTTTGAAGACATTACTGAAATAGCTTCTAGTATCGCATTATTTTGTGCAGCAATCTCATCAGATTTCTTTCCATGTAATAGAAATTTGTCCTCAATAATTCCAGCAATGTGTGCAGTAATAAGAGACTTAAATGAGGCTAATTCCTTTTTGAAGGAGGTTTCTGACATAAACACGTTGGGCGATTGGCTTGATAATGGCATAGACTTAATGGATATGTTGGAATCACTGCTACATTGGCCGGTGGCGCTGACGGTATAACGTGGCGAAAGTACATTTTTTTAAGGTTTTTCCAGCAGAGCATGGGTCGCATTTCCAGGTTTTCACTTACTTAAGTAAGCTTTTTGTCAGTGGTGCATGTGGCATGGATCATAATTTTGCAATCCAAGCATTTTATAATATCAGTCACATCCCTGATTTCTTTATCGCATTTTTTGCACACTGGTGAAATCAGAGCCATAATTTAGTTTTAGTTATTGATCCGACTCAATTTTATATTTTGATGCCTAAATGCGTAGCTGACTTCAGTAGTCTAATTTTTTTAAATACTTGATTTTCTTTCTTTTCTTCTCGAGATTTTCCCGAAATTGGGGAAAAATCCCACACTGACAACCCTGAACCTTTTGACAGCTCTGTAGTGTTGTGCGGTTGCAAGAACATTCAAAGCGACTTGAAGTCAACTTTTGTGGGTAATGTCTGGGTAGTTTTGCAAAAAAAGTTGTCGATTTATTGACGTTGCAACTCACTAAATTCAGCGATTATGGCCTTGTATTCCCATAGATCTTAAAGGTTTCGCAGGTGATCCGAATTTCGCGAGTGGTTAACACCGATTTGACAGTCAAACACTTGTTAGAAAAAAATATTTTGAAGAGCTGTGAATGTCAATGTTGACAGTCCAGTAGAGTTGTTCGATTCCGAAAACTGATTTGTTTTGTAATATTTGCAACAACCATTTTTCAAATTGAATTTATCCTTTAACTTATAGTAAAGTGTTGCTTTTGTTGTTGTTATTGTTACTCTTTATTACGAAAGTTCACAATGGGCAGATTGTTTATCTTACGACAATCTCTCACAACCAACTCTATTATAAAGTGTGCGTATGTAGGTCTGCATGTAATGTTTTATGTAAGTGTATGTCTCGTTGCATGTAACATTTTATGTAAGTGCATGGTTCGTTATCGCATGCGATTGACAGAATTCAAAATATACATACACATATGCTTTAAAAAAATATCAGTGTCAACTGACTACTAAAACTTTTTGTGGTCAATTGGTTTAAAAATGTTTCGTAGCAAAAACCACTTTTGAATAGTAATAACTCTCGGCGTACGAGTAGAATCGCACTTGCCCGGTTTAGAATCGTACTTGTAGAATCGTAGATTCGCACTTGCCATAGTTCTAATTAGCTTTTGTGAAAAATCAGTTTTCATTTATATTTTTATTTATTACAGTCTGGAAGATGAATGGATCCCGGAGAAAGACGTGTGTCCGGCGAAAGAAGTTTTCATCAAGGATCTCTCCCCGTCCAGCAAGACAATGCTGCACGAGCATTTCACCGCCTTGCCGACGACGCACCGAATAGCAAACGTCAAACGAATCATCGCCCAAAATGCCGCTAAGGTCACGAGCCAGCCCGAGAGAGCGAAAAGTAACGGCGCCTCGTGCAACAAGGCAAGATCTCAGAAGAGGCGATCGCAAGGCGAACGCGGCGCCGACGGCGTCATTTCCAAATCGAAGTCTGATTACGAAACCGACACTGCCAATGTCAAATCGAGTAGCTTAGTGGATAGTCAGTACGCTAGCGGTAGTTCTAATTGTAGCAGTAGCAGTGTCCAGTCGGGGCGGACGCGGGTGTCGGGCGCGGCTAAGAGAAAACAGGGTAGGCCTTTTGTGGCCTTTCGCTTTTACCCCTCCGGGAGGTAAAAGCCCATCGCCGGACACCCTCTGTTTCCCGGGCGGGATCTCTAAATCCGTAGTGAGTTTATTAATTTAGCCTTATATTTAAGATGGCCTTTATTATGGTAAAACTTCTATTGTCCCGCGACATCTATCTTGCTTACTTTTCGTACTAAATATTTTAAAAGACATTTTTGATAATCCTTTGATAGTACATTTTTGGCTACATTTCAGTGCCACATTCTAATTGACAAAGTTCATCTCGCTCTTGCCTTTATCGATGGTTGAAATTCCTATGCAGATGTAGAGATGTTCTACAGATTTTTAATCTTGATTATTTTACCTCCGTTTGTTATATATGTACTTCATTGCAACATTCCATTTTACAGTTAAGTAATTCTAAAATCAATGCTCTTTATTTCTGTTCAAAAGGGTTTGTCTAAGAGCGAACCTGGAAATTGCTCGTTTTGAGAGCTCTGCACATTATTTTAGAAACTATATTTGGGCATGTACATTGAAAAGTCGACTTTGATGAGACGGTGACGCGAACGAATGAAGTGATAATCAGCGGATAATAGTTGTTTTACTATAAATTATAATATAAGTCGAGCGAGTAATAATCGGTATTAGCCGTAAGTCGCCATATTTTGAATTTTTACAATTTTTTTCTCTCGGATCATTTACTTCGAAGACTAATAATAATAATCGGCTTACTCGTTAAGGTTTTATCCCCTCCGTAGACTGTCATTAATATGTTAAATTAATACCAATAAATCAACAAGACTGAATAAGTAAAATATATAGAAAAAAAACTATTAAAATTTAGTCTCGTATATGAACAAAATACAAATTATTAAAGACTTGAATTTTTCTTTTGGTCTCTTTATTATAAAGTCGGGAAACGCGTTGAGCGTTTATTTTAATTTAGTAGTGCGACGCGGTCGCCGTCGCTAGGCTGCCATTTTATTTAAATCCAAAATTAACCTAAATTTTCATAATTTATACCCTTGTCTTTCATTCGTCGCTTAGTAAATGAACGCATTCTGATAACACGTAAGTCAGGCATATTCGCATTGCCTTCGTATATGAATTGTCAATGTGTTGTCGGGGATTCAGATGTAATGTCGCCGGCTTGTGTACATAACAAAGTAGGAAATGTGCGTGTAAAATATGTAGTTATATATTTTGGTCTTTGCAATCGACGCTGTGCTTGAGCCTGTAAGTTTACAATGTAATAATTGAAGGTTTCGGCGTTTGTATTGTTAATGGTATGCGATTGCAAATAGGGAGAAATTAGCGGAGAGTATTAAGGTATGATACGGCCAGCCTAGGATATACAACACACTGCCAATTTGTGTATTATACGTGTAAATATTTATTTGTAAGCACCCGTATCATTAGACTGTAGTATTTAATAATTTTAAGGAATAGCAATTTGCAAACAGGAAGATATCACACGCCGAATCGTTCCACTTTGTTCCGTTATCTGAAGCGAACAGGGTTCAATTGACCAGCAATGTTTACTAAGACACAATATTATTAATATGTATGTATGTATAACGGCCGTCTCTGAAATATCAACATCTTATATAGGCCTTTTTCCTTCTTCGGAATCACTGTGACATTCCTTTGTAAAGCATTTAATTCTTTATATAATTTGGTCTTCTATAAAGTCACATTCTATTAATTAACTAATTTGAATTCAACAATCAACGCTTTTTTAAGTTTAAATAAATAAAATTGTTCTTGCTCATATATTTTGCTCAGAGACTGACTTCTCCATTAGGAACATTCTAGTAGGTTTATTAGTTGAATTGAATATTCTTACAGCTATATGTGAATAACCAAAACTGAATAATATTATAAGCAATTTACATGATCCAATTTATTGTTGGTTAATTAGTTATGTAAATTGCGAAGTATTGTAATTTATAAAATTGACTATAAATCTGGCTATTGGTCGATATTTTTTTGGCAATTCGACCCGTATTTTTAAGAAGCAATATTTGTGAATTCTCTGAACAATTAGAGTTGACTGATTTGACAGAATTTCAATAGCTAGACATTTGAAAAGTCTATTTTCACAACGTCGAAAATTAGAAGGATGAATATTAGATTGTATAGGAATGATTTACAATTGGCCAACGATTACATAAGTACATTGTTGCAATATTCATTAAACATATTGGAGAACATTTTTGATAAAGAATTTAGAGAGAGATGACATATTTTTAAGAATGCTGTCATGCCAAACTGATATTTTTCCAGGAAAATTCGTGATAAGTGATTTCTTACTCATTCGCTGGGTGTGTATGTATCATAAATGGCCTTTGAATCATCAGATATCTATTCGATAATTGTGAGCGTATTTTTTCAATAGTCAGTTGGAGGGTAGAATATTAACTGCTTGTAGGATCGTTAATTTGTTCGGCAACTATTCGTATCCAATAACTAACTGGAGATTCAATAACCGGTCATTAGATAGCTCTACAGACTTTATAAGGGCCTTCGCTGATGTTAAACTATTTCTAAGGATCTGTTTTAACGATCTCAATGGCTTTCGGTCGAATAATTAAGTTACACAACTGAGCAAAGCTGTTTATTGAGAGCTACATTACTCACGATGAGACACCAAATTTTGAGGGTTTTCGACATTTGTAAGATACGTTAAGAATATGCTTATGCGGGTCGTGCGTCACATCGAGACGTGTGATTCGGATTTCTTAATTTCTCCTATTTCTTGTGCGGTGATTAATGTGTAGGTTAGGGGCTTGCACGTCAGCCTGCTGACGTTTGCCTCTTTAACTAGACTTTTGCATTCTACGATTGTTACAATGTTTGTCAAGAATGGTAGTTAATATTTTGATGGGATGCGTCGGCTTATATAATGAGTTAGCTTAAACCGGTAGGCATTCTTCAGAGGAGGCACATAATATGTATGTTATTATGAACGTTTGAAATTTATTAACTATTATATATTTATAATTATTATTAGCATCCCTATCCGTTGACCTGCATTGGTAACATTTTTTATATACCATGACTGGCGAAACGCTCACTTGAATTTAAATAAATTGTAGATATTTCATTGTAATTATTATAGAAACATATTCTAGGTTCAATTATTAACTATAGTTTTTCGTTCAAGTGATTTATTTTCTCTCGTGGTACTTTATAATAAATACTATGTGTTTAATTTGACATTTTGTCTTAGTTAATTTTTTTTAAACGGGAAAAGTAATAGCTGGAAAATGAGACTCAGTGGACAAGTGTGATGATCTGCTGTATTTTGAAATAGTTGCAAATCTACCTCAATTATTTATCGCAGTTTCGGGCATAATAAAATAACTTAAAAAGTATAATATGAACTTTCAAATAATTTAAAAAATGTTTCCCCACTGTAAAATATGATTTTGTAATTTTATTTCACTGTGTTCGGCTCATTATGTGTATATTCCTATAAAATAAATGATATAAACATTTATTCTCAATTTTTATTTCTTATTATTAATTAATTAAAGTGATCTTATTGTCATATTGTAATATCCAACATCTAATTTTTATCGATGACCACCACTTTATTCGACCAGCTTTAATTCTAGTTGACATTATTAAAATTATTTCTTCACAAACGTTTATATGTTGACAATTATTGACAAAATCAGTTTTTTTAAAGATTTAATTCTTTCTAAGACCCGCTGATTTTCGATCGGGTTTAGGCCAGGTTTTGCCTGGTCATCATAATATGGTAATTATACGATCTTGAAAGATTATTTTAATTTGGTTTTTGTAAGGGGCGCGGGGGCGAGGTCTTATTGAAAATTCCTATCATGGCAGAAGCTAACATTTTCAAAAACATTAAACAGATACAATGTCGCCGATGTAAGAACTTGATAAAGCAGAATTGAAAATAGTGTTAAACTAGGTGATTATGGAAGAGTTGCCAATCCGTGATCCGCTCGCTGATTCAAATTGCTATGTGTAGATGGAAACAAGGCGGTGCATCGTTTTATTTTCCCTCTGGATGATGCACGACACATCAGTGTTCCCAGTAGAAACAAGATAAATTGTGCAACTCCGAGCCTATGCGCATTATTGTGCACGGTACTGGAATGGAAAAATAAGACATTTAGTACGAACATAACAATAAATTGCACCATGTGTAGAACAGCATCATAATTTAAAAAATGTTAATTTTGAGTTAATGGCATAAATCAATGTTGCGGAATATTTCCTGCAGATGTACCTTGGCAGACAAGGATCTGTTCTTTCTGGATTATTTCGGATCTGTTCATATAATCGTTCCATTGGCTTCTTTATCTCTCTTGATCAAAGATTTTGGTGGAAATCTCGCAAACCTTGCGAGATCGTGCATGATTTTGCAGGTTCTTCTAAAATCAGTGCGAGAACTTGGTATTTTGAGATCTCAGTATACCGAGATTACATTCCTTATATTTTGTTTTATAAATTAGAAAATATTAAATAAAAAATTACCCATTGAGCTTACAAAAGCCTTTCTCAATAATCGAGAAAGCTTCAGATTGGATTCTAGAGGTTAATTCGGTATCTAAGCAGTATAAATTCCCTGAAAGTCTCAAATGCGAAATTTCCTGAAAGTCCAGATAATAACCCTTTACTTTCTATCTCAGAGGATGGCCCTTATTGTAGAATTAACTGTTCCATGGGAATACCATGATCTTGCAAATGTTGTCTCGTGATCTGCCAGCCAAATGTCTGTTTTACCTCTAAAAATCCTGGTCTCTCTAGGAAAATAATTAGCAACTTCCTAAAATAAATATCTAAAACTTCGATTTCCACATTTCAAATTCTATGACTTCGAAGGGAGAGTGAATGGTTGGTAAGGTTCCTAAACCTACCACAGCCGGTTGTTAGTCCGGAGTCCACCGCTCACCTCCCAGAAGTGTAATAATAATATGACGGTTGCCCGACTGTTCGGTGAATTCCATGGCAGCTCAGTTTGTATTTTATTTATAATTGAAATTAATAACCGATATATTTATAACGTATGAGGACTTACCGATATATTTATAACGTTTATTTAGTTGCCTTATATTACTGCGCAAATAATATCTTTGATTTCTTGGACATTGTCTATTAAAATTACATGATAAAACATGATGTTGGTACCTATAAGACTTCAACGTCCATGGTATGAAAAATGCGACAAAACAATCTGGAAAAAAATACTCGGCGGTCTAATAGACAAGCTTCTGAATTATATGTTTTTTTAATTTTTTTTTTTTTAAATCAGACTATTTCAGGTAACCACAGGACCAATGACCTAACTCACATATCTATTTTTTTAAACTTATAGGTGATGGATGTTTGTTATTTATTTATTTAACAATTAGTATAAAATTACTAAAGAATGTAAGTAAGTAGGTATTGTATTATACTCGTGTATCTTTTAACTAGGCTAAGCATGATGTAGAACATAGAAAATGATAGCAATGAAGCAACACGACCCCATTATGTAGTAGACAAGACCACTGATCATATAAATAAACAAGACTGTATGCCCGTAAACGACGCGGACGCAATGGGGCGTGGATAGTACAAAGATGGGTAAACGCTTGCGTACTGCCAAGTGATATTATAAAGTCTGTAAGATATTATTATATCAGTATGGTAATCCTTGAATCATACATTTAAAAAAATGCTTCGTCCTGCTATTTACCGATATGAAATGCGATGGTTTTGATTGCCAGTGCTGCCATCTATTGCTTCGTCATAATTGTACTAGTACGGTCGCACAACCTAGATAGCATTTATATTATTAGTTTATATTATTGCTATCTATGTGTATCTGTGTTGCGATTGCATTTGGTTCAAACAACTGACAACAGATGTCAGAAATAGTATTATTTTACATAATTAAATAGTACAATTTGATCCACTGAATATAATTATCATTGATTATACTGTTTAATCAATGATTATGTAATCAATGATTTAAACGAAAACGTAAAATAATAATTGAAATTATCGAAATCGATTTCCTGAACATAAAGGCAAACACAAATATCCCGGCTCCGTTGTAGAGAAATGCAAACCAAACGGCATAAAACCGCTTACACCAAGGTACCCTGTTTTTTAATTTTTCATGGTATGTATTTTTTTTTTAATTATAAATGACCCATTTTTTTTGGACAATATTTCTGTATGTATTTTGTGGGTGTGAGTGTAGTGACATGCGATTTTTAAGCCACAAAAAATATGTGCGCTTGGGGGTATTACTTTCCCGATTCAAGGGAAAGTATTCTGAACGCTCTAAAAATATTGGCATGAAGACGGAAATTAAATACCTATCCATTTTGACCTCCCCTGAGACGATTATGACTATTTCCAGATTAAACTCTGTCTGGGAGTCGGTGTATGTGTGTGTGGAATCTGTCATCATATTGAAAAATGGTCATTTTAATACTACCTACGGTTGCTATAATAATGACTTTGTGACTACCACTATCGGATCAAAGGGGGGAGGGTCCAATTGGGGGGGGGGGGGGGGATGGGCGTGGCGAAGGGGGAAGTTGGTGGGCGGGGAAAGGAAGGGGGAAGCATCAAAACAACACATCGCACAATCAAAATAAAAGGTATAATCATAAACTTTTTACTATAAATGTTATATGAATAGTTAGATTACCATCTATATGTTTCATGCGATGTTTATCTCCTATATTTTATGAGTATAAGCAAAAAAGTATTTATAAAATCAAGCCAAAATTGCTTTATAGGGAAGTCAGTTGATAAGTTGATAAACCATATAAGAGTATAAAAATCTTTCAGATTTAATTAGCTTTCGGAAAAATTCAGCAAATAAAATTTTAAATAATTTGAACCCTTTGAAACGGTTTCAATTAATCAAAAATATTTTTCGACTTATCGGTTTTAAGATTTGGTTTGGGTAACATTTGGTGATAAATGCATTAATTGGCTGAGAATTAGAAAGACCCAGAAAGCCATTTTTTGGAAATTTCACTGCCTTCACCACATAATTCTCATAGTATTTAAAAGTTTTACAAAAAAGAGACTATATTCAAAGTGCGTTTTTTATCTATCATTCCGTACGTCGAGAAAAGAAGAGCTACTGCCGCTCTAAAATGGATTACATTGAATGAAATATTATTGTACTGTTGGTTGATGAACGGTGTGATTTCTCTTTATTGCTATAGATTGCTGTTTATTGCTATTATTTGCGCATGCAAAATAGCTTGAATACGGTCCTTAGTAGCAGCTGGCAGTTGATGATTAAATGATAGTAGAGGTGTGAAACAATGGAGGCTGTTGGGCGTATAAATTAATATAAACTAAAGTTAAATAATTCGTAATATTGTTGAAAATGTGAAGTGAGGTTTTTCTGTCTAAGAACCAGGTACCTACTGATGATTGGATCATGTGTAGAAAGATCTGTCGGCTGGTTAACTGCGACAGAAAGCGAAAGACCGGCAGATACAGATATATACTTCTATAATATAAATTAATATTGTCATTTTCCTTACCATTTTGTGCGCAGAGGTTATTTAGATAAGCAGTCATCTGGTCGCCACATTCAGATACCAAATGGCACATGTCTCTTATTTTGGAACTAGTAAATGCTGGACTCAGCGCTGACCTCATATCCTTCCATTTCTGACCTGGAATTCACAAGCAGAAATGCCGATGAATAATGTAATAACGACTCTAAATTGTTTTGAAATAATATAATTACCTTTTAGTGAGAAGAGACTTTTACCAAAGACCGGTTCGACGTTCTCGTCAATTCCATTTTGGTGATCGGTAAAGAACTCAAAGTCTTTCACGGTGATTTGTTTTATCATTTCAGGATCCTTAATCAATAAAATAGGCACCTAGGTGTTGTAGAAACCGACAAATTTACACCTGTAAAAACCATTAAAACTTATTGTGTTAGTCAGTAGGTATACACATATTTTATATCAGAATATTATCTTAGAATTTAGAACTGACAAGAGACGTGTCAACCACTGTGGGCGAACCCGCCACCCCAGACTAGTATAACGATATGTGATCTTTAAGCCGTGGGATGAGCGCATAAGCTTAGAGTCATTTACAGTCTACTATCAAGCTCCGCCAACAAGCCCATCAGATTCCAACGCCTAACGCGAGACGCCTTACGTGACCAGTTACGGGTTCGAGGTCGCTTCCGCGGTCCTCTACCTAATGTAAGCGGCTTTTCAGTTCAAATAATCGCAAACCGATGCATCAATTGCCCGACTGTTAACGCGAGATCGTGTAGCCGGAGCGGCTGTCATTAGGACAACAGCCACCCCCGCTCTATAAGAAACAAAGTCGTTTCCAGACTCCATAGCATAGTCGATTGGCTGATGCCGCACATGCGCAAACCGTCCAGGCGTGCCCGAATATCGACTCCTAGGGGAAACTGACCTACCGGGCACAGAGTCCTTCCCAGGCTCGAACTTCTACTTGGAGGCTACCAGGTGGGCGTTGACCCGTGCTTTGAGCCGACCTACGAACAAAGTGGGTCACAATCAGGGGCGGATCTATATAAGGGCTTTTTGGGCTGCAGCCCAGGGCTCCGTGAATATAAAGGACCCCAGCCTCCATTGAAAATAATAAACAATATTTTGAATTAAAAAACAAAATATCAAAATTTCAAAAATCCTATCATAAGGTTGGCAACCCTGAGATCAAATTCTCGCATCTATTCCGGGGGACTCCCCGCCGCTTGTTTTCAGTGTATTTTCTCGCAAACGCAGTCATTCGCAGCGAACAAGCTTCATTTATCAATTTCTCGGTGGATGGGGACGGACCGCTAGCGACAAATTCTTTTGCAAAACCTTTTTTAAAAATTCTTTATTCATAGAAATAACATCTATGTATAGCAGTTAAGTTCCTACCGAGGCTAGTGCCTTGTCAATAGGTAACTAGTAATGAATGTTCGTTTAAATTTTACTTATATTAACTAGCTTTACAAATAATATTACTACTTGCTTAAATAAGCTACTAATTAAGATATTATTACAATTAGTATTAATGTTGTTTTGTATATTTTAGTGAAAAGTTAAATGTGTGTGTGTGTCAGTTGTGTTTGTGTGTCTGTCATATTAAACAAATAAAATATTGTATTGTCCTCTTTTTTATATATATATATTGTGTACCTAGTGACCTAGACATCATTATCGAAAACAGTTTTTTGGACAAATGGCAATTAGTTGAATAATTAGGCAGGCCCCCAAGTAATATTAGCCCGGGGCCCCACAAACGCACGGTCCGCCCCTGGACCAGGGGCCCTGGTCACAATGGCTTAACTGCCCAGGGCCCATTATAACCCCTTTAAAGGTGGCATACTGGATCATTTGATAATGAAAATGTATGCGTTGTTGCCACCGGATCCCATTATAAGAATAAACTTTGCCGCTCTATCGGCCACCAGCGGCAACAGTAGGTAACCTAACTTTTCTGATTTACTGATGTGCCATAAAACATAATTTATTTAAGGCTCCCTTCCGAGTTGACGCGACTAAAAATTTAGGTACTTTTGCAATGCCACGCGCCCGCGCGCTTTCGATATATACATAAAGATGTATAGGTATACCGTGGCGACAAGGGAATACGTCCCACCGTTGGCAGTGGCCAATTACGAATGACGATTTCAGCTTCGCGCGTTGTCTAATATAGTCGATTTGGCTTTTCAATTATAATATAATAAATTTTCAAATGAATAGCTTCTTTATAAAGTAAAATTTAGATAACAATAATAAAATAACTTAAGATCACTGTGTTATTTTTTATATCACTCAAAAGTATCTTTAATAAAAATAAAAAAATGTTTGGCCATAACATTTCTGGAAATGACGTAATTTAAAACATTTTTTTCTTATATTTTTTGTATGGAAGTTCCAAAAACGATCTTAGTATAATGCAAATAGACCATACGCTGGTGTAAATAGCATTTTTTAATATTAAGAATCATCTCTAGGTTTTTCAAAAACTGAAGACAAATCTCGCTCGTTTTTATTTTTTTGGAAAACAATAACAGAATAAAGATAATTTACAATTAATATGGAAATAATTTACCAATTTCGATTTGGCGAAATGATAGCTTAAATACCGGGTTTTTAAAATCCGGCATAATTGTATTAAAATTCTTTTTCGTGTTCTCACAACCAGGCCACAAAATTATGATTTGAATATAGCTTTTGGCCGCCACGGCCGCTACGGCCTCGGGTTATACATATTTACTGTGACGTTTATTTTGCAGTAAATGACTATATCATTTTGTATAATAACTAGTATTTTAATATGTTACCTGCTGTCTCCAACATCATCGTAGATACTTTGCAAACTATCAAATAAGTGCTCTCTTCTGAGAATATTCTGTTTGAGACTTCCTATGAGAGGCCAATAACGCACGGCACCCCCTTGTCACTGAAATGCGCGTATTTCCTCTGTACTGCTTGCCAGATGAGGTAGCACAGGGATGCCAATAGGGCGATCTCCACCAGCATGTTACGATACCAGATCGGTACTGTTGGTCACCTGGAAAAGAAATCAAAACGTCTCTTGCTAAGTAATAGCAGCCCTAATTGCCAATAAGCCGTCGCTAATTAGACAAATGGCACATGTTATACGGAATGAAAAAAAAACATCTTTTGTAAGAACAACAAGTAGTGGCAATTTTTAAGTATCCATTAACCCGTCGGACGCCTACAATGCCTATAGGAATTTTGCGTTGTTTGACAATTCCACGCGTAACCGTTTCGGCCGGCCCCATATCATCTTATATATAAAAATGAATCGCCGTGCGTTAGTCTCGCAAGATCCCGAAAATGACTCGACCGATTTGAATATTTTTTTTTGTGTTGCTTGCCTTGATTCAGGGGTGGTTTATAAAAAAAAATATTTAGGAAAAATTAAAAGAAACAACTGAAAATCGAAAAAATCGAAATTGGTCATTTTGGGAAATGGGCCACTTTTAATAGACGGCGTTCGCGGCGATCCTATTGTTTGACAGCTGCGCCATCCATAACTCCGTTCATTCAATCCGTCATAATCCATTCATCCGTTCATTCATTTCTGTATTATATTACTAAGTATAAATACAATAGTTAAGCTCCTTTTCTCGAAAGTATGTCACATCATTTTACAAGTACCTTAAGTTACAAATTCATAGGTTGCTACTTATGAATTTTTATCGGTATTTATTAAATATTGCTTCCAGTTCTATATTGTTGATTTTATAACGTCGCCACACTGATTATTCTATATTTGCCACACTGATTCCGAAACAGCAATAATCTTTTGTCGGTCTTTTTGTCGGACCTTTAAAGAAGTGTCAAACACCTACATTTCGGTTGGTAAGATTAGTTTTTTTTAAACAATTCATTAACACCTAAAATTCAGTAGATTAGGCTAGTTTAAAAAAAACCACCATTAAAACCTTTTTTAAATATACAAATAATCCCGACACGAATTTCTATCAGATTTAGCAATAAAATTATCGAATTTAGCAATGTGTTTTTTAATTTAAAAATAGGCGAGGTAGCAATACCTGAGTTCCTTTGTATCTACAGGCACTTCTGGCACAACTGGCACAACTATTGTTTCTTGTATGTATATCTTACACCAGAGAAAAAAAGCTACAACTGTCAACAATATGCTTAAAGTCCAAATTGTCTGCAGACATTTGCATTTTGAAAATTGAACGAAAACTGAAAATTTCCTGAAAAGTGGCAGGAAAATATTTCAATGATTGGTATCGGAGGGAGATGTAAAACTAGACGGAATACATTCGTAAATATTACCTACGCTAATATTATCTTTTATGGTTTTTGATAGAATTATTGGACAATCCTACCATACAAAAATACATACATAATAAATATATTGCGATGTCGATTCAATATCCTGTGTCTCATCTCATTTTAATAGATTCCTAACACAACTTAAAATTAATACTTCACACGTCGCCGAAGACACACAAGTGTGAAACAGTTAAATTTCACTGGTGAATTGGTGAAATTTACTAGTTGTGACTTGTGGCTTTATTTTCGATATATTTTTAAAAGTAGGTACCTATCGCTGAAAATTATATATGAATTGTAACTCGACAAACAAAGACAGAATTGGTTTGATTCAGTGTAAGTAGGGCAGTAGAGTAGGGTTTTAGCGTAGCTGGAATAGAATAGAACAGAATAGAAATTTCTATCAATTTGTAAAAGATGCCCGTTTGGAACTGCAAGAGCTGCGGTAGTATCCGTGTCGGCACGCACCTTGGCATATGTATAATCCCACCGCAATAACACACTTCACAGATTACAATCAATTATTATAATTATTATTGCCACTTTGTCTCAGGATAAACGGGCAATTAGCGCTGATATGGCTTATCAGACAGCTCACGAGACGCGACAACTGTCAGTTGCGCTGGGACTTAACGAGTGACGTCCAATTTTACCTGAATGAATAGTTTGTAGGGTATTTTAATCGATTTGCTAATCTATTGATAGCTGCTGATTTACGCTTTATTTGTTTTGTTTGAATGAATCGTCGAAGTTTTCTCTCGAATTACATCATTGTTGGTCTCATTGTTACAATAAGCCTGTGTAAAAAGTTGGTAAAAGAAGGAATCGAAGCCAAAAATCTAACTACTTTTTTATTGCCATCTGTTGGCTAGTTTCGAAACTACAAAGAAGCAGTTGGATTCAGCATTTAATTTTACCCGTTATAATATATATTTTCGTTTCATTTCATGATCTCGTTTTGCAGTTGCAAAACCAGATAATGAAATGAAACAAAAATATATATTAAAGCCGGTAAAATTAAATGCGATTTTATTCCTTCCTTCATTCGATTTAAATTTTCTTTGCGTTTAAATTTTAAACGCCAGAAACGTACTTTAGACATTTGATTACTAAAATCAATGCTTTAGATTTCCAGAACGAATGATTTTTTAAAATAATTAGGTTTATGAATTGTTATTTCAAATCATTGCTACCTACCGGTAGAATTTGTAATTGCAGTGTTTTTTTGTAATTGCAGTGTAACGTACAGATGGTGCGGCGAGTATGGTGCACCATGATTTGTTTTTTATTGATTGCTTGCATGCATTATTTCTATACTGTCTATATACTTATTTATCTAATAAATAAGAGATTTTTAAGTTACATTTTAGAAAGTTACATTGTTTCATAATCATTGCCACCTACCGGCAAAATTTGTAATTACAGTGTTTGGCGACGAAAATACAGATGGCGCTGCGAGTAAGGTGCCACGTAGTTTTTCATTGATTCTTGCATGCATTATTGATATACTTTTTATATATTTAATAAATTAAAGTTATATTGTTTCTAGCATGAGAGACTCGTAGGTAATCATTGCCACCTACCGGTAGAATTTGTAATTGCAGTGTTTGGCGTCCAACGTACAGATGGTGTTGCGAGTATGGTGCCACTTTATTTGTTTTTCGTTGATCGCTTGCCTGCGCAATTTCTAAAGTGTCTACTTACTTTTTTATGTATTTAATAAATTGTAGATTTTGTGATGAGAATATTGCTGTATATAATTTGTGAATGAGTGCGATGTGCGATTTTTAATTGGGATAAATGTGTGGATTTTCGGGTATTTTTGCGTGACAATAAATGGAGGTAAATTTCGCTTGATCTCTCGGGGTCCGATGTTACCTGGTGAGCCGGTACTGGCAAGGGGCCGGTTTAATTCCTTGCGTGCGGACGGACGTGCCGTGCGGTCGGCGTCAGGCCTGCGCTGGGAACGCTTGTTTGGTGTCGACCGATCGGGCCTACCAGGCAGACCATGACGACGACCGACGACGCCTCGGACAGCTGCGCGCGTCTCGGCCGCAGCCGGTCCTGGTTTGAGTTGGCTCAAACCATGATTTGTGGTTTTCATCCCACCGTGGTAACGACTATGACCCTTTTGCTAATGGTGCTCCTAAACGGGCTATAATTTTATTGTGGCCACAATATTGTCAAGCAATATTTTAATATGTCTGGCAATATTGTCAAGCAATATTTTAATATTTAATACTCAATATCACTGCAATATTTTAATAATGTCTGGAAAACATATAGGTAAATGCTGGGAAAAGCGGAGGAAAACTATCGAGTCATGGAACCGAATTTCTGCAGTCGATTGTACTTACATACATCGAAGGGATTACACCTTTACCTGAAGTGGCGCTCTGTTCACATGAGACGCCATTTGGTAACCAAAATGCACTCGAATTAGGTATAATCACCGTAAGTAAAGGATATTACAAATTTGAGATCGATAAAGCATAAATTATCTTTATCTACTTATTTTCTATTATAATCAACCCACCTTTCTTTGATGTCTCCCTTTTTATCTTATAGTTATTTCTTGTTGTGTTGATGCCTTTCTTGCTGTGTTCTTTCTGTCGATACCAGACATGCAATTACTTGATTGCAGCCTATTGAAAAGACCGAGAAATTGAAGCGGGCGCCTCGCCGCGTCGTTCAATCAGTTTAGATTCTTAGCCATTCGTTGAAATTGGAAATTCTCAAACTTTGCTTAGTTTGCGTCAATGTTTACTCACTAATCCAACGTCCTGAATTCACAGGTATTTGTGTAAAACACTGGTACATTTCTACCGGACGTTGGATGAGTATGCACAAAGCTAGCGAACCAGAGCTTCAACCACAAAACAACCCAGCTTTACTAAGTAGAATAACCCAATATTCCCCGCATCAATGCCGCTTTTGCTCAAAGACTTCTGCTCAAGTTGCTCAAGTACTTCATTGCCCTGAAAATATTTAATGGACTACAGTGGAACCTCTTATAACGAGCATAAATCGTTCCAGACTCCTTCTCGTAGGCGAAATCCTCGTTAAACCAAACAATTTTCCCCATACTCGTTATGAGAGGTGCGAATTCCTCGTTATGAGAAATTACTGCGGTTACTCTTTATGAGAGGCTCCAGTTTTAAAAATAAGGTAAAATATATGGCTCCAAAAGTGAGCTACTTGAAGTCATCATTTAAACTGAACAGAAACGTATAATATACAAAATTATTATAATATTATAATACATTCATATTTTTTTGTATTTGAATGAACCATTTAATTTTGTAGTGTTGACGGTTCTCGTCGATGGACAAAGTAGTCCCGTTCTCTGTGAGGGAAAAGGAAGACGATTGTAGATTATCGTCACGAGTGCCTACCTGTTGTGTGATGGTTGGTAGTTATCGTCTAAAACAATAATTTCCAAAGTAGTCTATATGGATCCCAATGGTCGATTTCGACTTTCACTCCTAGCATGGACCCTAGTCCATGTCAACGAGGAAAAGAATTGGGGGTGCACGAGATGTACGTAAATGGATGTCAACGTGACCGGATCCCCTTTAGACAGCTCATCACCAACATTTCGGCGTTCCGTATTCGTCTTATTACACCTAAAGCTGATCGTGTGTACAGCATAGTATTTTAAACACATATATAAATCACAATTAAGAAACGCGCACGTCACAAGTGTCATGGTAAGAAATAAACTCTCGACTCAAATTCCTTCACTAGTCAATTGAGCTACGAGCTACGTATAACCCGCTGCTACATTTTCTCTGTTTTACTACATGGCGTAGAAGCATGGTCGCTCACTCAAACCACGACGGAAAGGTTGGAGGCTTTCGAAATGTGAATATACCGCCGTATCTTGAAAATCTCATGGCGTGACCGAGTCACTAATATTGAAGTACTGAGCCGAATTAAGAAGAAGATGGAACTTCTGAACACCATCAAACACAGGAAGATGAGACACTTCGGTCACGTCATGAGGACTGAGAAATATAAATTGCTCCACCTCATTATCCAAGGCAAGATCGCTGGGAAGAGAAGCGCCACCAGGAGGCGGCATTCGAGGCTAAGAAACTTTCGGGACTGGTTTGGCTGCAGTACCACCTCGCAATAGCAGTAGCATGGAGATACTCCTCGATGAATACATCTACTCCAATAGTCGGACATTGCGCTTAATAGGTATATGGCGGTGACATATTAACAGGTCCAGGGCAGTACGGCAGTCCGACACACGGCAACCGGAAACCAGTTCGGGCGGAAGTGGTCGCCCGTATTTCATGCGACGATCGGCGCGCGTGCCTGCAGATAAGCTTTAAGCGCTGCACGACACTTCCGGTTCACGTACGTCATTATTATCATAGCAATATGCCTCCCTACGGATAGAAATGCGGTCACCGTCCTCTCTCAGGGCATACCTGAATAATGTAAACTAACACTGAATTGCAGAAGCTTTTCAGTCAAGAGTGGCGTCGACGGATAACCACACGAGGCACAGTATACCAAACAGTATACCTCTTACGTTATACCTCTCTCGGTATAGTGTGCACGAGGTGACTTTTGCTTCACTTGGCAAGTTGGCGGCAAGTTGTGTAGGTTGGGAGTGAACTGACTATCTTTGCCAATTGTAGGATATATGGACAAGGATACATTTTATTTTGAAAAGTTCTTTCAATTTTTACTTTCACGGCCCCCGCCAACCGACGAAAAGGGTATTGGAACGCGCATTTTTTTTTGAGATGAAGACGGAAAAAATATTTTGAGCCCCCCTGAGACGATTGAGATTATTTCCAGGTGGAAGTCTGTCAAACGCCAAGTCCCGATTTAAAATCATCAAAATTCAAAATCAAAATGTTCTTTATTCATATAGACACAATTAAATATTATTTTTAATTTATGTTCTTATGATGCGTCCAAGCCTTACTCCCAAGCCGTTTTGTCATTTACATAATCAGATATTGTATAGTATGCTTTTTTATACAATTTTGCTTTGATGGTAGCTTTAAACTTATTTACAGATAGTTCTCTAATAGTATGAGGAAGTTTGTTATAGAAGCGTATACATTGTCCCAAAAAAGAATTGCTTATTTTGTGGAGACGAGTAGCACGTACAACAAGGTTATGCTTATGTCTAGTATTAAAATTATGAGTGTCGCTTTTTATTTTAAACTTGTCAATATTCTTGTGGACATACAACAGATTTTCGTATATATATATTGTGATGCAACAGTAAGAATATTTATCTCTTTGAATTTTTCTCTAAGTGAAACTCGAGGACCAAGTTTATATATAGCTCTTACAGCACGTTTCTGTAGTATAAAGATGTTATTGATGTCCGCACAGCTTCCCCAGAGAAGAATCCCATAGGACATAATGCTGTGAAAGTAACTAAAGTATACAATTCTTGCTGTATCTACATCAGTCAGCCGCCTTATTGTTTTAACTGCGTATGCCGCAGAGCTAAGTTTTCCTGACATTTTCTCAATTTGTGGGCCCCATTGTAATTTGGAGTCAATTGTTATCCCTAGAAACACAGTTGAAGCAACAGGCTCCAGTCTAGTTCCATTTATTTCTACATTGGTTTGTACCTGCTTAACATTAGGTGTAGAAATTTTAATCACTTTGGTTTTTCTTTTATTTAATAGTAGGTTATTTACATTAAACCAATGGACAACTTTTGAGAGTGCATTGTTAACTTCGTCATAATTGTACAATTTTCGACTAATTTTAAACGTCAAAGAAGTATCATCAGCAATCAATACAATTTCGTGATTATTCCTTATGTGAAAGGGTAAATCATTTATGTATATTAAGAAGAGAAATGGGCCAAGAATGGAGCCTTGTGGGACACCCATGGTGACCATTGATCCTGGTGATCTTTTACCGTTTACATCAACCTTCTGAATTCTATTTCCCAATTAAGAAGTAAGAAGATCAAGAGCCTTGTTCCTAATGCCATAGTGATGTAATTTCCTAACTAGTGTATCATGGTGTACACAATCAAATGCCTTAGACAAGTCACAGAAGATGCCTAATGCGTCTTGTGTCTCTTCCCAGGCATTCAATATACCTGTCAATAGTTCGGTTCCCGCATCTATGGTTGAGCAACCCTTTGTAAATCCAAACTGTTTCTTATGAAGTAAATTATATTTGTTAAAATGAGTGTGCAATTGTCTAAGAATTAATTTTTCGAAAATTTTACTCAAAGTGGGAAGTACGGAAACTGGTCGAAAATTCGAGGGATCAGAAGTATCGCCAGATTTAAATAATGGTATAACTTTACTATGTTTCATCAGATCAGGAAACACTCCAGAAGTAACACAACAATTGAATATATAGGCTAGATAAGGTGCGATTATTTCTATGATGTATGAAATTGTTTTTACAGAATATCCCCAAAGGTCCATAGTTTTCTTTATCTCAATTGTTTTAAAGGCATTTATTATATCATTGCAGTTAACAATAGTGAAAGCGAAGTCGGTAACACATGCGGAAACGCTTTCTTTAAGTAGCATCTCAGCTGAAATGGAAGACGACTTGAGGGCGTTAGTCGTTATTAACGGTATATTCGTAAAAAATCGCTCAAACTCAGTCGCAACTTCCATATCCGCTTTAATGTCTAAATTATTTATCTTTAAATGAAAGTCCCTTGTGCGAGCTATAACCCTATTTGTTTCATTATTAATAATATTCCATGTAGCTTTAATTTTGTTTGTAGAGTTTTTGATCTTATTCTTCAAATAAATTGACTTCGCAGTGGAACAGGCTCGTTTGAATATTTTGGAATAGTTATTTACATACTTTTTGTCTCATTCTCTGAAGACAATTGTATTAAATTACCATTATTGCTACTTAAGTTTTCATTTTCATTAATTACATAGCCAGAGTTTCGCTCTATTGTCTTAAAGTCTAATTTAAAGAATATGCAACATATTCTGAATTGTCATTACTTAATGTCAAATCGTTTAACTGCTCATTAGTAGCAGTGGTGTTTGCCGATGTTTTGCCTGAGTAATTCAAACAATATGATAGCCCATTTGCTAACTGTTTTTTGCAAAAATTTGAAAGATAAACATTATCTATTGTGAAAGAGTAAAAATACTTATTAAAAGTATTTATGTCAAACAATTGGAATTTGTCATCATACAATGTCAACGTATGTAATTTATTATTTAGTTTATATCTAGACATATTTTCCATTTCGGGCAACAATTTACTATAAGGAAAAGCAAATAAGACAATTTTTTTCACATTTAACTGTGCCAATAATTCAAAATATTTTATTAATACATGTATATTTGCGTTTCCCCTTCTCCCAATAAAAATAATTAAAGTAGTGTCAGGACAATAACAACTATTAACTATTTTTTCTAATATTTGAGTAAAACTGGCGCCGGGAAAGCAATGATTAGTTACCAGTTCTCCGGATGTTTGTAACATTAATTGGCCCATATTTTTACCTATTTCATCACTGTACATAATTACTTTGGTGTGATTTTCTTTGCTATTTTTATGTAATGTTTTTTGGGAAGTAAAATTACTAAGACTATCATTCAACTCCACACCCTGGGTGTGCAATAGAGATATTGTAGTTCCATCTTCAACACTCTGGTTATTTATTTTATTTACAACCTGTTTGGTTGATTTTCCAGAATCTTCGTAGGACAAGTCAATTGTCATGACAGGAAGGCTGCTCATATTTGAGCAGGCAGAAACTGACGCTATGTCTGGAGCGCTAACGATCAGTTCCTCAAACAGCGACTGTGAATGTGCAGCCGTGGAATTCTGCTTCGTGCGCTCCATCTGTTCTATAGTATTATGTGCCTCTCTCAGCTTATTATTCAGCTCAGCGTTGTTTTGGAGAGTCGTCTCGAACTCAACGCGGCACTGGTCAAAGTTAGATACTATTGATTGAAGGTTACCTCTCTCCTGAATGATATTTTCAAGTTGTAAACTCATTTCTGCCATCTCTTTTTTGAGGTTGGAGTTCTTTTTAATCATTGCTAATACTTCCAACTCATTGTCAGCTCGTTCCTTTTGCAATTTCTCACTCTCAGTTTTATATATTTTCAATCGTTTTAAAGTTAATAAAAAATTACTGTTTAAGTCTTTATAGCGAACTTCTGCAGCTTCTAGGTCTTTTAAAACTGTTACGTATTTATCGTTCAACTCCTCATAGCATGCCTCTGCGAATGCTCTTCTAGTCATCATGTTTAATTACTTCAAAATAGTACAGAGTAGGAAAATGCTGACAATATTCAGTAATACGATAAGTCAATAAAAAAATATTTAAAAAATCAGAACAAACAGAAATGATTAATTCGTGTATAGTCAACGATTATTCGCCGACTTATAAATTTTACAAATTATATTAAATATAAAATTATATTTTAGTACTTATTATTAGTTGTCTTATTATTAGTTGTCTGGCAACGCCGTTTTACGGGCGTACAGGCGGCGCAGGCGGCGTTGTTTGGTGGGTAGGTACCGCTCGTAGGACGATATTTAAATTTGTGCACTGTTTCAGAAGTTTAAAACAATGTTTCTCACCCAAATGTCCACTAATTTCAATGGTGAATGATGCAAAATGAAGCCTATTTCTTGAATAAGTTGACGATTTCGTTAGATTTAAAGATATTGTAACTTCACTACTTTTTTTGTATTTAAAAGGAAGGAGCGACAATTTGACGTTTAAATAGCAGCAGCGTTGCCAGACCAGCTACCGGAAACCATATTGGCTCATATCGGCCACAAAACTGATTCAGCGTGACGGGCCCGTTTTAATTTAATTTTAATTTAATTTGTTTTATTTTATTATGTTTTATTATGTTAATATATTTCATTTTAATTATGGGTACAGTGGTTTGGAAGTATTTAATGTTTTTGGTGAGACAGTGTCATAATTCAATTTTTTTACTAATTTTTACAAAAATTTTTTGGGACATCAACTTGTCAATCGGCTGACGGGCCGAGGCCTGAAGGGTTAATACGATTAGGCTGGAATTTGGCATGCAGGCATCATTTGTTCATGGCAAGACTTGTAAATGCTGAAATCGGTCCACCAGAGAGGCGCGCTAGTCATACATATTTCAATCTCGAAATATTCGACTTAGAGACTTGAAATTTGGTGCATTGCTGGGCCGAAATCACATTGTCATTTTTTGGTTGGAATATCTCATATTCAACCGAAACTAATAATATTTAAATTCCGCCATACATTTAATGAAATATTAACGTCATCTGTTGGCGTTTGGCACAACCCCGCCCTTAGCCGAGAAAAGAACCGCGTCTCACAAGGCGGTCGTAAAGGAATCCAACCGGGTTCGTCGGGCTGAGAGAGGGCACTCATCGATTTTATTTATGAAATCAATATTCAGATGATATCTGTCCTTAGCTACTTTCCGGGCAAGGCTTGTGGTGACACAACCCTTTTTTTAAAGTGATATCCTCCAAACTAGTTCTTTCTAAATTTCCTAAAAAAACGAACGTAGTTGACGTTTCACAGTTGCCTGAGTGACATCACTTCTGATTTTGTTGGAAATATTGAAAAAATACGAATTTCGTGTCGTCATTAACTACTTATTCATGAAGGTATGGATTCATCGAAACCAAGTTTGAAAGATAATCAGAGATCTGCCTTTAAAGATAATCACAGTATCATCTGCAAACATCAAAGCTTCGCACCCTTGAAAGTCGACGCTGGTAAGTCGTTGATATATAGCAGAAACAGCAACGGACCGAGTACGCCTCCTTGTGGAACTCCAAATTTAATTGTGGCTTGAGAACTTACCGTCTCTCCTAGTCTAGTCTTCTGAGTCCTGTCAGTAAGGTAACTAATCAACCATTTTTTGGACGAATTGCGAATTCCAGCGTTTTCAAGTTTAGCAGATAAAATACGATATGAGACGGTGTCAAATGCTTTCGCAAGATCTAGAAACACAGCTAAACATTTTTCTCCCTCGTCAAGCACTTTGACCACTTTCTCCGTAAGAAATGCAATCGCGTCCGACCCATAACTGATCTGAAACCGTATTGCGCTCGTGAAAAAACTATGTTTTCGTTGATAAACGCAACGTTGCGTTTCTTTACTACTGTTTCCACAATTTTTGATATGGTACTCAAGAGACTGATCGGTCGGTAGTAGCTTACGTCGTGATTCGCACCGCCTTTGAATATAGGGCAGACAATTGCAATTTTCAGATGGTTAGGGAAACTCCCGTTGACATGCTTAAGTTTACAATATAGGAAAGTGGTAAAGATAAGCTGTATTTTCTGTATTTGAGAGTTTCGGATGTAATGCAATCAGTAACGGTAGAATTTTTTGATTTCAGATTGTTGATAATATTGGCTATTTCCGTGGGGTTTGTAGGTGAAAACGTAAGAGATGGTTGCGTATTTGCATTATTGCACGAATCTGCCAGCTCATCCTCAGACTTATTTAATTTGCTCAAGTTATTACTACCAATGTCGGTAAAAAAAGTATTAAAATAATCAGCAATTATATATTTTTTATTATTGTACACAGTATAACAAGGTACTAACTACTTCATTATTTATAATAATTTCTTGGATATTAGAAGAATGATCTTTTTTCTATGAGTAATCTTGTTTGTTAAATTCCATGATTTTTAGCATCGTGTTGTGTATCTTTATATTTTTCACTATAATATTTGTTTTTAGTAATGTTTAAAACTTTTTTACAAATATGTATCTAATATAAGAGTCTTTAAGATGCTATCTCGCGGGTAGAGTTTAGATTGCCGATGAAGTCGGTCTCTTTTAGGAATTGATTTTAATAGTCCACCAGTTAGCCTATGGTTTTAATTTACGTTTGTTATGCGGGATAATCTTCATTTTTGTATATGTATTAACTAACATTTCGACTGTATTTATGAAGAAATTAGTGGCCTCGTTTGTGTCCGTTAGTTCGTATAGATCTTCCCAATTCTCTAAATCGATTTCTCTTTGCAGTTTGTCGGAATCAATTTTTCTAATATATTTCCTCGGATGTTTGTTATTAGTGTTTTTCAAATCAGCCGTGAAAATTGTTGAAAATGTAATAACTGTAATAACTGAGTCGCAAATAATACCTTGAATGTTATATTTTAATGTGGTAAAAAATATCTTGAGTTTCGGGATATCGATGTTGAGATCCCCAGTAAGGACCCAGTTTTTGTTAGTTTCTGTCTCTAATATATACGACAGTGAGTTTAAAAATGGAGTGATATTGTTTTGGGAAGGCGACCTGTAGATCCCTAAAATTACTGTATTTTTGTTTAAAAATATTTTCATGCAATTTGCATGCTGCAGACTAACTTCTTCGACCGACACATGCAATGATTTTTTCGTAAGTATAATACAACGACATTCTGATAGACATGTTTAGTGGTATAATATGGGTCATAATCATCCAAATATTGTAGAGGTGTGTATTTTTTTAACCAGCACTCACTCAGGACTACTATGTCAAACTGTCAATTAATGCTGTTTAAATAGCACAAAGTTCGTCAAAATTACAATTAATGCTTTTAATATTGCAGGAAAATATTTTCAACCCGCTAGCATTCTGTAGTATTTTATTGCATTATTCTGTGGTTAATAGTTGGGCATCGACGACGTCATCGGCGTTCAATACTTCTATATCAGCCGCGCCTATTGGTATTTCTATAGGTTTCTAAGGCGTAACTCTTTGACATATGCTAGTGGTAATGTAATATTGGGCCACTTTCTACAGTAAGTAATCTTCGTACGTAAGTAATCGTACGTAATTAATCGTAAGTTTAATTGAGAGGTTTGGTTTCAATGTATCGGTGCGATTTTCTAACGTTTTTTCAATCAGCAATCAGTTTAATCACGAAGTTATTCCGCCTTTCAACGTTCTTTACACATTCTCAGATATACCAGCAAGTTTGGGCGCTATTTATAATGATAAAGGTGGCACCGATTGCGAGGTCCTTTAGCTCCTCGTTCGCCCTCCGCACAGATTAAATTGAATAGTGAAGAGGAGGTCGCGTCGCTCTGCGGGCCGACCTCCACAAAAAAACTTTCCGAACGAGATGGGGAAGTTTGTGAATGCGGGACTCGCCCATTAAGGTAAGTGAAAAGGAGGTTTTCGCAAATTGCGAAACACGCGTCAAACGAAATTTTCCTACACGCACGAGGCGCGTCGCGGGAGCGAGAATAACTCTTGCGTGAAATATTTGTGTTTTATTCATGCACGAGTAAAGTTTTACGCAGCATTAGGGAATCTTGGGGAAGTTGCTACTCTAGATGCTACGATTTTACCAACATGTCTTCTTCATTGTGATTAACAGATAAATTTCCAACAGTCGTAATTATGAGACGGAAAAGACCAGACTAATGATATTACACAATTAAATAATACGCTTCGATTACCTTTGACAAACAAGTATGTATAGTAAATTATATGACAGTAACACCATTGCACTAGATTTTAACAGATTATCACGTCGAAACGCTATTGTTAATAGCATCACTGCAAGCCGAAATATATGAGTGGCCCAGAAAGAATGGTTTATTAATCGTAGTTCCAATGCTTTAAAATGCAACTGATAGGTTCTTGTGCCACAAAACGGTACATTAATCGTTGATTGCACTCCATAAAATCGGTTTCAAAATGAAGCTTATTTACAAAACGAGTGTCTAAGATTGCATCTGTTGATTTATTTTGTTTTATTTAGGAAACAAACAATTACAATATGTGCGTATAGCAATATGTGCTTATAGCAAAATTTCTTATATTACAAGTGAAAATAATCATAAATTATTTTTCGAAAAGTTAAACAAACAAAATTACGCTAACAAATAATGACTGAATTTAAGAAAGAGAAGTTATGTATGTAGTTATGTTTCTAAGAAAAATAATTTTAAAAATTAAATAAAATAAAAATGTAGATTTTAATGTAGGTAATTTATGTAATTTATTAGGTGAGGAATGGAAGTTGTGGGAGTGAACGGGGGATGGATTAAAATAATAAATTAAATGAATGAGTATAATAATTGGGTAGGTTATAGAGGTATCGAATGTACGAGTATATAATAATATGTGAGGATGGCCACCCTTCACTAGACTCCAATTATTCGTGAGCGAAGGGTGGTTCTCATCAATAAGTTTTCTCCGTATTGAAAGTCGATGTTGTTGAAGTTGAAGTATTTATTCAGAAGGTATGTGATCGGTTGCCAGTTTGTAACGCCTTGTTTGATATTTCGCCGGTGTGTAGGTAGTGTGGGCTCGAGGTGATGTCGCGGTTGTGTAGTCGCGGAGTGAGGCTTGAAGATCGGTATCGCGGATAATGTAGGTACTGCTTGATAACGAGGTGTAATCGCGATGACTGCTGTGTAGAGGATGATGATAACCGCGGTAACTGTCCACTAGGGGAATGATATTGATCGATCGGAATGTACTGCGTTTTATATCGTGTGAATGATGCAATGGTCACTGTGTGGGGGAAATTAATTGTGTCAAATTGGAAATGGCATTAGTCATCGGTTGACTGTGCATAAAATGCCGAATTTAGTTGGAATTCAATTGCAGTTGCCTCTTGTATATTTGAGCGTATTTGCGGTTTCGATTTTATAGAAATTACTTCTTTTGTTGTGGGTATGTGGGCGAAGTCCTTACAAATATTTACCTACACATAATACAGTAATTAATATATGTATTATAATAGGAAAAAAATATTATGCATTAAAATAATTACAAGCGTCTGACTTCGCACCGCAAGCATTTTAAATTTATTGTTTGGGATATGATTACAAAGTCCAACAAAAATTGGTCTATTTCCTGCCAAAACTTTACATAGGTACTCTAATTAATGAATAGAAACCAAATCATTGGTATTTAAATAGGGATATTTTTGCCTTAACATTGGTAATAATCAAATTTTTTCATCCGTTTTCCAGTGAATGTAACATTTCTCTGTATATTTAATTGACTGTTACCTCTTGATGCCAACAAGTAAGGATTATGACTTATGGTAGCACACGATCGAGCCAGGTAAAGTTGTCCATGAGAGCACATGAGAGCAACATTCACATACAAACATTCTCTACAATAGGTTTTCAACGCCTATAGCTCCTCAACCAATTATGATAACTGTATACTGTACGTAAAGGACATATCCTAAGCTTGAGCTAACTAAAATTAGCATTTTTGTGAGGTTGCTATGAAAAATAGTTTTGATTTAAACGTTTTTTTGAAAAACACTTGGATTTTGCTCATATCACAGGAAATACCAAAGTACCACAAACAAATATGCATCAGTCGAATGCACTGTGATTTCCATTTAAAAAATTAAAAAATATATATAAGCATTCGCTTGAAGTTTTATATTATAAAATTTTAAAATTTGGGCGCAAGGCTGTTTTCTATTGACTCAATTAACTTAACCAGTAACTGCTCATTCCCCTATTTGCAGATATTTATGTTTTTTTTACAGTACAGTAGGCGCTCGGTAATCCGGCATCTGATTTTTTTCGCCAATGCCAGATTTCTGGAATCGGCGGATTATTTATTGGAGTTGTATGGTAAATAAAACATTTATGTATATCGGAGCTCTGCATAAACGCTCACCCGCTCTGTAATCCGGCAGTCAAGAGTGTACTTCCGGATTATAGAGCGGGTCAGCTGAGTCGCCAAATGCCGGACTACTGGGCTTGCCGGAATGGCGAGCGCCGGATTACCGAACGCCTACTGTATAATCTTTCTCGAAAGATGGCTTAATAAACAGTGAAAACTATTTTATTTTATTTTAAACAACATGATTTAGAGACGAATGGCTATGATATTCGGTATACAGTAAAATAAAACGTGCAGGAAAAACAAGTTGAACCCATAGCCGTTGGCTCATCGTATACCCAACTGAGCAAGAACGCCCATATCTAGGGATGCTGATATTTAACTTAACATATTGCGAGCTGACATGTATGACGTTCGGTTATATAATTATTATTGGAATAAAGTTCAAAACATTCATTCTTGCATAATACAAATACACAAACACAAAAAGTTATACCAACATACAAAAAAAAAATAGTATTAAGAAATTATTATTAAACCCAACACCAATATATAGTAATACATAAATACAATAAATACATATTTAAAATAAATATACATACTAAAATAAAATACTAACATACACAAAATGTACACAAATAAATTAAATTGAAATTACATTCTGTTCAGCGATTCTTGAGTATATGGTGAACTAAGAGATATATAATGTCTAAAATCGCACGAACGGCTGTTTTTCGTCCACTTAGCTTTTAACTTGCCACGTTTAGCCCCCTTTTAAATACATTAATGGTATTACGGTCTAACGAACAGTTGAAAAAGCATCGAAATCCGTCCAGCGGTTTTTGAGATTAGCGCGATCAAACAGACTAACAAACGTTTTATGAGAACTTTGTTTTTAATAGTTTTGATGTAAATTCGTAAAATTGAATGCACGAAAGAGCTCAACATGAAAAAGAATATTCTGCTCTGAACTTTACGAAAATGATCTCAGGAATTCAACTGCAGCCAACAAAATTGTAATAGTTGCCACGACTCAAGTATAAGGCTGCCATACGTCCATATTTCCGATATTTCGGGACTGTCACCGTTATTGAGACCTCTGTCCCGCCGTCTCGACGAATACTAAAATGTCCCTATACTGCGCAAATGAATGAATGAATGGAAAGAATGGTCCATCTCATTTAATAAATATGAAGTTTTTGATTGGATGACGTTTCTTGAAATCCCAGAATGGGCAAAGATCGAAAATCTATTTCATACCTTCTTAATTATAATGGTGTGTAGATCTTGAGCGACAGATGCTTACAACAATATTCGTAACTGAAAAAACTGTTCTGAAAAGGTCTGAACGTGTATCTAAGGAGAAGTCTATGGAAGTAAGATGGACGCGTGCACCGAAAAAGTATGGAAGAAAGACGGACTTTCTTTCTTAATAAAACCGAAAATGCAGAATGAAAATTCCAAATGCTGTCGGCCCAGTGGACTGATAATAGAAATTATCTTTCGTCAAAAATTGTGAAGTCAAAATTACAGTCAGATTAACTATAATTTACACAGACTTTAATAATTATATGAATGGGAACCTGCATTGCTGAAAATAGTCGTCAGAAAAGTATAATACGCCAAATATTTCTTCAACTACAATTACGTAAAATGCTAAGGAATGCTACGGCTATGTAGGTGTATTTGTTTGTATTAAAATTGGGTTCTTGTGATTTTTTTATTCCGCATTCCAGGGCGTCCCGATTGGTTTAATCGGATTTAGCAAAATATGACCCTAGCAATCTATCGACCTATCTATCTATGCCGTAGCTGCAACACCATACCAGTTATTAATAAAGCTCTTCACAGAAATCGCTACATGCTGCAATATGACAGATTAATTAATATAGTTACAGAAGTGTACATCGGGCTACGGGTGATGTAATTTGTCACTGAGTTGACCCGGAACCACAAATAAATTACAACATCCCCAGGCGTTGCGAATTTATTAGCCCGAATTGCAGCCGGACGTTCATAAACTAATGTTTGGCGCAGTTGAACTAACTTTTCAGAATTACGCCGTTCAGTAGCAATGAGATGAGATCAAAGAAATAGTTAAACCACCATCTTAATGGATATTTCATTTTAATTATTTATTTCATTTTACATATCTTCTATTTCGACTAATATTACACAAGGAAAAAATAATGACTTTTAAATTAAAATAAAGCGACAAATTTATACATCCCAATTCCATGCAACCCGAGGCACTTCACATATCTAAAAAGGCCTAAGCCTGCGATATCTTATTTGAGATTGAGAGCTGACTTATTAAAAATTAAGTTTATCAGTAAAGATTAGTAATAAAATAATATTAGGTAGATATTGAAAAAAATCACAACATATTTACATTATATTAAAGAATAAACACTAATATTAATAATACCAATAAATATATTGACACCTTTTATGTTCATAATATATTAAACTAATTAAACAACCTACTTTTTTCAGCTCTTATGTATGTATGTATGTATTGTAGGTTTGAAACTGACAACATTATCTTATATTTTAACATGTGGGTAGGTACTTCTAGTTTATTGTACCTTTGGGGTGCAATGTTCCAAGCATGTCTTTGTACGAATCGTTCTTACCTGAGGTATTACAAAATGTACACCTTATCCAGCCCTCGTAGTTTCAATTTGCTTATTTGATATAATAAGCAAATTATAATATGTATTTGGATCCTCCAACTTGCCTTTCACATTCATATATAACTAGCTGACCCGTGCCCACTTCGTTGGGCGGTAAACGTTTTTACTTGTGATAAAATTATGAGTGTGGTTCGATTAGTGCTAAGTGCTATGAATTATTTCCTGACTGCCAAAAGGAGGGTTATATTTTTATGTATTTGCATGCCAATTTGGCTATATTACCGGGTTTTAAATGAGTGGATGAAATGATTCTAGGGTTCTAGGGTTCTAGGGTTTTCATTTTACAGAAAAGTGCATTGAGAGCAATTGCAGGAGTATCCCGTGACACGCACTGCGAACCATATTTTCTTAAGTACAAAATACTGACTTTTACGTCTGAATATATTTTACAATGTCTACTATATGCTAAATCAAATATTAACGAACAAGAGGTAAACGGGAATATGCACTCCCACAATACACGCAGACGTGATGACGTTATCCTGCCTAAAGTACGCCTTACGCAGACACAAAAGTCCTTTGGATATTTGAGCTATAAGCTCTTTAACCAGCTACCACTCTCCACAAGGAAGATGGAAACAAAGGCGTTTAAAAGATTTATAAAACAAAAGCTGCAATCCACACATGCTTTCTATAAGCTGGGTGATTTTTTTGAGCATGCCAATTCTTTGAAATGGGAATAACATTAATATGTAACTTTCAGGTACCTCATTTTAGTTTTTATTATTTAATTATAATATTATGAATTTAATATTTAATATGTAGATTACAATGTGTAATGTAACATACCTGATCATATACATACGTTGTTTTTTTCCAATTTTGTTTCGATACTTCCAATTGTGTGATTATTTTTTGTATAAAGTGCTTGATGACTATTAATATTCTTATAATAATAATCTATTTTATATGTATACTCATGTACATGGATTCAGCTCTATTATTTAAAAAAAAAAATATTTGTCTGTCGTGTAAAGCCGACTTTAGTCAATGCTATTGTTGAATTAATATTTATGCTTAAATAGTTTTATATCTACATATAAACTGACGAATTCTAATATGCGATAATTAGCTTTAATTCCTAATTCATGCTGTTATTGTATATTCTGAATAAATAAACTGAATACTGAATACTGAATAATACTGATTATGATTGAATAAATTATTTTTATTTTAATTGTTCAAAACTTCTCTGTATACTATATTAGATGTAATGTTATTATTTGGTACCAAAATATATTGTCTTTCAGGAGTTCCAACGGTCGCGGTTCAATACCATTTATGCAGTAAAAGGGAAATTATATGCAGTAAAAGGGAAAAGTCTTTTGTTTTAAATACTTGAGACGATAAATTTACTTATTTAGATTAGAATTCATAATTGTTGATTAATTACCTAACGATTTAATTATTTTTTTTAATATAAAAAACTACTTTTTGTGACAAATATAAAATTTGAACATAATGCTGTCAGTGACTTTTTTGTAGGCATTACAAAGCTCTACCACTTTTCTTTAGAACTCAATCATATATCTCTTATCGTTATGGCAGCGTTCGTAAGAAACGTTTTCATTGGACCGTTTTTTCTCCGACTTACTTTGCAAATCCGACTACCACGAAAAAATCTTTTCATTTTTCGGATTAATATATAGCTTATGACACTCACAAATAAAGTGGCTTTTTATTGGTAAAAGAATTTATCTTAGAACTTTCAAAATCGGTTTAGTAGATCCAGAGATCTCCCTACAACCTCACAAACTCACAAACTTTACCTCTTTATAATATTAGTATAGTATATTCGAGTCTGGTATAAAACCAGCGAAGATAGCCTTTTCAGTTAAAATATACGCCTCTATTTTTAAACTGAATGATAAACTGACATAATTTCCTCCCCCGAAGTGCTTTTTAATATTTTGGAGAGGGAAGGGGGTGAAATTCGCGATTTTGATAATGGGATCAGAGAGCATTTCGTTGTCCACAATTGATTCGCTTTCTGATATTTCGGTGTATTAATAATAGAATATTTTAAAATCAAATATGAATAGATTTCAGTGTATGAATTTTAATCAATATATATAGTTGAATGATAAGATGAACCATTAGTCAGGTTAACCTTATGGAATGCTGTAGGTACTAAAGTTGTACAGGATGTAGACATCCTTATATTCGACAAATCAGTTTGACAAAGTAAGCAAATTTGATTTTTTTTGTTTAAAAAAACAAAAAATTAATATATTTTTTTTTGTTGTTTGTCGAATTTGTAAATCTTATTCAGTTCGATTCAATTCTTTATTTGGAAATCACACAGTAAATTACATTAATACAACTATAGGTTAATTAAAAATAAAACCGATTACAGATTTCAATAAAAGTAGGTACATAAATTACATTGAACTACTTAAAACTAAAATACCTAAAATTTTATTTCTACATCAGAGACTTGTGTTTAGGATGTGTGTGTGTGTGTGGGTGCATGTGTGTTTGTAATTTTGGTAAGTGTGCGGGATTGGAGTGTACCTACTTACACTGCATGTACTTACTATGCACTTGCATATAATAGTAATAATAGCGAATTAATAGTTATGAAGAAAACTTTGAGAAGTGTTGAGCGCGCTGCGCTATCTATCGGTGGGTAAAATATTGCTAACAAACAATATTAGCAATATTTTACCTACCACTAGATAGCGCAGCGTACTTAAAGCTTTTTATAAAATTTTCCAAAAAATTTTTTTTTTCAAATTTTCAAAAAAAAAGACATCTTATTAAAAAAAATTTGCTTAGTTTGTCGCTATGTTTCACCCACTACAAGGTGTCACTAATTAAAAACTCATCCTGTATATTTATTCTAATTCTCCATGGACTTACTCCCTATGATTCTTGTTCTTAAAGATACATTTTAGTAAAATCTAAAGATTCTGGATGTGAAATATGATTCAGGGTATATTAAAAAAGACTCAACCTCATTCAATGTCATCAATGTCAGTATATTGAATACTAGACTAACAAGCTTTAAAATCGTTTATAAAAATTCAATATACTCGATCATTTTTCACCATACACACCCACCATGCATTGCATTTATAATTATTATCTAGTCGATCACGATACTATGAGCACACTTTAATGAAGTCTCTCGCAAATTACGCTATAATTGATTTTGAAAGCTTACGCAGATTGACATGGCATCGATGCTAAATTTTCCGTGAGCAGAATGTTCCCTGTTGAAATGGGATTTTAACTTAGTTTGCGTTTTCTACGCTCCTGAAATGGATGCACTCTCAATCGGGAGCGTATCAGTTCAGCTGAAAGGTACCTAGTGAGATACATATATGCGAATTTACTGTGCGTAGTTGCAAGGATATCTCTCATGTATTTGGTATTATGGTCCTATTTAAAAAAAAGGGTTTTTTGTTTTAAGTCTGTTTTGTTTTTGTTTTAAGTGTTTTATTTTTTGAATAAGGTCAAATTTGAGTCAAATTCAAATAAATCTGGAAGTAAGGAAACTTGTGCTGTCACAAAGGGCCAAATGATCAAAAATATAGTTTTGCGTGGTATAAATGCCTAATTATATTAAGAATGTCTAATATTGCTTAGGTATACCTACACATAGTTTTTTACCCTACATCCTTTTAATCGTATTTTTTTTCAAGGATCTTTATTCTCAAAAAAACCGGTCATTATTAAAATAAAATTCTGTTTCGACGACGAAATCTATTGTGCCATAGTAGCCCAGTCAAAAAGAAATTTTAGGAGAAATAATTGGTAATAATTTGAAACTTGGCATATATGTTCTTTGATGCGTACTGTTAAACATGCTAAAAGTCCCCTACTCAATCTGTTGCGCTCGAGCCGCCATCTTGGAAAAATGGTACCCCGATTCAGTTTTTCGCTTATATCTTGCTAACTTTAGCGATATCGGAAATATGCTTCATGTGAAAAGTAAAGCTTATAAAATTCTCTACAAAACTATCATATACATTTTTTCATATCATCTTTTGCTAGTATGAAGACAGCCTAGTCAACTGACAATTGACAATCAAACTGGGGACTTGGTGCAATATTTTGCATGGGAACCCTGTCTTTTGTGATTTAAGGTTCATACTTTGCATAACTATTCCTTAGGAGGTTCAGAGTGCATTTAACCTAAGAACCATCGGTTGCCACAGCGCGGATGTCGGGGGGAGTAGGGGGGAAATCTGATACCGCCGCGCTTTACTTTGAGCCCTATTCCCCGTAAAGTATAGGTTTTAGGGAAAGTGGGATATCATTTTCGGATAACTTAATGATGAGGAATTCATTTCCGAAAGAAAAAAGACCTATCCATAGAAAAAAAAACAAAATAATTAGTAATATTCAAGAATCACTCAACTTTTTTTTACATAGTCCGTTTTTGTATTTAAATTATAATAGATATCGGTATATGAAAAATATATTCTGGAAACCACACTTACTTGGATTAAAGTAATATAATTTTTATTGGACTGCCCTTATAAAAAGTTAGTGAAAAAAAATATAATTCATCCCATGGTAGAGCGGCGTATTTACGTTACAAGTCAAATAGGATCAAAGTCCGACGTTCGAAGGAAATAACTAATTATGTTTTGAAACTTGGCACAGATATTCATTGAGGCGTACTGTGAAACATACTAAAAGTCTCCTACTCTATCTGTTGCGCTCGAGCCGCCATCTTGTAAAAATAGCGCTCTGAACCGGTGATTCAACTTGGCTGCGGACTCTACTACATTGTACTAAAGTTCCAGCGCGCGCTACTAAATTTTCCTGATTTTCAAGATTTATCGTTCAGCCCCGCCGAAACTAGGAGAAAAGTGCCCATTTGCAAGTGCTCCACTTAAACTCGCATTCGCGTAGGTACAAACAGTCGGAGAGGCGCGGCTGCACTTAATCTGCTAGGTGGCGCACGGCCGCGAATTATGTGCTTAGACTGGGAGGGTAATTTTTTTCGCATTCCTCCACTTGAGGTGCAATTAATCCGCTCTCGGCCCGCTTAATTGAGTCCCCTTGTAGGGGCGCTGGGTGCGATGGACGCCCTTTCAGACCCTTAAAAAAGAACTTGGGATTTATGGGCGGAGCTATACAGGTGAGAGCCACCGCGATGTGTGAGCGGCTTACTTGGCCACTTCACAGACCTACATACCTCCCTGATTGTATGTATAGACGAAATGTATATATTGATATCGACTGAAAATGTATGTAAAGACTAACCAGACAATCGTGACTGATAACAGTGCGAGATACTTTCGAATTAGCAATCGGATTATGGCAACATTTTCCGAAACTGCTCACAAAAGTACCTACACACTTCCTTGAATATTGACCTCAAGTGTGGAGCAATGTAAACAGAATAAAACATTCAGAATAAATTCCTAAAGTATTTAAATCACAGGTCCTAGGGCACATTCGATAAACATTAAGACGACAGTAATTTCCATAACAATACCTCACTGGCAGATCGAAGGACGTACCATGATTTAGTCTTTCTTCACAAAATCATTATTAATAAAAAATTAACTGCTTGGATCGTCCTTGGATAGTCCAGCTAATGCAACTCCGAACCCCTTTCAAAACGACAAGACAGTCCACATTAATTCATCTGAGTCGTTGCAACAACAATTATAGGCAGAACTCATTTCTAAACTGTGTGTGCAGGCAGTGTATATGACGATCGGTATGCATCAATATCTGCTGAATCGAATAACGGATTTAAAAACTTGTTGGAAAGGGCGATATTCAATGTAAATTCACCTGAACATATGTGTAGATTTACATGTGATGATCATGTCATGATTACAAGTAATAAATAATTATTACTATTTTTTTAAAATTTATTTAGGCTTGTTTATTAATTAATTAATTAATTAATTTATTTATTTATTCATTTTTTTATTTATTTATTTATTTAAGGAAAACCAACAGCCATGTAAAATATTAATTACCAATCAGAATGCTGACTGATAGACAATAAAAGGTTCTCACATGTAGAAATAATTTAGAAAACATGGATGCCAGCAGAAAAGCACGGCACGTCACGCAACAAACACTATAGATTAGTGTATTACATTATTTACATTACGTAACTACTTGGAAAAGAGGCAAAAAACACAAAACTGTATCAAGAAATTGAATACAAAGCAATAATAATATTAAACAAGAGAAAAAGAGGATTAAAAGAAGTTGTTACTGATGATACGTCTCGCTGATACATCGTTAGTGCTAAATAGATCAATATCACAGTCATCGCAAATTAGTTTATTGGGGTTATTACTCGCACGCCACATAAAGGTGTTTTGCATGTAATTAGATGATGCCACAGGTAGCGAAATTGGTTTGTTATATCTTAGGGACTTAACGGTGACATTGAAATAGAGATTTGACAGAGGTTCGGCAATCCAACGAATCTTGTGCATTTTTTTTGCAAGAAAGTAAGGTCAGCAATTTCTCTCCGTTTTATCAATGGTAACAGATGATGTTTTTTTTACATAATTTAACATAGTCGTCCAAACTGTATTGGTCTTTCGTAAAAAAACACAGGTATTTAAGGAACCTCATTTGGATGCCCTCAATGCAATTGGTGTAATTAGAGTAGATTTCGTTTCATATGAAGACATTAGTAATAAAATAAGAATCCTTATCAAAATTAATTATTCAATTACCACGGGTTATAGGTATAGCGATATCATGAAAGTAGTATGGTATAGAGATCGCATGAAATTAGTAACGCGTGCAAGCACGAGTAGCTGTTATCGCTGCATCCGTTGTTTTATGTACCAAAGAGAATATGGCACCAGAAGAAGTTTGTAATATCCGCCATTTATATAGCGCACGGTCCCACCACGTGCCGAGTGAGACACTAAACTGCCGACGCAACGAGTAGTGCCCGTGACGCGCTAGGTATCCGTGACACGAGTAGTGCTCGCTGTGTATCGTTTATAATTTAGACGCAGCAGGCGGGTCGTGAAATGACAATATTCAGTTGTCTCATATATTACTCGGCGCAGTGCCATTCGACAAGCGTCCACGTCCATTATCAGCTGAACGCCGCCGAATCACTTTGGAGGGCTCATCCGTGCTGCTGCCGCCAGTCAGCTCTATTCAAAAGGGTTGGCGAGAGCGAAAATGATTACCTCAATAAAAATACAAAAACAGTGATATCGTAGATGTAGCATAGCTCCGCATTCAAGCAAGTACACCCCTGACTATCAACAGACAAACATCGCAGGATCAGCGCCTGGTGAATTTCACTGACGTTCGGCTACTTTCGCTGACGGCCGGCTAATTTTAAATTTATTTTATTTTAACATTTAGCCACTATATAAATTATTGTGTCTAAATAACTATGTAAAAGTTTTTGAAGACAATAAATGATTTTATTTGAAAAAATAAAAACCCCAAAAGAATATGAAATTGGAGACTATCGCGTTTGTTTGACATTGTAAATAAGATAAAAAACGAATTTACCGCTTGAATTTTGTAGCACCCGACGTTTCGGCGACGTTGCGGCCACCGTTGTATAGGGTAGACTGAAAAAGCTGTCAATCCGTTGTTCCGAGGGTAGGCCGCATACCGCATACTGCGTAAATTGTTTCGGTAGTGGTGGTGGTGGGGGGGGGGGGGGGGGGGGCTCGGCGAGTAGTTAGAATACTGTCTTTTATAAAATATAATAAAAATGGCGAACAATACGGCTAATATACGCACCGATGATTATTGGATTCAAGGTGTCGACCCTAATAAAAGCAAATAGGACAAGATTAAGTAAATATATTTGAAGCGAAAATTAAACTTTGCCGAAACGTCGGGAGAAACTATCGTCTAGTTCTACGCGGTAAGAATCCGTTTTATTTCAATAGAAGTTTTAATGACCGAGTTTATACATATATAGGGTGAGTTTTTAATTAGTGACATCCTTGAGGTGGGTGAAACATTTCGAGAAAATAAGCAACTTTTAACAAAAAAAAATGAAAAACAAAAAAAAAAGTTTAAAAAATTTTTTACATATTTTGAAATTTCAACGATTTGAAAAATAATTTAAAAAGAGCGCGTTGCGCCATCTAGGGGTAGGTAAAATATTGCGAATAATGTTTATTCACAATATTTTACCTATTGTTAGATGGCGCAGCGCACTCACCGCTTGTCAAACTTTTATTTACAAAATTTACAAAAAAAAAGCATTTCTTTTTATTTTAATTTTTTTTCCCAAAAGTTTTATCAAAAGTTTATTTTTTGCTCGTACTGATTCACCCACTTCAAGGATGTCACTAATTAAAAACTCACCCTGTAAATACCTTCCTTCGCTGTCATAAAGATGTTGATATGACGGAAGAGCGAGTTCAAAAACTTATACAGTGGTCTCGCGGTAATCCGACAGTATCGGACCAGACCACTGCCCTATTGCTGAAAACGCCGGTTTACTAATAATTACGCAATTTTTATTGTATACATATGTATATGTATGTATTAGTGTATTCTACTATTTCGTCTGATTTTTAAAAAGAAAGTCTATCTAGTCACTGTTCTTTTTAATGTCGTGAATTGTAGCACGACGAACTCTATTTATTTTCTTTAGCGAGGATAACTAACGTTTCACCGTTTGCAAGTCGTTTAAAAATCATGTTTTTATCCACAAGCGATAATGTTTTATGGTTATATCACAGTATGTTATGTATACACTGTAGATAAATGTTTAACTCTCAACACTGCAAACACTCAAAATTACACTGATAAAATACAGAGCGTCAGCGAGCTTTGCACAACATACAACAGACTGTCGTATGGTAGGCAAAGTAGACATTTACATCGCGCACAATTGACTGCGTGATAAGCAGGCAGTTGTCTCCAATTCGCGCTTGAAATTACCGAGTTAGTTAGCTGCCCGTATAAAAACGCCGGATTACTGGCATGGCCGGAGAAAAGAAGTGCCGGAGTTTAGAGGGAATTCTGCAGGCGGCCATGTATGTAATCCGGTATTCTATACTAGTACAATACCTAGGTATTATAAAGATTTACTATAGAATAGCTGTCACCTTGTCTATACTAATATTACAAAGAGGTAAAGTTTGTGAGGTTGTAGGATGTAATCTCTGGACTTACTGAACCGATTTTGAAAATTCTTTTATTAATAGAAAACCACGTTATATTTGAGTGTCATAGGCTATAAATTAATCCGAAAAATAAAAAGACTTTTTCGTGGTAGTCGGATTTGCAAAGTATGTCGAAGAAAAAACGGTTGAACGAAAACGTTTCAAACTAACGCTGCCTTAACCATGAAAGATAAATGATTAAGTTCTAGAGAAAAGTTGTCGAGCTTGATAATGCCTACAAAAAAGTCAGCGACAGGATATGTTTAACTTTTATATTTAAGTCACAAAAAGTAGTATTTTATATATAAAAAAATAATTTAAATCGTTAGGTCATGTTTATTGGTCATATTATCAACACAAATAAGACACTCACAAATAACGGTAATATAGTCAAATTGGCATGCAAATACATACATACATATGCAGTAAAAATATAACCCTGCTTTTGGCAGTCAGGAAATAAATCATATCACTCAGTACTAACCGAACCACACTCATAATTTCATCACAAGTAAAAAGTTTTACCTCCCAACGAAGTGGGCACGGGTCAGCTAGTATTAAATATAACGACCTATGTGACCAAGACGCGTATTCCTTCGAAAACAGTACCTTAAAATGTTTCTCATTCTTAAAATTTCTGCAATTGAAACTATAAAATCCAACGGGGATATTGCTTCAGCTGATAATGAGGCCCGAATCTTCAGATGAAGTCATTCCTGGTGTTGGTAGAGGTTTGACAAGGGATTGCGAAACTGTTGTTCAAATAAATGTGGGATTCACATGCAATGTCATAAATGCTAACGTTTTTTTCACGAAGGCTGGTGTCGCCAACTGCGGAGATTATATTATGTACATTGTATGCTAATTTTATATAAATTGTATGCTCATCCTGTACTGTATGAATCCATTTTTAAACTATATTTGTTCGATATACTTTATAAACGATATTAAATATAATAATTTTGGCAGCCCTGCCCAGTGTCGTCCGTTCATTGTTTCCAATTACCGACGATGTGGCCTTTTCAGTGGCGGCTAATTGGGCGGGCACCCGGGGACCGTTTTGCAACCCTTGATAAGCTCAATTTTCTGGAATAATTTCAGACCGTCCGCTTAGCCTGAAATACTGAATTTCAGTCAGAATAATCGATGTCCTGAAAGGGGACTTTCGGCTTCAATTTCGGTAATATGAGTAATAAAGTAACATACCTAAAGTAACAACCACTCGAAATAAGTACTGTAAGATACCCGTTACAGCATTGCTTTGGGTTTTAAACAACTTCAACAACAAAATGTCATCGCCGATAAGTTACACATTTTTAGATTATTTTTCTGTTGGATCCGAGTAGTCTTTTCTCTGTTCTAAGAACAAAGTAAGCATTTAACAAAAAATAAAAGACTTAGCGGATTTTTACTTTGTTGACATCTTAATTTTTTCGCCCAGACTTTTTGGTAAGACAATCATTCCTGACTCACAATCGATCCAGCTCAAACAGATTATCTTCTGACAGGCTCCCAAATATTTGTCAAATTATTAAATTTGTAATTTAAATTGTAGCTGAAGTTAAAGGATAACGGTTTAATTGCACTTTCTTGACTATTATTTATTTGACCGTTATGATTTTCAACTAAGGTCCTTCATCACGTTTTTTTTTAATTCCCATACGTTTCTAACGAAATCATAGGTACCATTTGGTCCAAAAAAAAATTAGGAAAGTTAACCTTCACGAATCTAATTTCACTAATTTGCAATGTTTGGAAGTGTTCCAGTTTCAACGCCAAAAATGATCATTTAAAAAAACACGATGAATTTAGTTTAAAACTAAAAATGAACTGTTTCAATCGTCGCAAAACAATAAAACTCGGCTCGCCAAAAAGCTAATTTATTGTATATTTTTTAGGAACAAATAGCACATATAACTTTAATATATTCGAAGCATATGGGAAAAGTATAGTCGTTATGAATATCCTTAATACACTTGGGAGCATTGAATGCAGGCGACCAACATAAACCTTTTAATATCTCGGAAACTAAGAATGCTAGTATATTGTAATAAGTATTTATATACTACTCAAATAAAATGAATAATACTTCTTCGCTGCTGTATAGCAATGGCATTAAAAAGGCTAAAAACAACAAAAAAGATTTTTTGAAAATCGAATTACGAATTCACCGCACATGTTCTTTCTTTGTCTTTCTTCTGTAAAAAAAGGAAGAAGCGTTGCTGGTATTCAATATTCATTATTAATGTGGTAATTATTTAGTAAGCTAGTTTTCCGAGATCCTTAGGTTTATATTGGTGACCCGGATTTATTGTTCGCGAGTGTGCGTCATAACGAGTGTACATATGAGTTGGTATGACGCTCCTGGAAGAACTCCATGCTATACGCAGAAGTGCAAAGCAAAATATCTTTAACCAGTAGCTTTACTCTCTAGCTACAGGGCATTGCGGGAAGTGGGTGCGAGGAATGTGGGCAGAGGGGTACGTCCTGACGAACGCGAACGGTTAGCATTACGCGCAGGTAAAGGCTGGCGAATTTTTCGGGCGTTTAGATATCTGCGTGGGCCGAGTAAGGGGACATCTAGCGATTATATCCGAGCCCTTACGACTCGTGACGTATTCGTTTTGATTTCAATGTTGTTCTAAGAGATGCTACTGTCTGGTATACTGTGGCATAAGACTAAGTTCATATCTACACATAATTGCAAAAGAGACTGACAGCCACAGGCTGTCTGTATCGGTACACGGTATGACATGCTAAAAGTCGACTCGTGTAATGATTCTATATAATGCTATAACATATCCAATTCGTTTTCAGCGATATTGTCAGATTCGCTCTATGCTTTCCCATGTATTTTTTATGATGTCGGGGAGGAGGCACGGCGCGCCGGTGATCATAAGACACGGCGAACTTCCGAACGGCGCGCTGTAATATTTCATGAGCTGTCATTCACTGAAATGACGTTAGCGAGCTCGTGACTTACGGACCTGCATGTTTCACTGCAAAAGGTTCCCTCCTACGAGGATAAAAATATAGTAACTAAAGCAACTCACTTAATATTTATCTGTTTCACGTGTTATCGAAATTACTTTACTATTTATTTTATTATAATATGATGGGTATTTTTAACGTATTATTTGCAGACCGACTTAGACTGACAGATTCATGGACATATCAATGACCTAGTTGTGAGAATAATGATTAATTTGTACATACCTTGTTTATTACCATTAAATATTTATTTATTATATTAAATATTTTATTTTATTTTTTAATTTATGCAGTTTGACTTAGGCACACGCCATTGTTTACTTGGCTACTCTTACCTTAGTACGGGCCTAGACCTAGTTAGGCGGCGTTGATCTGGAGAAATACTGGGCTGCGGTACTCTTTTTTTTGCTACTATTTACAATGGAGTCTCTTGTGATAATATAATAATTTACTGCAGTAAAAAAAAACTGTTTTTAAAATAGAATATCAAAATAATAATAATAAGTTGAAAATCAATATGTTTACGAGATTATCTTCCATCATATATAATAGGCGGAGTTTTTTATTTGGCGAAGCAAAACTCAAATTTCCTTGGACTTATTTTAAAAAAACAAGATGAAATAAAATGCGAATTATCACATTTTCGGTAATTATCTATTTTTCAACAAACTGATCTCATATCATTCGCTTTCTAGAAAAATACCGTGCTTGGGTGCATGAGAGTACGCCATTGTTATATTGTTACATTGCAAATTGACAAATCATAATTTACAGATTGGACCCAAATTTTACGATTGGCAACATTCGGCAACATTCCCAGAATGGCAATAAACTCTACTGCTGTGTTCTCTTTCTAGGATATGGATGTAGGTAAGGGCATGAAAGAGACAAATATATCCCATGTGATACGCTGCCACGCCGCTCTGGAAGATAGCCATATTATTTATATATTAAGCTTTTAAAAGTTATGAAATCGTCGATATCATCATCCCTAACTGGCAGTTGGTAAAGTTCGTCCAACCATCTCGGGACTATCTGTATTTTAGTGCCAGTCAGTCAGCAGTCTCACTGGACAGACCGAACGGTTCAGAGGTATCTTAGACCCTTATTGTTACTTTTTACCAGTCGTCCCTGAGCGACGCACGGTGATCATTTATTGCCTTCGGCGTTGCCTTCAGCGGTTCTCGAGATTTTCCAATCTTCGAGAAGACTTTCGTTTGGGATCGGCCAATAAAACTCAAAATCCGGTTCCTACGCAGAGCAAAGAGTCCGTTATGAACAGGCTTATATTTTAGTTATATATGACATTTAAGTATGGAGGGAATGTACACTTATGGGTGTTGAGTGTCATGTACCCCATGACACTCAACACCCACTTATGTGGGTGTTGAGTGTCATGGACGATTTCTCCGACCGACAGCTTGAGAAATTCTGAGATTTTGACATTCGGTAAGTATTTCTCAAACAATGTTGACTCGCTTGACGCAATCATAAGTTATGCTCAGTTTCTTTTTCAAAATAACTGAAATCTAAATATTGTTTCTAACACAAAATAACACAATAAACATAAGCTTTCTTGGCTCAAATCCAGGAGAAAATCAAACAATAATAGCCGACACTGATATTGGCACCTATCTATAAAATAAATAAAATACATTATATTCAGTTTTCTATGTTGTGTTTGTATTTTTGTATATATATAGCATGTTTGTCGGCAAATAAATATTCAAAATATGTAAATTTGTAGATAGGGTTATGTAAAATCAAACCCTACTGGCTATTCCCAGGTTCAGGGGTTGCTGACGGATGGTTTACAAATAATACTTTTCTTTTAATAGTCATATTGTTCGTATGATAATACCTAATGATGTTCAGGCCCGTTTATAGGTAAAACCTTATCATATATTTATCACAAAGAAGAAGCGCCGTTCTGTCATGGAACTATATTAAAACCGCTACAAACGCTTACGAGCGAGGAAAAATGACGAACGGAAGCCGACGCGTCACGACCGCTCACTAAAACCACGAACCGCACGGAAACGACTTTTCTCAATGGTAAATTTTAAAGAACAATTAGCGAGAACAAGAATCGTCGAAGCTAGGCGAGACCAAGTTAAGGGCGCTTTCCACAGAGAGAGAGAGAGAGAGAGAGAGAGAGAGAGAGAGAGGGAGGGAGGGAGGAGAGAGAGAGAGAGAGAGAGAGAGAGAGAGAGAGAGAGAGAGAGAGAGAGAGAGAGAGAGAGAGAGAGAGAGAGAGAGAGAGAGAGAGAGAGAGAGAGAGAGAGAGAGAGAGAGAGAGAGAGAGGAGAGAGAGAGGGAATATAATATGTTTTGTATAAAAGCAGTCATTAAAGTAAATCCGCCATAATCGGTAGTGCCTGTACGATTTCCCGCTGTAATTCGGGAGTATTTTTAAATATGTGAATTTTAAACAAATGCAGTTCAGCGAGCAAACCTCAAATCTAAAATGAAATAAAACAAATATAGTCTCATAGCGTTATAAATAAATTCAGAAACAAGAGTTTCGTCTGAATGTCCACGAAACTGTCCGAATTGGGCTCGTTTACCTTACGCATTTAGTACTTTAATTTAACTGCATATACATTCTACACGCATAGTGATATGTGAAAAATTATACTGTCCTTATCTTTCACACTGGCATTCAGTGCATCGATTTAACTGCGTTTACATTCTACACGCATCGTAAAATGTGAAAGATTCTCCTTTCCTTATGTTTCGCACTCGCAATCAGTGCATCGATTTAATTGTATTTACATTCTACACGCATCGTGAATTGTGAAAGATCTCCTTTCTTTATCTTTCACACTCGCATTCAGTGCATCGATTTAACTGCGTTTACATACTACACGCATCGTGAGATGTGAAAGTTTCTCTTTTAAGTATCTTTCACGCTCTCTAAATCGATGCACAAATGCATCGATTTAACTAGGCTTACATTCTACACGCATCCTAAAAGTGAAAGATTCTTCTTTCCTTTATTTCACACTCGCATTCAGTGCGTCGATTTAACTGCGTTTACATTCTACACGCATCGTAAATTGTAAAAGATTCTTCTTTCCTTATATTTGACACTCGCATTCAGTGCATCGATTTAACTGCGTTTACATTCTACACTCATCGTGAAACGTGAAAGATTCTCGTAATTATTCTGTGTATTATTCTGCAAATCATTTCCTCCAGGTATGTAGCATCCGAAGAGTCACCCGTTCGCGGGCTGCGTAGTTAAAATATTGAACAGACGGGGGCGTTTAGCGCTCTACAGGCGCACGTAAAATTTTATGAGGCAAATTCGCAACCCCTTAATGGTCGGATTTTGAACCGTTTGCTCCGAATTGAGAGTCCCGCTTGCCAGATAATCTGTCTGATATACCTAATTTGCCAATATTTACATGGCTTCCGCCACGACCAGTGCCGTAAACCCACGAGTACGGGTTAATATATCGGAGCTTACACTATAAATAAGCGTATAATCGCTTAAAATATTCTGTATTTAATGAAATTACGGGATGTATGTTTCATGTCATCCCTTTTCAGTACGAGATTTTTACTACCTACCATCATCAATTTCCAGTAAGAAAATATTTTATCGAGGTCGGGTCAGTCAATCTAAAGGCCAGAGCGTCTAATTTAGATGTTTTTCACTTCACACGATATTATCGCGTTGTTCGTGCCAGAGAATCTACAATGCAAAACGTTATAATTTTAGACTTTCTGAGTTTCAGATGTTCTAAACCGGACTCTGTCTATCGATATTCAAAGCAGCAACTCAAATGACTCCAAAAGTATAGTTTAGCAAAATGACAAAAATAAACAGTCTTAAGTGAATATGTATTTATATATGTATTTATAAAATGAACCAGTTGGTAGGAATTCCTACTGTTGGAGAAATCGAAAAACTGTAATTAAAGCAGTTATCAAAAGAAACGAATCGCAAGGTGGAAGATCAAAGCTGCGACGCTAAATTCCGTAGTTGAACGCAAAACCGTAGATAATGCCAGGAATGTGTTACAGTGAGAATGATGATGATGACGACCGACCCTCGATTGTCAAAGGCCAGTAATGAATAATTGACGTCCCGAAATTAATTTCTCTTTCATGAGACGCGGAAGAAAGAGACATTACACAGAACTGTTCATTTGCATATTTAATAATTCCTTAATGGCGCCATTGTTCCCATGAAACTTTCGCAAAGTGCTAATCCTTGTTTGGTGCAATCTGGCGATGGCAAATTTCGCAGAACGCTGTGATGGAAAGTGATACAAATTACATCGCGAGAAAAGAAATAATACCTTTACACGATTTCATAACAATTTCATCTTAGATTCTTCTAGTAGTCTTGTTGATGTCTCACAATCGTTCTGCCTTGGCTATATTTAAACAGGTGTCCGCATTGTCTTACTGTCTTACTTGTACTGTGAACAGCAAACACTTTTCTTGCAACAAAATAAACAATTCCCTCTTACGACCTAAGCCATTTTTATTTAGTCCATGTGACCTGGTCTAAACCGCGTTAGTCTCCACAAAAAGTGACAAGTTTTAAGGCAGTTTATCTCACATTTCAATTTATACATTATTTATTATTTATTATTATACACTGACAAATACATTCCTAGAATTGTTAATTTAAAAATGTCAGGGACAAACTAAGAAAAAAATTGCCGTAAGTTGGTAGCAATGAATCTAATTGCCTAGTGGAAATTTGTCGCAATATGTCAACCAGTGTGTATACAACTGTTGGTTGGGTTGGTCAAGCTCAAGTATGCTCTGCAATTTAAAAAAAATAATCACCGCAAACAGGTAGCTGAAGAAGAGCTTCAACAAAGCAATTCGGTCCTACACTCCTGAAACGCACCATAACGGTTGAACAAACAAGGGTTTATGAGTTTTGCAGGCAAACCAGCCACAAGCCTCGGAATTGCAACCCAATAGAAAAGCCTCGGGATATCGAAAATATAAGAAGTCAAAGTCGCTCGAAAGCAGAGTTATGTTTCTATTTTCTTTTACTTGATCGTGCTTCCTAAGCTGCATAGGGGCAGTTAACAGACAATATTATTGATGTTGTGACGCAGCTGCGATAAAATCTTCGTCCGGAAAGGGCAGATTTGTGGATCAACAATTCTTGAATACACTAAGATAATGCATCATCCCACACTTCGACATTTTTATACTAATGTTGAACCACAAACAATAAATGTATTTGACCAACCCTATTCACCATATCAACCCCGTGTGACTTTTCCGTTTTCCCATAAAACTTTATTCAATGAGAGAGTAAATGCCCCATCAGAAAATGCCCAAAAGAAGTGTTTCAACGTTAGCGTAATTATATCACATCAAATGAGGTCATCATAATTATATCACATAAATATCAATGTTAAATGAGGTTATCATAATTATATAACATCAATAAAGGTGACAAAATAAATTTGAAAGATGAAGCCAATATTTTGTATTTTATTGAACAATTCCTGTATTTATTTGACAGGGCAGTAAACGAGCCTGTACTTACTCAATTAGTTAATATTGTACTTAGTAAATTGATAGTTATATGATTTACCGAATTATATGGCGAGTGCTGTGTCGTGTCAGGGATATTATTACTCTGACAACATTTCTATTCGCAGCGTTTGTAGTTCTATTACGTGGCAATTATACTTCTTCGACACTATACATTGAATTGGGAATTTCAAACAGGGCATCTTAGGCAAAAATTTATTTTTTTCAGGAAACATAACAAACCGTTTCTAGCTTTAAGTAACTTGAAATTGTTTAACAAAAAATATCCAACAAATAACCTAAATTTATTTAGTTTACTGTTACAATTTGTACATTTTAATTTTTTTTGAAATTTATTTATTTATTTATTTATTTAAAAATTAATTACTATGAAACATTGATTAGCTTATAAAAATAACAGGAACCGAATGGCAAAACCTTAACCTTTTGCTTATTTGTTTCTGTCACCCAACTGGGACTAGCCCGTTCTAGGGTGGACAGGACTCCAATATTACAATCAAGTTTGCTTGATTGCTTGGTTGCTTACAAATATACAAGTTTTAGTAAAAAGCTAATGACTCTAAATTGCCCTAAAATGTGGTCTTCAGAATAAAATAAAAAAAAATAATAATAAAAAAATTATTAAATGATAATATAATAAATAAAATGCAATTCCATTATTTAATCGGCAATAAATATCATATAAAATTCGAAAAAATAAAATAAATAAAGTTATATGTGAGAAAAGAAAGAAACAGTCATTAATATTTATTAATATAAAAATACCTAGTCTAAAAAGTATACTTCATTGTCAAAGTCAAATAATTTTTGGTAGTTAGTTCAATGTTAAAATATACTTAACATATATGTTTAAAAATATGTTAATAATTTGTGCACCTAAGTTTTATTATACTATTATTTCTAACATTTGATGTATGGTTAGTCTGTCATGATTCGATAACCATTCCTTTAATTTATTTTTGAATTCCCTAAATGCCAAATTAATTTTTATTTTCATATTGATCAGATTGTAAAATCTCGGCGCAATGAAAGAGTAATGTCTTTGTCCAAATGATGTTTTCCTTCTGGGTATTATTAAGGTATTTTCTAAAACTTGTCTCGTTGGTCGCCGGTTCTGAATTATTCCTAAATTTGAGTTACTCTCCAAAAATAGCCTTAACCCAGATTCCCCGAAGGTCCTTTATAAAGGTCGAGTGACAAAAATAATATTTTAAATTTTATGACGGTAGTTTGATATCTTGTGTCAGCACAAACGCAAAGAGGGAGTTAGTTATTATTATATTTCGAGTGTTGAGTGAAGCGCAGTTGTGTTTTGTCGATTCTAAAATAATACCAATATACGGAAAAAAATAGGTCAACTTTCAGGTAAGTGTTTTTTAAATCTATTATTGTTTGAAATACATTTGACTCGTGGTTTAATATAAGAAATAATTTATATTTCATAGCTAACTTTTAATTTTTACATTTATTATTTATTTTGATTATTTTTAGGGTATTTTAAATATTCGACCTTTATAACGGACCTTAGTAAAATACACTATCAAATTTTGCCTATTTCAGAAAAAACTTGAAATTGCACGAAATCATTTAGGCGTTGGAGGCTCCTGAAAACGCAAATGAATACGACACCGATGAGGATTCTGGTGCTGAGGATTCAGTAACATTATCAAATCTGCCCGGATCGCAACTTCGAACTGAAGCACAGATTGTAAACTTTGTTGAGGACTATGACAGTGATGATGATGTGCCTCTTTTGCAAATTGCCAAACGACGTCGCGCAGGTAACACTTCGACTTCGAGGGAGAGTTGTACTCCATCAGTTATACATACGTATGATCTACCTACTTCGTATGACTGGCTCAAAAAAGATCTTGAAGCAGATCTGTCATCTCAAAATTGGGAAGCAGTTTATGGACCGCGTCGATTGCTAGAACCAAAAGAATATTTTGAACAGCTTTACAACGAAGATATTCTAGAGATGATCTTGAAGTATATTAATAATTATGCAGCTCAAAAAAACTCGAGCCCCAACATTACAGTGAGTGAATTAGCCTGCTTTATTGGAGTTTTACTGTATTTCACGGAAAGAAAAAAAGTATATTCAAGTTCAGCAACCTAAAAGTATAAAACTGTATAATGAGAACATGGGAGGTGTAGATCGCTCAGATCAAAACATCATCTTGCGGTGTCGGCTACAAAGGGCGAGCCCGTCACCACAGGACGTTTTAACGATTAGTCGTTCTGTCGCCCTGCAGTGAACGTAGAAGACTTTGGACAGTACAATCCTACGTCCAGCTACGTCACAACTAGTGAGAGTCCAACGCCTTACCGCGAGTGAGCCAGGAATAAACCCGGCGGGCTCGAGATACTCGCGCCCTCACTTCCAATTGTGACCAGATTTCTCCGGTCTCTCGATTGGTTCCAAGTTCGAGGTCGCTTGCGCGGTCCTCTCCCTTACGAAGCGGTGAAACGGTGTGCACCGAATCTATCGCGGACCAAGGCGTCCTTTGCCCGACTCTGAACCGGGATCGGATGGCCAATGGTCATTTCAAGAGCAGTCGCCGTAAGGTAGACAACCACCCCCGCTCTATAGGAAACAATACAGTTCCCAGACTCCCCCGACTGTTAGTCGGAGAGCACAGTCGATCAAAACATCAGTCTATACAGAACCACGATAAGAGGCAAGAAGTGGTATTTTCCACTATTTACTTTTTCCATTGATATGACATGTCAAAATGCTTGGCAATTATATAACGGAGATGGTGGTTCTATGGATCAACTGGCATTCAGATGTAGTGTAACTATTGCACTTTTGAACAAGCATAATAAAGCTGTAAGTCGACCTCCAGTCAGGAAAAATTATTCTTTGTTAGAAAATATCAGGTACGACAATGAAGGCCATTTAATTTCTTACAAAGAAAACCAAACTAAATGTGCTTTTTGCCATAAAAAGGCTCAATTCTACTGTGTAAAGTGTGAAAAAACCTTACACCCTAAAGACTGCTTCATAAAATATCACACTAAGTAAATATTTACCTTCTCGGAGTCTAAATTTAAATACAATTCTTGTTTTTGTAAAGAAAACTAAATAAAGTTGATTTTTGTGCAAATTTGATATCGTATTTTCCCAAGGACCTTTTAAAAGGACGCTGAATTTCAGGAAAACTGTTGAACCTAGAATTTTTTCAGTAATTTTACCTGAATTCTTCAAAATTACCCTATATCCAATTTTTTATTAAAATATGTTGAAAAAAAAATCAGGGGTATCTGGGTTAAGAGGGAAGTTTTTATAAAAAGTTGCCTACAATCAAGAACTTTAGCTTCCTTATTAGCAATTAATTATGTAATATCTGAAAAATATGCCCTGTTCAAAATGACAAGGATGTCTCCATACAAAAGTGTCTTTTCAAAATGACCAAGCTATCTCCAGATAATAAAACTGACTTTTGACATCCAATGGCACGTGAAGTAACAGTGAAGGATTTTTTAAGTCTTAAACATTCTGCATATTTTCTTTTTAAAAAAGTTGCCAAAACATAATTGACTTATTAAGGAGTTCGATAGCAAGTATAAATAAACAAAAGTACCAAAACTATACTAGGTATACATAGGTGCTATATTTCAATATGAGCATGCATTAAGGTGTAGAGATTCGAATTAACCAAAAAGCCATTTATTTAAAAGTGCCCTAAAAACCCTTTTCGAAATGATCGATTCATTTATTATTGTACATCGCTGCGTAAAATATATTACTATTTAATGGTTACAATTTTTATATAATATATACTAAATATATCATGACATTTTTATATTATGCCTTCGCTATAATAACCAAACATCATCCTACCTTTATCTCACTTGTAGATCATGGTTTTCGAATCTTTAGGAGAAAATATTTTGGTGTATCTTTCTTTCAAACAACTTTGTCTTATTTTCCTTTTTTTTAGATAGTGTGGGTCTTTAATGCGTGCCGTGTGATCTCTCGTTGATCACGGTAAATTCACTTTTCGCTCGCAGAAAATATCCACGCGCGGTTCGCTCGTCCCTTAAATTGAGTTTGTTCAGCCCACCTGGGCAAGGCAGCGACAGGATCGATTCACCCCGCCCCGTGCTCATCTGACCATATTTTAAAATGTTTAGAGTTTCCACCGCGTTAGAGTTTGAGTTCAAAATATGAACTCTCCCTTGGATCAGACTCTATATGCAGAATTCCTAATTGATATAAAATAGTCACCACATTATTAAATGAGACACTGTGGTATTTCGTATTATCGACTTAAATTTTCAATGTTTCATCTCCTTTAAACATGAAATACTAGCACGTACTTACTGTTGATTAATATTAGTATAAAATGAAACATTCGAGGGCCTCTAACAATAGCATGGTGAATAGGCTGGCTTCGGAATAATGAGCGGTGGAGTATTTCTTGCTGGAGAAAGGATGCCTCGCTTCCTGGAGAAAATTCCCGTGTATTATGTAACGTAGATAATAGCGTTTAAAAACAAGTAATTGCTTGGGGCTGCTCTGCGCCGTCTTTTAATGGCACACGTTTTTGTAATAAAATCCCTTAATGTAATCGGAGGTTGAGACTCTTTTTTTCTTGACTTTTCAGTCCAACCCTTTTGCGCAGTAGCGGCGAAGCGTGAGCAATGGCATTGAATATTAAAAAAAAAATACATCATTTGTATTTATATTTTTTTGTTTGTCTTTATATACTTTATGTAATTGTTTCTATATACTTTCTCTTTATATAAATGTTCATTATATACTTTATATCATAATTTGTCTTTATATACTTTAGGTATGTCTTTAATTTAAAATAAATAATCTACCGAATTGATAAAACACGGACTGTTTATGCTGAACATATGTATCATAAAAAATATTTTTATTTAAGTTACAGAAATGCATGATAGAGTCTTTGCAAAACCTATTGTATAGAAATTAAATGACTATCATATGAAAAGTTTAATAATAAACAACTTATAATACAAATAACATGAGCACGTTAATGCTATAAACGTAAGTGGTATAAATAATAATAATAATTAAACGCTTTATTTGCTCAAACAAAAAAGGCGAGCTTTTTGCTTAAAAGCAATATCTTACAGCTAACCTTAACCTAGTGGAATAACATGTTATGCGGTAAAAATAAACTAATAAAATAAATTTTAACTTTTAAATTCAGCAGGAAAACTAAAATATAGATTTAAGAAAAAACAAACAATAAACCTATAATGACGCAGGGGATGCAATAGGGAGGAAAAAAATAGGGAAAAATAAGGAAAAGTTTATGAGTGTGGATTCAAGTGTTCTTTCAGCCTGCGTTTGAAGCAAAACAAACTGAGTGCTATCTTTATACATCGCGGAATATAAAGTAAATTTTAATATGAATAATTGGATGGTAATGTGTATAATACATAAATGATAAAATACAATATTTTATAATATAAAGGTATGGAATAATTAAGTGATATAACATAGTAGGGTGGTATTTTGCAAATATTAAGAAGTAGAAGGCAGACCAGATTTGATCGATTCTTTAATTAAATAAATGTAATCATCAAATATGTCTAACATATTACATATGGTACCAAACACACGACATATTATGGTGACAGGACTATTCGACACAATATGGCTATTGCGAGCAACGATAGAAAATATATGAGAGCTCCTCGTAACTCGAGCACACTAAATTGAATATTTGCTAGACTAGCTGGGCTAGCGTTTGCTAGACCAGCGTGTTTTTAAATCTACGAAGTTGAGTTCGACATAAATTTTCAGATTGTTTTAGAGGCCACATTTGTTCGTTAGCATGTGAGGGGATTTCTTTTGAACTCGCTCTGTTCTATTACTGATCCATACTCCGGAAACGATCTTATCAATGATGTCTGTGTCAATGTTATGGATTTCTGTTGTCAACACGGCATAAATGTTCTGATGACAAATCAAGAAGTTTATTTGCTTTTTCGACAATCCCATTGAAGTTATCACTCCCCACATTTCATTAAGCAAATGTTCTTATCCGACAACTAAAATGTGCCTCTTAGTATACCGGTCGTCCGGGTGGACTCCTCCGGATTGAGGTGGTACGAGCTAATACATTTACTAGAATCCACAGATCGTGAATATCAGCTAAATTCTGGATAATAATTTATATATGGAATATTGTTTAACACCCCCTAATTTATGGATTGAACATTGTCATCGTGTTTATTTTAGAAATGGCGTAACCTGCTCTGAATTTCTGAATATTTGCAGCCCCCGGAAATTCAGTACCATTATACAGATTCCATTTCATTTAACTGTAATCATTGCGAATTCTCCGATTAGCTGTTTAATTATTTATATTAAACGCCAATCCAAAGTAGGAACGTTTCCGATTATAAACTGGGAAAGGCAGAACAGAACGTTCCCGGGCGATGTGCGTCGTTTCGCGTCGGCGACAAGTAATTTAAATTACAAAGCCATGTCGGTGCCAATCTTCCTCGACCTAGCTTAACTTCGCAGACACCAGACTTTGGGTCGTAATTTATTAACCTCCCGACTCGTCTGGCGCTCGCGGGTTGAATGAAGTTAAACATTACGCACAATTCATAAAACTGCCTCACAGTTAGTCTTCATTGTAATATTATGAGAAATGTTGTAGCGTCGACGGAGCATAGAACTTCACGTAACGAAATGGAATAATAGTGATTACGTAGTGTCCCAGACTTAAACTGATAGCTATGGTCATGACTGTGTCTACAATCGCATCGACCGGCAGCCGGTTGGTTCGCACCCCGGACTGTAAAGAATGTGCACTGTCGCTGATCGCAGCCTGGGTAGCATTTTGCGTGTCATACTGAGGTCTTCCAGAGCTACAACTATCCGAAACCACGAACCTAGCAGAGTCCGAGCCCAATAGGAAAGTTGTCAGCAGCTAGTATTCGACGAAGTCGTCGGTTGTCAGTTTTCGACAAAGTCCCTCCCCCCTGCTTATTGTCATGTCCTCCTAGATAGGTCATGACTTCAGAAAAACTGATTCATGAACTACAAATTTCTTTTCTACCTACCTAGGAGGACATAAAATAAGAAGAACAAGAATAAGAGTTGTCCAAATGAAAATATTGTGAATAAAAAATTGGCATATTTCGAAATTTAAATGGCACTACAGTCGTGAATCCGATTGTCCAAGAAAATTAGCAAAAGTTATTCTGTAATATATTTCAAAATAGACAGACAGAGCGTTGTTCGATGAGGGATGACATCTCTTTTTTTCGCAAGCTACCACTCGTAACGATAACATGAGACTGCCCTATATTATTTCTTTATGTTAACTAAATTTTTAGTTCAAAACATGCCATCTATAAGGGCTTATTAACTCTCATGTATTCTATCTTTACTAACTAGTCCCATCCTTAAATAATAAAGACGTAGCAATTAATTATCAAATCCATGCCGGTTCGGAGGTGAAGATTCGGGGGAATTAATCAGTGTCTGGATCAGAGGTGAGGGGAGAGATTGATTGCGTAATTAACTTCTTGCTGAACGGGCGCGATTTATATCCGAGTATTTATCATTGGAACGTTTGTTAAAAAGTCTTACCTACCTACTTACTTAGCTAGAAGGTAAGATATCATTTCTGGTAGCTAAAAAATACGTTCATCCATGAGGACCAGCGCTTAGTCCACGAGAAGGAAGAAAATACAAATCGTGCGACCATAAGGGAAGAGCCGCGGCCAAGAATACGATTACGAATTATAGGACAATTCCAATATTCAAGATCTTCAATAGATCGCATACGATTTCCGATGACACTCGCTTGGAACTTTTCTGCCAGAGGGTCAACATGGTTTCTTGCCAGAGCACTCGGTCACGTCTAATATTTGCGTTCCTTGATTATGTTTCTAGCGACATGAACAAGAAGTGTCAAGTGGACGTAATATATACGGATTTTTCAAAGGCGTTTGATCGGATAGATCGCAGTATTCTTCTTTCGAAGTTAGTGCTTGGGTATTCAGATGGATTTCATCATATTCAGAAACCGTCTCCAGACCGGGGGGATATACATCGAACTTCATCAGTGTACTAACCTGTGTGCCTCAGAGCCTTCATCTTGATCCGCTGTTGCTGAAGTTGTATATTTTTTTAATTTAGTTTTTGTTTTTTTTAAACCAGTTGATAGGATTTCCTATACTTGGTTATGTCAAAAACTAACAAAAATAACAAGCATAATATTTAAATACATACCTATTAAGTTATAAGGTATAAACGTCGGTATTGCAAGGTATGAACGTTAAATATCCAAGCGCAGATTTTCTAGTTTATATAGAGGAAACAACATTTTCCAATATTTTCAATCAAAATTCTTACATAATTTCGTAGAATTTTCATGACATTTTCATTTTTATACATGACATTCCGCACTGTTTCTGGAACTCTCACTTTATTCTGTTTGCCGATGATCTCAAAGTTTACCCTGCGATCTAGGTGCATCGGACTACGATGCAGGAAGACCTCGATGACATGTCTCAATATTGTATTGTTAATAAATTTACACTAAATGCGACGAAATGCATCAAGGCATCCTTTACTCATAACAAATCTAGATGTGAATTCAGTTACAAGATAGGTGGAGTGGTCATCGACGAGAAAAGTGTTATACGCGACTTGGGAATAATGCTGAATATTAAGTTGATATTTGATAGACATCTCGTTAAATGCATAGCCTGGAAGGCTTACGGGGATCTAGCTTTTACCATTTGCTAATATTGGCTTTCTTTCCGCCGTATATAATTTTTATATGCGCCACGTTTTAAAGTTCGGATTAGCGATAGGGTCACCACAGTGTACTGTTTAGTTGACCGGGGTAAGTGTGCGCAAGGGGCAAGTGTGCGCAGTAATAATTACAACTAAACTAGAGACGATAGCAAATCTTCTTTACGTCAGTCGCGTCACGCATGCTCAGCGAATGAGACATCTGTGGCTGTCCTTCTCCGCAACATCTTGTTTTTATAAGGTAGAATTGTCGTTTCCGTAATAATTTTGTTACTTCTTTCAATTTTTCATCACGCGTGTCTTTGAAGCATTGCAATAAAGCGCATTTGTTTGATTAGCGACGAAATTTGTGTTTATTGAAGTAGTTTATGCTGAATTAATTTGACAGATTTAGAGGGGCGTTGTTTTGATTGCGGGCTGTCGGGGTAAGTGTGCGCAGGGCAAGTATAAGCGCGCGAATTCCTCGAGGGTTCGTAAAATTTTTGTCTTTCCTTTATTTCATGTACATTTTGAATTGTCCTTTAAATATTTTTGCTTTATGCCTGAAATTATTCCTAATTTATATTAAATATTAAATTATAAATATCATAAATTACTAATATATTAAATTTTAATACATTAAATTAAAAATGTGTCGAATTATTATTATCTTAAATTATTATTGTATTAAATGTAATTGTTAATATATTAAGGTAAGTGTACGTGAGCACGACTAACTTAAAATAAATCCATGGATTATTTAACGGTAGTGCGCACACTTACTCCACATCGTGGGGTTAAGTGTAATGTATGATGCTAGTTTTTTGTTCAGATTAAAAATATCATGTTATTAAGGTTTCATATTCCGACTTTATTATAACTTAATAAACTCTTAAATAATGAGCATAGTTACCTTTTAATAAACCTTTTAGTTTTTCCACAATATTTATATGCAGGAAAGGCCTTTAAATATATATTTAAATGCAGGCAAGAAATACAGAAATACAGAAAGAAATACAGAAATCTACTGTATCGAACTGACTAAGGCGTACTTTATCATCCTTAGTATATAAAGAGTGCCAAATATAGAGCAATGTAAATTATAAAGCAAATGATGGTCAAACTTTCCAATTCAGGAAAAAGGATTGTGGCGTGCGGTGACTACAACGTCGATCTATTGTTAAACTCCCGACACAGTAAAACTTCGTATAACAAATAGCTACTGTTTCTATATTTTATTGTCTACGTAAGGAATGCCATTATCGAGTAACATCAACTCAAAGAATAAATTAAGACTTTTGTGCTTATTCATTTTAGTAATAAAGTAAAGAAAATATCAAGAAACTAAATCGGCAAAGATTTAAGTGTTAACAGGTTAGGACATTTTGTACTCAGACAATTAAGCGAAACAGCAGTTCTATCTAAAAAAAAAACACTCACAGATATGGAGTACAACTACTATTATAGATTAAAATAATTTCATTTCATGTGCCCATTTGAAAAACAAACTTAACTGAAACAATCTATTCGAATTCACTAATATTAAATACTATTTCGTTAGAGTTCAAAAGCGAGAGCGCGCGGTGGGTAGACGCCATGGGAGTTAATTGGAAATGTTTTGTTCACGTGCTGCTTTTATAAATGGACCCGAGGATTATTTAGTCCCTTTTATGTCGAATTCTGGTTTCAAGCCGACGTACCCGTTTATTTTTTTTTGTTTTTCCCAGCCGCGCCCAGGAGATATCGTCCGCTCTTTGTATTTTATTTTGTAATTAATTCCGTGTGTGCTGGGGTCACATTAACGGGCACCGGCCGGTGTGTGTCTATTTGAGTTTAATCTCAGCTGGGTTTAATTAATATTGAATCCGATTGTGTTGATTTGTTCATAAGAGAAAATTCATAATTAAAAGGGTCTCTTTTTAATGGGAAAACGTTTACTAGGTACACGGCGATTGGACGTTGCACGGTAGAGTATTTGGTCTCAAAACTTGGCCAAAAATACTTTTTGGTTATTAGATCAAACAGTTTGTTTAGTAAACAATTGAAAATAATTGTAACCTACATATTTTTGCAATATCAATATTTTTTTAAACAATCTGTTTCATCTACTTCTTTTGATCGGAATCGGCTGGAGGACCTTATTCGTGCTTAAATAATTCTAGAGCGTCACTGGTAAATGAGTGTCTATTTTTTGTTAAATGAAAAAAAAAGAAGAAAAAAGGGTCTGAGCTTAATAAAAGTCTATTTCAAATGTCTTTGTTGCAGTCTATTATATAACGTTAACAGAAAAATGGCAACTACTTGCTGCATATTTTTAGAAGGCTAAAACTTCATTACACATAAATTGCCTTACCCGGAAACACCCGAAACATTATTAAAGTTACTCGTTTTTTTGAGAATATTTTTTTTGAATGCATAAATTAGGGATTCACTAAACCGTATAAAACAAAATAATAAAATAATAGCTGCAATATATTCCACCCTATTTAAAAAATCAATAAAATGCTTTTGAGTAACATATTGTTTGTGGAGCGCCGAGAACAATAACGTGCGATCTGCATGAAGGTTAGGTTTCGACTGCCGGCACGGCGTGTCGGGTGATCAGGTGTGACCTTGACAATTATGCATTCATGCCATGGTTATCTCCCAACTCTCTGATGTTACAGTTAGTATTATTTAGTAAGATTGGGAATTTCAAATTTTGGCTATACACACACTCCACCGTGCTTCGTCGGAATTTTTAGTAGAGGTTTTAAATATGTGTGGAAACTTTTTTCTTCTCAAAGTGCCTTCTCTTCGGAGGATGACCATGATCATAGCTATCTCAACTTTAGATGTTGCTGCCCGGAACAAGGAAATCGTGCTCTTTCCAAATTGCAGAAGGTAGTAATTACTGCTTCTCTGAAGTATACTGTGCCGAATCGACTACACAGCAAATAACACAGCATAGCTCTACTGGCCTGACTGCTAATGGCTCTTATGCAGTCGGGCTACTAAGTACCAATTCGTTAGGAACTTTATCAGTTCATGAAATAATATACATAGTATACGAATGCCTGAATATTTTTACACCAGAATGTCGCCATGATTCCATGCCACGTAAAAGAAATAGAAAAACATGGCATCTAAGCAATTTCATTTTTAAAGTTAGGTTAAGGTTCTTGCCGGTGAGAATCTTTTCCATGTAAGCGAATGACTTCTGGCATTTTACTAATATCCCATTCTTCATTCATTAAGCTAAGAATAAGAATAAGAATAAATTTATTTTCCTAAGTAATTTTCCATAAACATTATTCACAAAGTCTGCCTAACTAGGCCGAAGCCCGTACCAAGGTAGACTCGACTAGGTCACTTGTACGTTTTATATTGTGCGCACACTTAATAAAGTACTATTACTGAGAAAAAGAAAAAGTAAAAAATAAATGAAATATAGTAAATCTAATAACTCTAATAAATACATAGCATAAATTTCAAGAGTTATTTTAATGATAACTAATACCTAATTCATAATCATGTTGAAAAATAAAAAAGTAATGATGAAATCAAAATATATCCAGTAAAAAAATTGTTAAAATAATAATAGTAATAAAATACAATAAAATTATAATTGCAGTGATAATCAGTAAGTAGAGAAAAATAACATGGTAATAATTTGATAAATAAATAAGCTACCGAGGTACTTATATTTTCGCGATGATATTGAGTTTGTTTGCTGACGACCATAACTTTTCTTTTAATTTATTCGGTTTCTGGAGTTCTTCAGCAATAGTTGTCAATATTAGGATGTCATCTCCCATTTTTTCCGATTTATTTTGATTCTGTATGTGCGCTCATATGAACAAATCATCACCATACATGGAATCTATCTTAGTACGGACTACGGACTAGTTAGGCAGATTCTGTAATGAAAACATTATTAAATGTAATTTTTGAATGAATAAATTATTTTTATTTGTTATTAATCTAATTTAGCTAAGAGATTTATTATTGGAAATTTAGCTGTAGAAGAAAAATTTAATGTCATTCAGTTAAGGGGTTCTGTTATCTTTGTTCAGCAAAAGGTGTTATTAGTTCGATATATGGACTAGGTTCTAGAGAGACGCTGCAGGAACTTTTCATGGAAATTATGTTCACCATTGGTTGTCAGTGTAATTTTGCAAGTATAATGTATGTCTGTAGAAATCTAAAACCGTGCATTAAAGTGAGTGAGCTCCATTATATACATACCAGAAATATAAATAGGCTGACTGGAAAAAATGGATTGTATCTTAACATGCATATTGCATAAAAACTTGTCGGTTTTCTCACTTAAATCAGTATCTATCCAATTGGCTTATACCGTCCGCATTACTTTGTGTGGCATAGTATAACGGTATTATGGGCACAGTATAACGGTATACGGTATGGGTTTAGTATAGAATAGAAAAGAATAGAATAACTTTATTGTGCTATAAAAACATAACTTAATGAATATTATGCTGGTTTTATAAAAAAGACAATTTATGCACAAATGGCGGACTTATCGCTATAGCGATATCTTACAGTCAACCATTTGATAAAATAATTCCTAATTTTCACCGTACAATACACAAAGAAGTAAGTAAAGTTAAATTTAAAATAAACTTATACAGATACATGTCAGTAACTTATGCTAAGGTTGCCCAGGGAAGGATAAAGGAGAGGACAAGGTGAGGTATTTGGTTAGTGGCTGTGTAAAAATAGATGTTTCTTCAACAATTTTTTGAAAGTATGCAGCGAAGGTGCATGCCTGATAGAGTGAGGGAGCTGATTCCATAAACGAGCAGAATGGACTGTAAAAGAGTGCGTGTAAACAGAAGAATGATGTGTCGGAATGGTGAGTGTGTTATCCCGGCTTGATCGAAGTGGAAGACCGTGGCCACCCAAAGGGTGGAAATTCTCCTTTAGATAGGAGGGTGAAGTGGGGTTATTGAGTATGTTGTAGAGTAGCGACAACGTATGAAAATTTCTTCGGTCGCGAATAGGAAGCCAATGAAGTTGCTCACGAAAGCAGTTAACGTGGTCGAACTTTCGCAAATTAAAAACATACCTGAGTAAAATATTTTGCAGACGCTCCAGCTTATTCAAAATAACCTCACTGGCATCTATATAACAAACATCACCATAGTCAAGTATAGGCGTTAAGAGTGTGGACACAATCATTTTTTTATGTGACATGGGGAGAAATCTGTGAAGCCGCCGGAGACTATGAAAACCATGGAAAATGCGACAACTTACTTGGTTTACTTGATCTTGCCAAGAAAGATGTTGATCTATTAGAATTCCAAGGTTTTTAACATTTTTGGTATATTCGACAATTTTTCCATTTACACAAATCGGCGGTAATGATGAAGTGTCTATTTTTGACAATGTTTTTTTGCCGCCTATAACAATTGCTTGCGATTTATTTGGATTTATGATTATACCATGTTTTGTAGCCCAAGCAGATATTTGATCTAAATCGGAGTTCATTATAGACACGGCTGTGTAAAGGTCATATGGCCTGGCATGATAATAGATTTGAAGGTCGTCAGCGTAAAGATGGTATGATGATGTTAGGCCCTTAGCAATAGGGTTGATAAAAATTGAGAAGAGTAACGGCGATAAAACTCCCCCTTGCGGAACGCCGGCAGTAAGCTCAACCTGGTCCGATTTAATGTGGGAAGCTTTGACACACTGGCGGCGTCCACGTAAGTAGGAGTCAAACCATGTAATAACCTTTTCAGAGACATTGAGAGCGCGCAGCCGTTCTAGAATAAGGTCAAAGTCAACTGAGTTAAATGGGCTACTGAAATCTAGCAAAGAGAGAATGGTAAGTTTTCTGTCATTCATTGAGCATCTAATGTCATCAGTAACTCTGACAAGTGCGGTGGTGGTACTGTGTCCTGGGCGGAAACCTGACTGCAGGGGATCGAGCAGGTTGTTTTTCGTAATGGTTTAGTGTTGTGTGTTACCGGCGTTATTATACTGTAGTATTACTCAGCTCCCATTTGCCTTGAAACTCAAAACTAGATCAAGCAGCGCTTCCTTATACATAATAAGCGGTGTTCCCAAACACAACTACATATCTACTTACAGCAGTTCGAGTTAATACGGGCTGAATGGTAGCGTCCGGTCGCCCTTTCAGGGCCTTTCAGCGTCGCCTGAAACAATGCTCGGCGTTCCTATTCAGAGCACAAAGCACGCGCCGCGTAGCGTTCGAGTAATGAAAACAACACTCCTCTTTGCCATTTGCCCCAATAAAGCCTACTACGCTGTTGTTAATTAGATTACGCCATAATTGCTGTTTGCAAGCATAATATTAAAATTTACTACAAACTGAAAAGTATTAATGTCTGGGGCCATGCGAAAGCGTATCACGTAGCATAATCAGAATAATCGTTATAATTATAAAATTAAGCGATCTAAAGGCCGCCCTGCAAGAAAGAATAATGTTCAATATTTACATATTTTACATGAGCTAACATAAATTTTGCGAGGCTTTTCAAATACTACTTTTTTAGGAGGCTGGTATTTGAAAACAAACAGAGCGAAAATGAAATAAAACAATGAACTATAATATAAATACTTATATTTAATCCCCCTCCTTTCCTAAAATATCCCCTATTATTCTCTATTGCAATTAACGAATTTGTCACTAAAATATAATGTCGTTTGATAGTAATTTAATTTTATTTTGGTAATTTATCGTATACGGAAATACTGTACGACACTACTGTAGTAAGCAATTAATCGGACAGTTAAAGATATTCTGTGACAATTAACGAAGCTCCGTATGTTTCCCCAAAGAATAAATAAACAAATAAATAACAAAGGGGAGAACACGTAGGATACTTGTTGTGAGTACAATCGCCATCAAATTAAAGGTAAAACGCCCTTATTTGTATGCGCTTGTAAGCATTTGTAAGCATTTGTCGTGTTAAGACATTAAGAGACAGTGGATTAGAACCTTTTCCAGCAAAAAAAAATGGAATTGTTCGTCAGTTTATGATTATTTTTTTTAGGGTGGGGGAGTAGGGGGAGGGGGGGGGGGGGGCGGTAAAGTGGTGTCTGGCTTGGACCGAGGTTAAGGACCGAGCGATGTGGTTCAGCTAGTTCTGTTTATGCTAATGGGCCCTTGCTGAGTTGGCCACGAAGACCCATTTGTTCAGGGTCGGTCACACTCCCGGGTCAACACCCATTCGGTGGACTCCACGCATAAGGCACGAGCCCGTGCAGAACTCTGGCCTGAGGGCTAGTTTCCCCCCAGAAGTCAATCTTCAGGCGCTCCTAAACGGTCCGCACACCGTGCGGCGTAAGCCAATTGATTGTGCATTCTGACTAACAGTCGGGGGAGTCTGGAAACAGTACTGTTTCCTATAGAGCGGGAGTGGTTGTTGAGCTTACGGTTACTGCTCTTGAAACGACCTTTGGCTACCAGATTCCGGGCGAACAGCCGGGCAAAGGATGCCGTGGTCCGCGATAGATTCGGTTGACACCGTTTCACAGCTACGTAAGGAAGAGGACCGCACAAGCGACCACGAACTCGTAACCAGTCGGGAGACCGGAATAATCTGGTCGCAACTGGAAGTAAGGACGCGAGTGTCGGCCCGCTAGGTAACATACCTGGCTATCTCGCGGATAAGGCTTTGGCCTTTTACGGGCATGTGGCTGAGTTTGGCGGTGGACTGTATTGAGTCTTCTGTGCTCACCTCACGGGAGACAGAATGTTCAAATTTCGTTAAAACTTCCTGAGGTGAGGGTTTCGCCGGTTGTAGTTGACAGCTCTAGTTTTATACATACATACCAATAGCTTCACTGGCTAGCCATATAGACTGAAATAGACTTACGTACATGTAGAAAACGAAGTCTCAACTAACATGGTTCTATTTGGTATGGAGCCTAAAAAATAATTATGTAACACTATTATATCTAAAAATAATACTAATTGAAAAAAAAAAGTTGTTAGAAAATTAAATTTTCAGAAAAAACACCCCTACGCGTTCCAAAATGGAATTACAGCAAAAGTCGGAATCAAGCCAAGAATTACTTTCCAAATTCGCAAACTATTAACGACTGTTTATAAGGAGTCATTTTTATACTTTTGCCGTATGTTTGGAATATATCAAAGTGATATTTGATTACAAAAAATAAAAATGCTACATTAGGTTTTGGCCAACCGAATATTATGGTTTTGCGACTATTGGAAGTCGTTCATTTATAGTTTTTAACTAAATTAGTCGCGGATTTTATTAAAATTTACCATTTTTGGTTTGTAAATAAAACACTTTCGAACATCACAACCTTATGAAATTATCTAGCTCGGAAAACTTTTTTTCTAACTATAACTTGTTTTGTATCTATAACTTTAATATATTAGAAACGAATGGGGAATGTAGGTACCTACCACAATTAATAACACCTAGGAGATCTACATCGTTTGGACAACACTATTATCATTACATTTCTCTGAGAATATTGAATATTTTAGGAAAACCCTAACACCATTATCATTACATTGCTCTGAGAATAATGAATATTTTAGGAAAGTACTTTGATATTTCAGAACTGACACAGTGGTTCTTTAAAAAATGCCTATTTCAGTGGTTGATTAGTAAACGAAGAACGGAAACTGAATGTATACCCATAACATTTCAAAAATAGCAACACATTTATATACACATAATTTACACAACCTCACATCTCTCGCAATATAAATTACCTATATGTGTACCTACTAGAGTGAATTCAGATTTATTTTTTACGTAATATTTTGTATTTGGATTTAGTTTAAAATTATTTTAGACTACTTTTATTATTTAATTATTATTTTGATTTTTAATGATTGTTTTTAAAGTTGTTTTTTTTATTTCACTATAACGATTTCGTACCCATTTTTATCTTAGATTATGAAACCAATAATTAGAAAACATCTTTTTATAAAATACTTATACATTTGCTATTATTTAAAACACGCGCTTCCTAGTTTAGAAATGGCGCAGCATCATTGTGTTTTTAAAAAATTTTTACGTATTTTCTTGAATAAATAAAGAAATAATTAGAAATTAGCAGGAAGTGCAGGCGGCGGCATAATATTGCTTTGTCAAACATAGTGGGACCGATTGCGTTTCTTTGTGAACTAAAACTGAAATTAGTTCAAGCGAACGAGATAGACCAACACGTTAGAGTGGAATATGAAACGAACGATCATCGATAAAAACTACCTGGCAAACTTATATTCGTCCGAATAAATTTGAACACATTTCGTGCGGTGTTAGATTCAGATTCAGATCTTTTGTGGGTAGTTTTAATGTGGAAATATGACAACAATTCATTTCACATTCTGCGCTAGCGTATTGCCATGTCTCGTTCACATGGACTAATTTCGGATTTTAGTTCAAGCAGAAACGCAATCGAGACAAGTATCCGCATAATTGAACCGACGCTGACGCCCGCCCAGGACGATTTGAAAGCAATGTTTCGAACGCGAAATCCCGTTGCAGATAACGATTTCCGCGGTAACGATAGGTCCCTTTATTTACAAAACATTTTCTGGTGGGCCGTGCATATTATGATAATATAATGCAAAGTATTTTAGAACTAAGGTTTTATGCAGTAATGCACGTGAGGTGATAACCATAATACAAATTTTTGAATTTTTTTTATTTTTTTTTATTTTTTATTTGTTACAACTTGGTATAGAGTAGTGATGGGCGTGATTCTCAATTTTAAATCACGCAACAATCACGTTACTGGTATTTTTTCACGCGTGATAATAACTGCTACTCGTGATTTTCGTGATTGTACTGAAATGTACTGTGAAACGTTAAGTAACAAAGTTTCGTCAATGTGATAACTGATAACAGAAACGCGCATTATATTTGCTTAATATTTATTAGTAATTAGAAGAATTAGCGTTCAGAAAGATTATCTCTCTTGCTCTTTTGGTGCTAAGCCGAGTTCGTCTTTCTGAAATAATGTTATTTTATTGCTTTAACAAATCATGAGCAAACTCATTTACACGAACGATTACGACACGAGCGATAACAGTGTCCAAATTCATGCGACAACAGTGTCCAAATTCACGTTACGTACGAAATGAACGCGCCACTCATCAGTCATCGTCCAGCCGGCGCGGGCGTTCGCCCAGAACGAACGGCAAATCACTGATCCACCGATCGCCGATCACATCAAGAATGAACGAAACCAAATGAACGGTTCAATTAGGCGCTCACCCGATCATCGTTCAGTGGCGCGCCGCGCGGTCGTTCGACGGCGTTCAGTGAGAACGGCCAATCACTGATCATATAATCACGCGTGATCGGTCGCGTCGTAGCGGCGCCGAGTGATGGCAACGCGGTGCTGTTCGTAGCCGTGATTCAAATAGCATGTTCTTTCGAATTCTCGTAACGCGTTCTTCGTGATTGCAAATATCACACGTTATTGTTATTGCTATTCGTGATCACACCCATCACTAGTATAGAGTTAACAGTGAGATCGTACAGATATGATTTGTAATTATTTATATAAGTAATAAGAAAATGAATACATCCCATACATCATTCTAGACGAATGCCCAACTAGACCGAACAGCCTGTATCTGGGCATACGAAATATATAGCCTTTGTTTTTTGAGTAGTAGTGACGTTTGAGTAGTACTGACTAATAGACTACTTTCAATACTAACACTAAGATAATGAATAAAGAAATAAAATATAAGAAAATAACTGAAAAAAAAAAATAAAAAATAAAATGGCATAAAATAGTAAACATATAAATACAAATATATATGATAAAGGGTTAGTAACATACATATATACACATATACACATACAAACATATATACATACATATATAATAATACACACACACACACATATTTTAAATTATTGTATGAAGCAATTCATTTTCAGTCTTTGTACGACCTACTTCGTAAAGGAGCCATTTTTTTACTTTTATCTTAAATTGGTGTATATTTTGAACATTTTTTACTGACTCTTCTAAAGTATTAAAAATTTTTGGGGCGATGAAATACAACTGTCTTTGGGCAAAGGTTGTATGTACGTGAGGAATTACATAGTTCGTCCCTTCAGCCATTCTAGTTGGTCTTTGCTGCTGGCTTCGGGAACGTTTCTCTAAGGTCTTGTAAAAATGTATTAGGCATTGTTTCACGAACAACTGACGAATATCCAAAACACTTGCTTCGCTGAACAGCAGGTCAGAGTCATGGCGGGGATGTTTTCTGTAAGTAACCCTCAATAATAATTTCTGGGCTTTAACCAGTGGTTCAAGTACTTGTTTCGTACAGGCCCCCCATGCAATGATACCGTGCATCCATAAGCTTTGGCAAAGCGCCGTGTACACAATTTTTAACGTCGGTTTTGCCAGAATATTACGTAGCTCACGAAAGACGTATACTAACTTTCGAGTGCGTGATGTAAGTTCATTTAGTTGGTTCTTCCAGGTTAACTTGGAATCAATGGTCAAACCAAGATACCTAATCTCGCCTACTTTATGAACGATCGGGCAGGCGCAGTTGGGTGGCTTAGGGCAGTTGATAGAGTGAACCTTTAGTTGGAATTCGCTTGTTGTAACGTCTGATCGCAATCCAAATGAGACCATTTTAGTCTTTGAAGCATTCAGCGTCAGCACGTGTCTATCTAGCCAACCTTTCACAATGTCTAGATTCATCTGCGATTTTTCGAAAGCTTCTTTCCATGAATTGGCTACCGTCAGCAGGACAGTGTCATCTGCAAAAGAGACGATCCGTGTGTTGTCCCCGAGTGGCAGGTCACATATCTCGTTGACGTACAATAGGAAGAGGACCGGGCCGAGGACACTGCCTTGGGGAACGCCATATCGAACTTTTGCATTATCACTTTCGATTCCATCGATTACCGTGATCTGCGATCTGTCCTCTAGGTAATTTTTGAACCACTGATTCTCCTTGCCAGTTATGCCGTAACTCAATAGTTTACGTTGTAAAATGTTATGACATACAGTATCAAATGCCTTAGACAAGTCGAGGAACGTAGCGATGGGTTTCTTGCCATTATCGATGTTTTTTGCTATATATTCAGTTACAGAATTAATCGCATCGTTGGTTCCTCGACCCTGCCTAAAGCCGTACTGATTGTTGGAGAGCAATTTTGCCGACTCAATATATGATACAAGCCGAGATTTAGCAATTTTTTCTATAATTTTCGAGGTGATACTTAGCAAGGAGATTGGTCTATAGTTGGTAATACTGTCAGTGCTCCCTGATTTATGTATAGGCCGTACCTTGGCTGATTTAAGGCAATTCGGAAAGACACCCGTAATAAAGCTTTGGTTTATTATGTGAGCTATGGGCTCTGAGACGTAGTCAATAGCAATCTTAAGCAAATCTCCATCGATTCCATCATAACCAGGAGCACAGTTAGATTTTAAGCTTCTAATTGTTTTACTGACCTCGTCAATATTAGTTGGAGTGAATTTAAATAAAGACGGTTTTTTCTGCGTAATATCGATGGCGTCCGCCAACGCGGTCTCAGTACTATTCAGATTCTTAAGAATATGGCCTGCTAGGTTTTCTCCAATAGTGACAAAATATTTATTGATATAATTTAAGGTTTCTTTAGGATGTTGATCAATCGTTTTTACTTCGTTGTTAATTTTAATTGAGTGTATTGGTCTCTGTTCACTTTTACCATAAGCTATGTCCTTGATAATGTTCCATGTTTTTTTTGGATCTCCATTTACTTCCTTAAGCTTTTATTTGTAGTAATTTTCCTTTGTCTTTTCAATGAGCCTTTTACATATATGACGGTATTTTTTATAATAAGTTAGGAGTTGTATGTCATTAGGATTGCATCTTATCATTTTATGAATTTTATCACGTTTCCTAAGACATGACAATAGTCTATCCGTTATCCAAGGTTTGATTTTAATTTTCGATCGACTAATTTTTGTTTTTTTTTCTGTAGACGCAAGTTTAATGGCAAGGGTAATGTTATTCAGGAAAAGTTCAGCTGCTAAGTTAGTATTGCAATTTTGAAGAACTGGATTCCAATCCATAGCTTTAATTGTTTCTAAAAAGAGTTCTTTATTAGTTATTTTTTTGATAATATTTTTCTTTAAAGTTTTATTCATGTTTTTAGATATACATATACTAATGGCAAAGTGGTCAGTAATACATGCTTCATAAATAAAAGATTTCACCTGAAGTTTCGACTTTACCATGAAATGGTCAATACAGCTAATATGGCACCCATCAATTCTGGTTGGCTTATCAATAGCGGAGTAAAGACCATGGTGAGCCATCATGTCCAGATAGTCATCTGCTTGCCGGTGTTTTTCATTTATGATATTTATATTTAAGTCTCCGGTTACGATGAGATTAGACTCACTAGTATACAATTCTAATAGCCTATCTAATGATTGCAAAAAACGTGTTAAATTAGGATAACTCGGAGATCTATATATTGCGAATATGTTAATGCGTCCATCTAGCAGCAGATGAAGGCAGTTGGATTCGTCAACCATTTTTTCCGTTACTACCCCCTGCAGTTTAGATTTTACATAGATAATTACGCCATCATTCTGTAACCTAATGCCATTAGAAAAATAAGAAGTGAACCCGTTTATGATTTTTGGAGTGTACATATCATTAATCCAGCATTCGGTCAATATTAAAACGTCGAAAAGGTAGTCGAAACTATGCAAAAGCAGTAGAAAATCGGAAAAGTTTTTATTTATACTCCGAATATTCATAGTGAGGATATTAATGCCTTTGATATTTTTAATATTTTTTTTGCACATCCCCAAGCAGTAGAATACCTCGCAAGTATATATGCCATAATTAATTATAAATGACATAATTATGCCAAAATTACATTTAACATAGTAGCAAATGAAGTTTTTATACAACAAGTTTAAACTGATAAATGCCATGCAACTTTCTTAATTCTCAAGAAGAATTAAGAAAAGTAAACCAAACCTGCCTATTATAAATTAAATAAGCATTATTTATTTATTTATTTATTTATTTAAGAATTAATTACTATAACACATTGATTTGCTGACAAAAATAATAAGAACCGAATGGCAAAACCTTAACCTTTTGCTTATTTGATTCTGTCACCCAACTGGGACTAGCCCGTTCTAGGGTGGACAGGACTCTAATATTACAATCAAGTTTGCTTGATTGCTTGATTGCTTACAGGTGTACAAGTTTTAGTAAAAAGCTAATAACACAAAATTGCCCTAAAATTTGGTTTTCAAAAAAAAAAAAAAAAGAAGTAAAAAATATAATAATAATAATAATAAATATAACTTGACTGGCACGATGTTTTCCAGAGCCCTACCATCGACGAGAAACTTGGTCTCTTTAATACGAAGATCATCAGGCTTTACGACAAGCATGCCCCTGTGAAAATTGCTAAAGTTCGACATCAATCAGCTCCCTGGTTCAACGATTCCATCCGGCAATATATGTTGAAGCGCGATAGAGCCAAGTCTAAGTTTAAGCGTAATCCTTCAGCTGACAACTGGGAATTTTACCGTACGTTAAGAAATCGTTGTAACCAACTATGTCGTAACGCAAAAAAATGTTACATTTACGACTCGCTTGCAAACTGTACTCCCAAAGAAATGTGGAAAGTGCTGAACCATCTTGAAATTGGTAAATGTAAAGGACCCGTAGATCCCAATGTAGATATAGACGTTCCTAATAACCACTTCTCAAAATCACCGGATCTACTAGATAATATAGCAAAGTCCCGTGCTACCCATATTGCCAATTCTAGTGTGCCAGTCAATCCGTGTAAATTTCACTTTGTTCCAGCTACTGTTGAAACGGTTTTACTAACATTAAACCGGATTAAATCTAAGGCCGTGGGAACGGATGGTCTCAGTGTAGATATGCTCAAACGTATCATCCAATGTATTCTTCCAGTCGTTACCCACATAATAAACTCCTCATTAGAATTTGGTTCGTACCCAGCTCCTTGGAAAAATGCCTACGTTATACCCTTTCCTAAAATATCAAATCCTGTGCGACCAAATGATTTCAGGCCAATATCTATTCTCCCTGCTCTCTCAAAAGTGTTAGAGCATATAGTGTTCTCTCAGCTATCAGATTACCTTTCTGAATTCAATATGTTTAATCCCTATCAGTCCGGTTTCCGTCCCGGTCATAGCACTACGTCTGCCCTTGTCAAAGTAACCGACGATGCACGTAAAGCTATGGACCAGAGACAACTTACTTTGCTTGTTCTCTTAGACTTTAGCAGCGCCTTCAACTCTGTCGACTTCGACTTGCTCGTTGCACGGCTACAAACTCTCAACTGTTCGCAAACCGTTATTAATTGGTTCAGCTCCTATCTCAGAGCCAGACAACAGCGTTTAAAAGTAGGCGATCGATCATCCGAATGGGTTAATCTAACAGCTGGAGTTCCGCAAGGTGCGGTTCTGTCCCCGCTTCTCCAACCAAGTTCGTAGACATACTCATCTGTATGCAGATGATGTTCAAATATATAATCATTTCTCTTCCGAAAACATCAATGCCTCGATCGCCATCATGAACTCTGATCTTCAGGCCATTTGTGAATGGTGTGCGCTGATGGGTCTACTAATCAACCCTTTGAAATCCCAGGCTATACTCATTGGAGGTCGTAAATTGCTCTCCAGAGTAAATGTAAAATCCCTTCCGCTTTTAAAACTAAACGATATCACCATACCATTGTCGCAAAAAGTGAAAGATCTTGGTCTAATTATCGATGAACATTTCTCCTGGCAACCACACGTGGACGAGGTAAGTCGTAAAATATTTGCTAGTTTTCACCCTCTGCAAACACTCAGAAGATTTCTTCCTATGGACACAAAAAAATCTCTTGCACAGTCTCTCCTCTTGCCTTTCCTTGACTATGCAGATGTGGCTTATCTTGATTTATCAGAGGAACTGCTCAACAAACTTGAACGTTTGCAAAATGTATGCATATGATTCATCTTCGGTCTACGTAAGTATGATCACGTGTCCGACTATAGGGCACAGTTAAAGTGGTTGCCAATACGGCAAAGAAGAAATGTTCATATACTGGCTCTCCTATAATCGTGTACTCACCCAATTAACACCATCCTATCTCCAGGAGCTTTTTGAACCACTAAGTTCCCACGGTCTCGTACTTCGGTCAGCCTCTGACAGTTTATTAAAAATTCCGAGTCATAATAGTGATTTCTATTCCTATTCTTTCTGTGTCCATGGTGCAAGACTCTGGAACGATCTCCCAGCAAATATACGAAACTCGCCTTCTTTACCATCGTTTAAGACTCACCTTAAGGATTACTACCTTTCTAAGAAGTAACCAGTTCTTCCCTTTCTCGCCTGTTCCTCTCCCAATTTCCTCTCCTCGGGAATAAAAATAATTTAGTCTTAAATTCTTCCACTTGTCTGTATGTTATGTAATAATCTTTATTTTCACAATGCGCGCATGTACCACTATGTTTAGGTTAGCTGTAAGACATTGCCATGTGGCAATAAGCTCGCCTTTTTTGTATACTTATTAAGTGCAAATAAAGAGTTTATTATTATTAAATATTAAAAGATAATATAATAAATAAATGCAATTCCATTATATAATCGGCAATAATATAAAATTCGATTAAATAATATAAATAAAATTATATGTGAGAAAAAGAATCAGTCATTAATATTTAATATATGTTAAGTAATGAAGGATTTAATATGAAAATATCTAGTCAAAAAAAAAGTACAATTCATTGTCAAAATAATATATAACAACAAAGTCAAATATTTTTTGGTAGTTAGTTCAATGTTAAAATATATTCAACATACATGTTTAAATTTGTGCACCTAAGTTTTATTAAACTATTATTTCTAACATTTGATGTATGGTTAGTCTGTCATGATTCGATAACCATTTCTTTAATTTATTTTTGAATTCCCTAAATGTCAAAATCATTTTTATTTCCATATTGATCAGATTGTAAAATCTCGGCGCAATGAAAGAGTAATGTAAGAGTAATGTGCACAGACATTGTAGGTCAAGTGATTATTCTTTTTATTTTAGATTATTTAAATGCTTATTTTTTTTAGTATTTGCCCATTTTGTAATATTAACGGATAAATATAGATTTTCATATGATAAATGTTTTACACATAATCCTAGTATTCCCCAGTTTCTGATTACGTATAATATCTCAATTTGTTGTTATACATTAATTTCAAAAAAATGTTTTGTTTCTGACCTATGTATATGTACTAAGTACATATTATTATTTAATTGACGAATTCCTGTGTTCATATGTATGCTCGTTATACGTATTGGAGTAAATAAATGATACTGACATTTATAGAATCCACAAAGGCTTCTTCCTGCATGTAGCCCGCTAAATATAAAAATAATTTATTCCCGAATTTTATTCGCCAGTTTTATGACACATAGTAGGTACATATAGTATTAGTCAGTAGGAGAGTAGATATATGAAAAAAGATTTAATATGAAAGTTATTACGTTTTTAAATTGAAAATATGCCGCATTTGAAGAATTACATAGAACACTAGTAAAAGGACTATTATTAATACGATGTATGATGAAGTCGAAATTTATAGTCATCAGCAAGAAAGGAATGTCACCACCAATATTGAAGTGAACGAGGTACAGAAACATAAGTACCTCAGCAGCTTTGAGAACGAAGACTGGGAATACATCGAGAAAATAAAATGCCATATAGAATAATCCAGAAGGGCGATGTCAAAATGAAAACTAAATGTCACCAGTAAGGGCCTCAAGGCAGAGAGGTCTAACTAAGACGATGGAGAATGTCTGGAAGAATGTTCGGAAAGATCGATGGAGAATCGATGGAGAGTGTTCGGAAAGAGCATACATTTCTTGATCTAGGCAACTGCATCTAAAGTCGACATAGTTATGACGACGATGACGATAGTAGTATCCAAACTCCAAAGAGGAGAAGACACCTGAATAAAAGGAAGAATTCTATTTCTAAAAACCAAAATATAGAAATTATGAAATATGTCAAAAACTTAAGAAATACTGTTTACTCTTTTTACGAGTACTTTCAAGATATTTTATACTTACTACAGATGACACAATTGCGGTTATTTCTGTTATAAACATGATACAATTACGGTTATTCCTGTTCTTATTTTTAGTTCGTGATTACGTATAAACGAGTTCGCAAGCAAAAATATGTATAGATACGATGAAAGAAAAGTATGAATGAAACAATTTATATAAATGTATAACAATTATAATAATGTTGTTTATGTGTAACAGTTTACACGTAATATAAAATCGAAGACTATCGCGGTTGTTTGACATTATAAATAGGATAGAAAACGAATTTATCGCGTGGAATTTGTAGCAGCCGACGTTTCGGTGACGTTGCAGCCGCCGTTGTCCAGGGTAGACTGAAGAGCTGTCAATCCGTTGTTTTGCGGGTAGGCCGCATACCGCTGCCGCCACTGTGTAGGTTATAACGGTGGTGGGGGGGGGGGGGGGGGACTCGGAGGGCGCGAATTTTGAAAATCCGTCTTTCACACAACACTCACTGTATCCTGTCTTACGTCTTTGCGTTCGGCGTTCGGCGGCGGGAACATTTTAAGAAGAGGGTTCCACGTAGAAGAGAGTTTGTGACCGTCGTCTCTATTAAAGTTCGGGGTTCTTCTTATTTCAATGGCTTCTCGGAGCATGCGAGGAAAGTAGAATTGTTCCTTGGATAGCACAATGGGAATTTGAAATTGCATCCAGTGGTTACTTCCGCTATCCAATATATGTTCGCAGATCGCCGATTTTTCGCGCTGAACGTTTTTAACAGCTTTGATGTGTTCTTTCAGTCGCGTTGCTATGGGCCGTTTTCGTTTGTCTAACGTAGGCTAGACCGCAACTGCATTCGACTTTATACACACCTGGGGTTTGCAGTGGTTTTACATTCTTTTGCAGGCCTCAAAAATCGAGTTACATTTTGGGTCGGTTTGAAGATCGTTTTTATATCGAATCTGTTTAGCATCTTACTTATTCGGTCTGCTACGCCCTTGAAGTATGGTAAGAATGCTCTTGATCTGCTCGGTTTCTGAGTTTCGTCTGTATTAGATCGTGTACATGTCTCGTGATATTTTCCGTATCCATTTTTCCTAAGGACATCATTGACATGTTCCATCTCCTTCGGAAGATGCTCAGCGTCGCATAGATCGCGTGCTCGATTCACGAGCGACGTTTGCACTGAACGTAGATGGTAGGGATGATGGTGTGAGCTTGCATGCAAATATCTGTCCGTATGTGTAGGCTTCTGATATACCGTTTACACGTAATTAAGAGTTAATAATTACACAAACAGGCAAGCAAGCAAGTATCTCCACAGTATCTTCTATTAAACGGTTCCTTCAAATCCTCTCTCTATCTCTCTCTTATTTCTAACAATGCGACAGATGTTTAGGCGCCCAGTATTGCGAAATTAATTAACATCCGTAGGCAGTTTAGTCACATTAAACCCATATATTTTGCACTTGGGAATGGCTTAAACGTATCAAATACTTTCCGTGACAGCGAGCCCAATGTAAATGTCGGTGTAAGTTGCGACTTGGGACCCTTGTCACAATGAATTGTGGTCACCCGCGCACTGCTGGATGTCCCAGCCGATCGGGGAAATGTGGTCTAATTAAATTTGAAATATTCGGCAACTCTTTAATAAAGGATGGTTAGCGTAATTGGCTGATAGAATACGGGAAAGTGTTAACAGATTAATAAGTGAATTTTAGGTAGATTTGTCCCTTTATTATGCCAAGATATATCAGTTTGAAACATCATTCGTTACATACATCAAACAATGCCAAATTGAGCAGCTAGTAGCTCTCGGCATATAACATAAATTTATGATATAAAAACCCAATTTATGGTATAAGGGAGTTTATTTCCGAGTTTTCGAGTTTATTTTCCATGTTGATAATTAGTAAAATTTGTAAAATTTTAAACATAACGGTATAATAGCTGACTTTCTAATTCTCATATAATTTATTATACATCTATTTATGTTTAAACAATACGAAGGCTTAACCCCTCACGTTGCGAGGTAAAAACTCACCTATCACTTTTGCGCGCGACATATTCGCGCAAAAAATCGACGCGAGTCAACGGCCTTGAGAAAAACGATCATAACTTATAAACCACTCAACGGAATAAAAAAAGATAAAGAGAAAAATGATCGCATTGAAATTTGACATATAAAACATTATAACCTTATCTCGTAAAACAATTAAGATAATAATGAATAAATATTACAAAATTGGCAAACTGAAAAAAACTCGCCTATAAAATCATTTCGATTTTTTTGTAAATACAGTTTTTGTAAATATCAAAAATTGTAAATACAGTTATGTTCTTTATTAAATGCTTTACCAAAACGATATTTTTTTTTTACTTATTTGCATACAAAAATACGGAAAAAATATATATTTATTCAGCCAAGAAAAATTTTATGTATTCTCGTAAAAAAAAATTTTTTTAATTTTTAATTTGTGACTACTTATGGTATTTTTTTATATGAAATTCTTTCAAAATAACTTTATTACTACATCACTTCTTCTTAGAAATCACACCAGAACTTTGACCTTTGTCTGATATTATAGAAAAATCTAAAGTTTTGAGAGTTTCCGCGTCCGAACCTAATAATAAACTTTGAATGCCCATAATATAAAATTCGTTAGATTTTTTCAATAATATTGTCTTATCATAGACTTATTATATGTCTAATAACTAATTACTATACTCCAAAGAGTCACATTTCATCGAAAAACTATGGAAAATCGCACTTTTTTCTCTCATAGTAATTATCAAAACAAGTTTCATTTTCGCGAGCCATATTAGAAAAACAACATATAATGTTCAAAATACGCCTAATTATGTGATAACTTAGGATGTAAATGAAGCAATACCTATTTTATTAGTAAATTAAAGCGACATTACGTCATGTTTCGCGATATATAGAAATATTTCACAAACATTACAAAATAAAAACGGCCATTTTTTCGCGAGCCGTTTGTTGTTGCCAAAGTGTTTTCTTCGAAAATTCGTGAAAAACAGCAAATAGACTGTCTAAATTGAATAATCCTAATGCCTAAACTACTTAAAAATGGAAATTACTCACTTTTATCCGGTATACACTGCACTTATATCCACAAAACACTTCACAAAACAAACATTTCGCGGAACTATACGCCGCCGCGGGGTGGCCGATCGACACTGCTGTTTTGACGTCTAATGCTGACTTTTTAAATCGGCGATCGATGTTATCGTCGTTGGCCGGCGAATGAAAGATTATTTGGCCATGTCGTCCCGCGGTCAGAAAGCATTAAAGTACGACGATTCGAATCGTAAATTGCATTTTTCGCAGCGGCGAGCGCGATGTCCCGTAGCGGACGTTACGCATTGTAGGCGGCCGCCATACATGTCCCCAAATGGATGTTACGTGCTGCGCGGAAAAGGGATATTTCTCTCGCCATCTGTTTTTTAAGCCATTGCATAGCTTTTATCGCGGGCCCAGCGCGGCGACCGAATGAAGAAATTTCTTAACGAAAATTTATGATTTTAAACTGATAATTACGTCTAAACGAGTACTGCTTACGATTCAAAAAAAATATATGTTAAACAAGAACATTTTCCTAATATTCTTAGCTTTGAATATTTTAGATTTTGTTTATATTACATAGTGTAATTAATTTGTGAAATTAGGTCTAACCGAACATAAAAACGACTACTGCGCAAATACTATCTGGCGTATTATTATGAAACTTGCACCATTTTAAAGATAATTTAATTATATATCTTTTTATCTACGATTTTTTTCGAATAATCCGTTTTTTTGCTCTATCGAATAAAAAATTCGTGCGCGGCGTTTTATCGGAAGACGTTTAAATTATTCCGAATCATTTTCTACCGCAGCCGCAAATGATTCGGAATAATTTCAACGTTTTCCGATAGAGCGCAGTTATCTGATATCAGAAAAAATAAAATAAATAAATAATTATAATTGCATAAGTTGTTAGAAATGCTATGCAATAGCTTTACCGCGGCAGTCCCCGAGTGCCACACGTATTTTATTTTAGCGTTTTCACAACACATTCCCTCCTGGTCAGTTGGTGGGCAGGGAAAGTAAAACTGACGTTTTCAACGAGTATTTCATGAACCGACGACATCGAACGCAATGCGACGACGACGACAAACATTTGAATTACCTCAATTGTTTGCTATTAAATTTCTAATATAGTAAAACATTAGGAAAAAAATAACAGTCACAAACTCTATATTAAGTGGTTAAATTTACAACAGATACTTCAAATACACTCACTGACAATAAGTTACAAATCTAATCTCAGCACCTAAAGTAACTTTTACTATGATTTCAATAGACCTATCAATAACTAATATTGTATTCGTAGAAACGGTAGTTTAAAAAACAGTTTCCTGCTTTTCCGGATAGTAGTAATCTACTGAAACAGTTCTAGATTTTTTCTACGACACCGAAACAGTGTCAGTTTCATACTGGTAAGTCAACACTTCGTAAGTGGTATTAGTTGACTTTGCTAATGCGTTTGATGCGGTCTCGCATTCTATATTATTGAAAAAGCTGAAATAGTCACTCCGAGAGAGAGAGAGAGAGAGAGACTACAAGCTACAATAAACATACTTTTAAATCTAACCCATTTACTTATTAGGCAACAAAACAGTGCTTACTATAAATATCTATATCTATATATGCACTATACAAAGTATATTTATTAATTATCTATATATCCATTTACCATCGTCCAACTTCTTTTTTCTAATCAGTTCCAATTCTCTGCATTTCTCAGCGACTTTCGATTTATAAACAATAATTTCATTTGTAATTTTTAATGTATATTTTCTAATATTTCCTAAAACTGTAACTATCGCAGAAAACGATTACTGGCATTAATGTTTTTTTGTTCTATATTAGTATGTATAGCTAGATTATTTTATGAGCTGTATGTTTTCCGAAATGAGTAAATTAATAAACAATATATTAACGACTTCATCTTATGACTTGACGCATAAGTAGGAGAACGTGCACAGTTTCCACATATTAGATAAGTGATACGAAACGCTGGAGGCGGAATATTCAAATTAGGGCGACGTCTCACCGGATGCTTTGGCCTGTGGTCCAGGATTCAGGGAGGTGAAGCTGCATAAACAAGAGATAGCGGCACGATTCTCACAGGAAACATAAACTCTCGGCTGACAAGCTAACCGGGCGCTCTTGAAACAAACCGTTACCTGAACCCCACACGATACGTCTACTATCTAATGAAAGACTTTAAAGGCTTCGAAAGTCTAGACAGATATCTAGGTAGATATCTGCATTATACAATTCTTCTTTATTAAATGCTGTCTATTTCATTATGTTAACTGGAATTTGGCAATATTTATGTTCCTTCTAAATCACTGTCCCAAATTTGTCAGTCAAGATATACTGTGCTTAGCGGGGACTATTTATAAATTAGGAAGCATGTGCATTCAAGATCTACGAGTAATAATCAACTTGTCAATTGTCTATTCATGATGACTGAAGTGAGCAGGAACGGTCCAAAATTATGCTGCATTCAATATTTTAATAGTATTCCCAAAACTATGCAACCTATGAAACATCCAGTATTCACGAACACTTTTGAAAAATAACTAAAAGATTTATGTTGATTTAGAATAAATTATTTTTCAACAGCTAATTGAAATCTAACATGATCATGCCTACGCTATTCATTATTTTAAATATGTATTTTACGTATTGGGTTTTTTTAATATATTTTTTTCTTTATCTGACAACTCAACGAAATTAACGACATTAATTAGTATTGTTTCTTAGATTATTTAATTAATATTTTTATTACCCTGTGGTTGCTTTTAAATGTTACTTTGATTATAGTTTTGATTAAATTTGATTGATTATTTTTGACTGGGAATAATTGAAATTATTTGAATATGGGGTATTTGAATTTCATTATTTATTGCTCTTCCTTCTTTACGGTTGTTATAACTATTAGATGAAATTAATAATCCTATTATACCTATAAAATATATAGGAAATCAATGATATTGATCATATGAATATATAAATATTAATAATGTCGTATATAATTCAAACAAATATTGTATCAAAATATATATATCGGTTATTAGAAACTGATAATCATTTATTCTTTCCTTTTAAATATAATATTCGATTATTAATTTCTTCTATAGATGTTATTCATTCCTGAACTATTCTAACTATAGGAATAAAGGTAGATGCTATTCCTGGCCGTTTAAATCAATCATTAATATTTATAAATTATCCTGGATTATTTTTTGGGCAATGTTCTGAAATTTGTGGAATAAATTATAGATTTATACCTATTGTTTTAGAAAGTATTAAAATAAATAATTTTATTAGTTGTAAGTAATTATATTGTATATAATTATATGTAATTTTATTAATAGTAAGTAAATCTAAGAATACCATAAATTTAAAAAGGAAATTTTGTTTAGTTACTATATACTATTCAACACGTCTTGTGAACATATAGAAAGGGAAGAAAATAAGAAATAAGCAAAGTTTTCCATGGTAATAAGCATGCACTTGAAATTATACTTCCTGTAGGCAAACTATCGAACTATTATGAACCAAAACATCGTTACTTCTAACATACACTTATACAATAATGATCTATCTATTTATCTACCTATGCATTTGATGTCCAGTATTCTTTTCCAAAGGGAAATATATCTTTACAGCATGAAAAATATGTTTCATCATCATCATCAAAGCTCGTCGACGCTCTCTTATCGACTTCTCCACCCGTCTGGCAGTCAGTGCTTGAAGTAAACATTGATCCCTCTTTGACAGCATACAACATTCCTTTAAGCGGTGCTTGAGATATTGACGAATGGTAGATAAGTAAGTTAACGACTTTGTGAACGTGGATCTGTCATCAGGAGAGATCCTTTGCCTACGGGAATTGAAGTGGATGCGCTCGTCGTTTGTTTCTATTCACAGGATGATTATGTAAATCTAGTAGACTACAACGGTGCCAGTGTTTGCTAAGGTATTTCGTCTATGTAGGCATTCAACCGATGTAGATTGTAGATGCAAACGATTACAATTACGATTCGATTAATCGACGATTGTTGGTGTTTTCCCGAATAATCAGAATCGTTGATTACTTCCCTGATTGTTTAGCGATTATCATCGAAAATAACACTTTTATTTTCGCGCACCCAATCTACCGCGAAGATCTTATCCACGACAATATTCAATTTATTTATAATAAAATCAAAATATGCTTTCAATGACAATGTTCTTTAAAAATATGCATATTCATATAAATATCATTTTTTATATAGTACAATAATATATGCTAGATCAGAGGTGGCAACTGGACCCGCAGCTGGCCACCGCATTTCGGATCCGAACCACGAAAGGTAGAAGACACTGGAACTTCAACTTTGTTATTAGCTTCATGATTCTTAAATATGTGTGTGAAGATTATGTTGTACTTTCACCATGTCTTTATATCTGAAGAATTTTAGTTTTATGGATTTAAAAAAAAATATAAGCATTAATTAAAAAAAGTTTTTAAACTAATCCCTCGATAAGGAATCAAATTTACAATTTGGACTCAAAAAAGTTGCTCATTGCGTTGGACATTAAGGCTTTAAACTAATTTCGAAAACTTTCAAGTGACTCCTACAATGTAAGCAGTAAGTGTGTTTTAATTTAATTTCATTAAATTGACTGGTTGATTATCTAGAGTCGCGCTTAGCCACATTTTTTATTTAGGCTTTAAATTAATTACAATTAATTAAAACGTGAAAGCGCTCTGAGAGTTAAGCTAGATATGCTTTGCTATTAACACCTTCATACTACCACTGCGCAGAGATATATATTCAGTAATACCGCTGCGATAGAAAGTTTAGTATGCGCCCGGTCGCAGGCGCGAGCGGACGTGGAATCTGCTTGATGCTTCGTTAACGCTGGACTTTTATTGTTCGAACCCTACAAAATTGACCCTACCTATTTCTTCGAGTGTTCGCCCATTTAGAATATTTTTCTGAGGTCTCATGCCGATTTAAGGACTGCAAAAACATGTGTCATTTTCTCTGTGAATATTTAAAATATATTATTTAATTATTGTAAATTATAGAAGATGCAGTTCCATGCTGTGGTGTGCCAATTATTCTCCTACAGCTTTTCAACCAAGTTCATTTTATTTAAATCTCCACATCAGAAATCGTCAGCAGTATTATCAGTATAACGGTTATGTTTCCTCGTTGTATTCACGCGTCTGGCGTTAGTCAAGGGTCAATATAAGTTCTCTTTTCTTCGATATCTTCGTCGACAGTATCACCATTAGTATAACGACTGTATCCTACTATTTGCTGGTTATCTAAACTGGTAGAGCCCAAACTTGTGAAGCACTGTAGCACGATATAGACACCGTCCTATAGCTAGAGTGTCTCTCACAATTTGAATTGCAAAATCCCCAAATGTATGGCGATGACTCAGTAGATCAGTGGACTCAGTCCACTAGCTCAGGGCAAAGTAATGACAATGAGTCCGACCTGGTCGTTAAAATCGACCGCAAACACATGTAAAGAGAAGGCGTTCGCGAGCTCATCATTTGGCCTGCTTGGGTTCGTGCTCCGCAACCTGAGGTGGTTCAGCGATGAGTACGCAATGAGGTTGCTATACGGATTGATATATAGTCGCTGTTCTACGATAAATTATACGGCGTTTCGTGAACAAAAGATTTCCTTTGGCAGGTTTGATCTGTAGGTCCAAATGATGGATTTAAGAAGGGGAGCCACCTGGATTTTTGATCCAGGTGAAAAAGGGGGGGGGGGGGGAAGTTTGCACACACCGCGCTTCGAATAAAAAATTATAACTGATCCAGTTACACATACTATGGCGTGTTTGGTATCGTTTTCGTATAAACAGAGTACGGGGAATCTGTTTCTTAGGTTATTTAGAGACATTTTCATACAATAAGTCAATAATTTTGGTAAAAAAGTAAATTTGTAAGTAAGTTTTTTTTTCTTCAACAGTATTTAACTTCGAAAATAGATCGATTTTGTAGATAAAAAAAATAGTGCTATCGAGCTCATACTGTCTAGTTTTTAGAAATATATACTTTACATATACTTATCTGACAGTATGTACCCATAAAAAAAATGCCATGAGAATCGAGTGATGAAATTAAAATACCTCACTCGACTCACACGGCATATTTATTGAGTAAATTTAGTTTTTCTCTACTTTATCAAGGAAACTACATAAGACAGACATAATTTGACGTCACTTGGGTAAAATATTCAACACTTAAATTAAATTACTTGAGTTTTTTTTAACTTTTGGGGTTGCACAAAATAAAGGTACACTTCTTATCACACAAATTCACGCCAAATAATATTAAAGTTAGGTAAATAAAATAATGATAAAAAATACAGAAATAGATTTTACATGTATTAAATAAGAAATTATTAAAAAAAACAATTCTCAGAGAAGTAGTCTTCGTATTCCTCCGGAATGCCTCGCGGACTACACAACTGTAACAAAATAGATATAAAAGTGACAGACTTATAATTCCTCCGGAACCACATCAATTATATCTTCGAATTACGCGGTCTAGAATTACACTGTAACAAAATAGAAATAATATTAAAATAACAATCTCAATGATACCAAATTCAGCAGACAAAGTTATCTGACAACATAAATATACCTGGTATTATCGCAGGTTCCGTAACAGCTCTTACACAGCAGTGTGCATGACATTCCCTCTCGTCTGCAAGAACATCGGCTCCTGCAGCTGTTCTTGCATCCACACTTCACAAGCTCTCGCGCCACCTCCCAGATACTGGGTTGGGTTTTCCATAAGGGCTGCCACTCTCCTTCAGTTTGAGTCCATCCCCAGTCAGCTGGGGAGGGGATAACGCCTGAGGGATCAAGAGCTTGTCCCCACACGTAGCCCGCTTGATAGGCTGCCTTCAATGTGGACATCCTTAGAGCATCCCTCGTAGGGGGGATATTTTGCAAACACTTATTTTTTGCAAATAAAATCTTTTAACCGAAAGAATTTCAGTTTCACCACAGTATAACATGATGTAGTACTTTTCTAATCTTATCATTAAATCATCTGTCACTTCTTTTAGTGGATTAGGAAGTGCTCTAAAAGCAGATGTGGTCTCAAGACATTGCTGCCACGCCTTCCAGGTTATGTTTTGCCTTTGGAATAGAATTCAGAAACGGTGTCACAGCCTATTAAAGCATGGTATCCTCTGATAGCTTCTGCTCTTTCTACAACCAGATCCTGTGCCAGGTCATGTGCAGGTATGTAGCTGTGGTGTTTGCCCGTACCGAAAGATATCCAAAGCTCTTGGAGACCTAACTGCTTAAGGGCGACGAAGTAGGATATGGCGATTATAACGATGTCGGAATCAACGGTGTGTATAACAATTGTTGTTGTTCCATTGATAGCCATATCTTTTGCATGCAAAATAATGCGACCATCAGCCTCCTCGGAATTTACATTAGGCCCTGCTATCAGCGTCTCCGTTGGTTTGGATGATTTGATTTTAGGACCGATGTTGGTCACTATATGCACTCCAATGCTCTCTTGAAGCGCGTAACATCCGATAAGTTTAAAAAGTTGTTCCTTATTCTGAGCATTCTTCAGGAAGTTAGACCAATTGCTCGGTTACTTGTGGTCTTCATGTACTTAACGACGAACTCCTTGACCCTTGTTGTCAAGAACCTGTTTCTTTAGAGACATGTCGGAGTAGAGATCCCAGGCAATGTCAACTCTCCTCGCCTCCTTGTCCCTGTATTTTTCACGATGCTTTCACGGAACTCCTTGCGGCAGTACTGCCCAAATGTCTTGGAGCTACGTGGAGGATGACTGTGAACGAGGGCAGCTCCATCAAATATATTTCTGTTGCAAGATTCGGGGGGAGTGTTATTCTCAATTTTCTTTTTCAAAACCATGACGATATCAGACTTGTGGCATGTTCGCGTACTTCCCATAGACGATAAAGATGGTGAACAAGTCTGATTTTCGTAAGCAAAGAAGACATCTAGATCCAAGTGCCTATTCTGACATGAAATGAATATTTTCGAGAATAGACTTATGCCCCACTTGAGAACCTTGACGGTTTCAAGTTGTTTTGAATTTTTTGGCTTCTTGAGAGTAGCAAAAATTCCGGTTTTCACTTTTTTTATTGGTTCAAATAAAGTAAATGTCTTTTTAACCAGCCTTTCTTCAACGAATGTCCTGTACAAATCCTTGGTATTTTTCTCCAGATAGGTTAATGTGCTAACAGCTTTGTTGTCTACAATTGTTCTTGTATCTATTACAATTAAATCAGTTGTTTGTTCTTGAAAAAAATTGCCAAACTCTTTAAAACTTGCTTGGACTGCATGAACTTGTCGCAGAAATGTTTTCTGGAACGCAGGATATTGTTCGTGATGAAGCTCTTGAGAAGATTTATTAACGTTAATAAACTCTTCCAGGAGATGCATGACAGATGCATGACAGCTACATGAACAGATAACCAACGAGCGTAATTTGGGTGTCAAATAAGAAAAACCAGGGCACTGAACTACTAACATGAAATCGGACAGGCAGGTCGCGCCCCCGCCCCCGCCCGGCACGAGCTTTGAGCGACCGAGAGTGAAATTTTGACAATTTCATACGTCAATCGATTCACACGGCATTTTTTTTGGGTACATACTGTCAGATAAGTATATGTTAAGTATATATTTCTAAAAACTAGACAGTATGAGCTCGATAGCACTATTTTTTTTTAACTACAAAATCGATCTATTTTTGAAGTTAAATACTGTTAAAGAAAAAAAAACTTACTTACAAATTTACTTTTTTACCAAAATTATTGACTTTTTGTATAAAAGTGTCTCTAAATAACATAAGAAACAGATTCCCCGTACTCTTTTTATCCGAAAACGATACCAAACACGCCATAGCATGTGTAACTGGATCAGTTATAATTTTTTTTTCGAAGCGCGGCGGGTGCAAACTCCCCCCCCCCTCCCTCTCACCTGGATCAAAAATCCAGGTGGCTCCCCTTCTTAAATCCATCCTTTGAACCTACAGATCAAACCTGCCAAAGGAAATCTTTTGTTCACGAAACGCCGTATATTGCGTTTTTATGTCGTGTAGGACTGCGACTAATAGTGGAGTAGGTTGGAGGTCAATGTCGCCATTTAGTACCCCCACGAGGAGCTTATACACTAATACAGCACAAACCGTTTCGAATAATTCTTCTAATAAAAGAAATAAGGATATTATTAGGCTTTTTGCTAGCGTATAGTTGGGTACAACTTTTTAAATAATAAAATAAAATCGGAATGCGGAATACTGGCAACATCCAGAATTATCATAAGATTTCTGTATTTGTAGCTCTTGGCTACTTAGCCCTGGCTCTATAATGCAAATCCTTGTTGGCGTTCTAATCTGGTTTTAATGGCGAAGTTGTATACGAGAATATTTATTATTTATTTATTCCCCGGGAATATACAGCGTTTTACTAATTAATACAAATTATCTTGGTAAATTGTTTCACTGGCTGATTAATTGTTTCCTACAGTAGAGTCTTACAATATTTCCTCATACGATAAATGATCAAAAATTGACTTGAATTACATTAAATTACTATCGTAAATAATGGGGCCCTTGCTGAGTTGGCCACGAAGACCCATTCTGTTCAGGGTTGGTCACACTCACGGGTCAATACCCATCCGGCGGCCTCCACGCATGAAGTGCGAGCCCAGGCAGGGCTCTGGCCTTAGGGTTAGTTTCCCCTAGGAGTCAACCTTCTGACGCTCCTGGACGGTCTGCGCACCGTGCGGCGTAAGCCAATAGAATGTGCACTCTGACTAACAACTTGGGTTGTCGACTACAGCGGGCGAGCCCGTCACCTCAGGAAGTTTTAACGATTAGTTGTTCTATCTCCCTGGAAGTGAGCGCAGAAGACTTGGGGACGAAACAATGCACCGTCTAGCTACGCCACGAGCCCGTAAGAGACCAACGCCTTAACCGCGAGATAGGCAGGAATGTTACCCGGCGGGCCGACACTCGCGCCCTTATTTCCAATTGTGACCAGATTACTCCGGTCTCTCGATTGGTTACGAGTTTGAGGACGCTTGCGCGGTCCTCTCCCTTACGAAGCGGTGAAACGGTGTTTACCGAATCTATCGCGGACCTCAGCGTCCTTTGCCCGGCTGTTCACCCAGGATCGGATGGCCGATGGTCATTTCAAGAGCAGTCGCCGTAAGGTCCGCAACCACGTCGCCCGTTGTAGTTGACATCTCAATATGTTAGTCAGAGTGCAGCGGGCGATCCCGTTACCTCAGGAAGTTTTAACGATTAGTCGTTCTATCTCCCTGGAAGTGAACGTAGAAGAAACTCTGACTAACTGTCGGGGAGTCTGGAAACAGTACTGTTTCCTATAGAACGGGGGTGGTGGCGGACCTAACGACGACAACAGCCGGGCAAAGATGCTGTGGTCCTTGATAGATTCGATTTACACCGTTTCACCGCTTCGTAAGGGAGAAGACCGCGTAAGCGACCTCGAACTCGTAACTAGTCGAGAGACCGGAGTAATCTGGTCGCAATTGGAAGTAAGGGCGTGAGTGAAAGCCCGCTGGGTAACATACCTGGTTATCTCGCGGATAAGGCGTTGGCCTCTTACGGGCATGTGGCGGAGCTTGACGGTGGACTGTTTTGTCCAAGTCTTCTGCGCTGACTTCACAAGAGAAGTTTTAACGACCAATCGTTAAAACTTCCTGAGGTGACGGGTTCGCCCTTTGTAGTTGACAACTCTATTTATCGTAAATAATAAATTACTGTAATAAATATCAACATTATATTTTATTATTTGATAGGTTGAACGGAGAGGGATGGGATATAGATAATAATATTATAGTTTATTGTTTGATTAATTTTTGCTTTGTTTCTTATCAGGGTTATAATAATAATAATTTAATAACAAAAATATGCGGCTGAAAACTCTGTTTTAGTCCATATATTTTTAAACACTACTTTAGTCTGTATATTTTCGTTTTATCGCAATTGATTGATGTAATGCAGTGCTGCAATAAAGCGTGCTGTTTTTCGCATAAAACCCATCCAATCACGGCGGGCGATCATGACCCGTTTGCCATAGTTCGGATAGGCAATTAGTCATGATTGAAATTCCAGACGGTCATTATTCAGGCAACCACAGGCCACGTTGTGCACAATCTACTATAATTTACATTGATCACGCTAATGGCGAGTAGAGCAATTCCATTAGTTCGGTCCGCTATTGATAGCAAACTGTTGCGGTTTCTGAATAAGCAACCCCTTTCGACGATGATTTCCTGCCTTTAGCGACCGCAAGGGCCACAGCCGGCACAGCGAAAACGGTATCATGGTACTGTGAGACTGGAAACGAATAATGAATCAATAAAGTATGGAGTAAGACAAAAATCAGGTCTGAAGGTAAATCAGGAAAGGAAGATTATTATAGGCACGGAGCAGCTGCTCCGTGATTATAGGATACCAAGAATTGTGTGAGCAAACGAGCATCAAGAGTATGAATTTTTGTTATAGATAGTTTTGACCACGTGGTTTTGACTAACGTTGTTAATAGGGAGGATATAGATAAACCCGAAAAACGTCACTTTTAAAGGAATTTAATAAATTATGCATGTTTATTTTTTTTATATGTATTGGAAAATAAAGGTATAGAGTGCATTTCGATTAAAGCTCGTCTAGTAAAATTCTAAAAAAAGTAAGAGATTTACTTAGAGAAAGTCAGTGAAAATTTAAAAAGTATATTTCGCTTTTTTATCTATTTAAACACTTTATCGCAGACCGTTTTAAATAAATTGAAAACGTTTCAGTGTACAATATTTTTAATAAAATTCATATTCTACGCCGTTTACCCGATTATTTTCTTTTGTTGGTTTCTTAAAATGTTTTTATTTTTGTTTCTGTAAGGAAATATCAATTAGTAACATTAAAATAATATTAAATAACACTATATAAATCCTTAGTATGGTCACGAGAAACGACAATTATAGTTCGCAGTATTTTATTGACGTAAATTGAATTATTTCACACGGTATTTATTCCTCAATAGTCGTATTGACATCGAAATGCTTATGACGTTGAAATATCCTCACGATTTAACAGTATAAAAGAAGGCAAATTAATTAAGAAACACAATCAATGGGTAAGTCGCTCTCTACATTCTATATCATTAAAACGGTTCAAATATTCATATTGTGTTTTTCTCGTCTACATACATCTGCGAGGTACAATGACAACATAAATAAGGACTCTAGGTCGTGAGCAAGGACTACTCGATCATCTACTTCCGCGACCAGATCCGTTATATTTCTTTCATTTTTTTATCAAAACTTGCTTATTTGCTTATTGCTTATTGCTCATGCTTATCGCTTATTGCTTATTGCTTATTGCTCATATTTAAAAAATAAAACCATTTTTATATTTTTTTTAAGTAACAACTATTTGCTTAAACATTATAAAAAATAACAAGTTAAATAAGTACATAGTATTAGGTACTATTTTGATATTTATTGCATTTCTCCAAAAAACACCTCCCTCTTCCCCCACAGGATAACAACTTCCACGACGAGAAGAAGATACGTAATGAAAATCTGGTTTTTCCACTTTCTACCCGAAAATCCCTTGAACCTGAACCTGAACTTCACCTGCAAGTTTAGTTTGTGGCACGCTTGGGAACAATAACATTTCACCGGCGCGAGCAGGCAAGCTGTTTACTGTTTTCCCTTCATCTATGTCATAATAAACGTTAAATGTTGTTTTCAACTTGCTGCGTTTGGAGTTAACGGCCCGTAAAATACTTGTGATAACTTAATCAGATTACACCGTAATGTTGCCGCTTTGCTGCTTCGAAAATGTAAAGGATGTTTGGTACGGTTGCCTTACTGCTTGATATAACCTGAGTTTGAATTATTATTAGATATATATTATTAGATATTTTGTTATATTTGGTACAAATTCAAACAGTCACATTCAAAACCAGTAAGTCATGAGAACGAATGCTATTGTTTCTATTTTTATTGTGATATTATTTGTCTACAACGGCATCCTGACAAATATGAATTCAAAACATTTACCTATCTCAATTTTATATAAAACAATCATTTCACGGCCCGGTGGCATAGTCGTTAGGTCGCCTGATCTTACGTTGTAAGGTCCCGGGTTCGATTCCCGGCTGGGTCACCGTTTTCCGTTGGGATCTAATTAATGGAAATGCATTTTCAATTCTGTCGATCGAATGCAATAACAAGACACACACTTACACATGTTACACGCATACATACATATAAACACGTCACAGTAGGGTTGGTTGTAAGAAATTGTCATATGACAATAAAACCGCCCATTGTGAAATTTCGCAATAAAGGGTAAAAACAAACAAACAATTTCACAGACAACGATGGGAATCTTATAATCAAAAGTGCTGAACGAGTCAATAAACAACTGATGGCGCTCTAATTTCGATTATATATAGTTTGTCACACCTGGCTAAGAACGTTTTTATAATTTAAGATGGCTTTATAATAAGATATAAAAACATCTTATAATATCGATATTATGAAAACAATATTTTAGCAAGAAAATATATGTTTATTATTAAGTATTATTTAAAACAACAATTTTAAATTATTAAAAACATCAATGAAAATTATTTATATATATTTTTTAATTACTACAATATAAAACCTAACAACGACACTTCCCTTTGTTTATAAATTTTTAGCAAGACTTCAGAATAATGAACTATATTTAAATAACTATTTATATCAAAACTATTGTAATTCAGAATAAAACAATCTTGCAGACCAGAAACATCACCACAGCCAAACATTCATCAGTCGTTGATTATTCAACATTCTTTTTTTGTTGTTTTTAATGCAACGGCGGAAAATCGGATTTTTGTAAAGGCATGGGTATTTTCCCGGGGTTTGTTTTGTTGGGAATGTCCACTCGGTAGTGAGAGATGAAAAAGGGGTTGGAAAAGTCGCGTATGACGTTTCAGCACGTTTTTGATTACACTTCCTCTCATCTGTCGGTTCATTAGCGTTTGAGAGTGGACTCGTAGGTGTGTGCGTGCCCCAGCTCCCCTGTCAGCGTGCGTGGCTTTAACAGGGTTGCCAATAGCTAATGTTTTTTTTCTGCAAAGGTAAATGAAACGAAAAGTGTCCCCTTAATTAACAAAAAAATGTGAATTACTTATTTAACTTAAACAATTTGTGGTAGGCACTTATTTGAAATTCGGATTTATCTATTAGCTTGCAGTGAGAGATGTCATTTTGTAACTGATTTAAAAACGTAAAATCAAAATTTGCATCTCCATGTGCCCGTGTTTATGTTTTCGTGTTTGTCTAGTCTATCTATTCAATCAAAAAGCGGACACCAAAAAGCTATGTCTCAGAGTGTTTTAAAAAGCATGCGTTTTATGTATACCTACCTACTTATTTAAATATATTGGAGCGTTTACTAACCGATATTCAAGATAATTTAAAGTAGTTTTCCAAATGCTACATGCACAAATAAAATAAGCAAACAAAGGATTAAAACATTGTTTCTATTCTATGAAACCATGTAAACGAGAAAATGCAATGAGAAAATGCAATTTATATGAGGTTCTGCAAATTGCAAGTTCGATACCCGTGGCTACTGCTGGCTGCGAGCCTAGTTTCTCTGAATTGCGAAGGATAAAGACTCGATATTTATATACAGTGGTACCTACCATAACGAGCACCTTTCATAACGAGTAATTCGCAGTAATTCCTATTACGAGTACATAATTGCCCCTGTCATAACGAGTAAGGGAAAATTTGTTTAACTTAACGAGTGCTTCGCTTAACGAGTGTGAGTCTGGAACGTATTATGCTTGTTATGATAGGTTCCACTGTATTGCCTGCGTCGCTTAAGGGAGCACTCGTCCTCCCCCCAAATCCCTCCGATCGGGTTTAATCCCAGCCACCCCCATAATACAGTACCCTTCCACCGCCAGCGGTATAGTCCTCTGTAACCAGAGGTTTGGGACCAACATTCTATTACTAACCCTATCGTCAGATATAGCCTTCTGATATTATAGTAGTTATGGGCGGGGAGCTAATGGGCCCTTTGGGGGAGCTAATGAGCCCTTGCTGAGTTGGCCACGAAGACCCATTCTGTTCAGGGTTTGTCACACTCACGGGTCAACACCCATCCGGGGGCCTCCACGCATGAAGTGCGAGCCCGGGCAGGACTCTGGCCTTAGGGCTAGTTTCCCCTAGGAATCAACCTTCTGGCGCTCCTGCATGGTCTGCGCACCGTGCGGCGTAAGCCAATCGACTGTGCACTCTGACTAACAGTCGGGGGAGTCTGGAAGCAGTACTGTTTCCTATAGAGCGGGGGTGGTTGCGGACCTTACGGCGACTGCTCTTGAAACGACCATCGGCTACCCGATCCTGGGTGAACAGCCGGGCAAAGGATGCCGTGGTTCGCGATAGATTCGGTATACACCGTTTCACCGCTTCGTAAGGGAGAGGACCGCGCAAGCGACCTCGAACTCGACTCGAACAAATCGAGAAACCGGAGTAATGTGGTCGCAATTGGAAGTAAGGGCGTGAGCCTAGTTATCTCGCGGTTAAGGCATTGGCCTCTTACGGGCATGTGGCGGAGCTTAACGGTAGACTGTTTTGTCCAAGTCTTCTGCGTTCACTTCACGGGAGATAGAAGGACTAATCGTTAAAACTTCTTGAGGTGACGGGTTCACCCGTTGTAGTTGACAACTCACTAACTAGAGTTGTCAATTACAACGGGTGGTACTTACTCTTTCCGCACATAACTAGAGTTATGGGCGGAAAGAGTAAGTACCTGCCTACGTGAAATATGAATTCATACTGTATCTGACAATAATTATATTATTGTTTTGCACCCCCGGAGAAACAAAGACGTAAATGCAACCTTTTCAAAAAATGACTTATGAAAGCTATAAGGATTTATATAACTGTTTTCTCCCGAGGAAACTTAAATAGAATGTTTAATATCGAAATTTAATATTCTATTTGTTACTTTGTTAGGTATGAGTTAGTTTTTTCGTCATTTCATATAAATGTAACTATCGGAGTTTTTTCTTGTGAAATTATACATATTTTTCCGCAAAGTTAGTAAAATGCTGTTCATTCGCTTATAAATAAATAAACAAATAGAGTATGTATTTTTATCAAAGATATTAAAAATCAGCAGAACCCTTATGTTATTTCCTCGCATCCGTCGCTCCGCCTCGCTGAATTTGCGACAGCCCTGTAAAATTTCAATTACAGAACGATATTTGCAGTTCCGCTCTCGCGTATGCATGAATAGCAAAGACAGGGCCGCGCGGTGAGAGCGACCCCCGCGCCTGCAGAGCGCTTCGTCATATTACATACATAGTTACAGGGCGGCGCGTTTAGTTGGCGCACAGTGATGTATGAAGTACAAGCAAGGTAGATATTTTTATATGTATTTTCAGGGAGATTAATAAAATATTTAACCTTTAAATGGTATCGCTTCTTTGCAATCTTTTAGTAAATAATGCAAAACAATACCTACTAAGCATATGCAACAAATGACCTATCGGTAACAGCTCTCAAATGTGGCTGTTTTAATGTTGTACGTTATGCTTAGAAATCGGAATCTGAAATCAAAATCTGAATATGCATGTGCTCGTGTTTTATACTGTGTTTGTGTTGTCATGTTTCTGTTGTCCACCTTTCATGTTTTCAAGTAGCCTGGTGACTCATTTTTATCATCATTGATTATCATATGCTGGCGGCGGGTAGAGAGGTGATGGGGGAGGGGCGGGGGGAGGGGAGGGGGGAGGTGTAGGCGGCTAAAATCTTGAATCATGATTCAGTTATCTGTTGTTAGATAAACACAAAAACAACAAACAGGTACCGAAAGGTTCGATTTGTCAAAAAAAAGAGAAGCAGAAGAAATCAAAAAGCGAACACCAAAAGCTCATTTTTCAGATTGTTTGAAAAGGTGTGCGCTTTATGTATACTTATCATTTGAAGGCATTGGAGTGTTTACAACCAACATTCGAGATTGTTTAAAGTAGATTAGCAAATGCTCGGATGCACAACTAAAATTAGCAAACAAATGATGAGTAGTACAAAAACAAAACATTGAAGTCTCTATTTTTAAAAACATGTAAACGTTCCCGTTTGTGTGCAACCCAATTTATATAAGCTTCTGCAAAATGCAAGGTAGTGCAACCCGTGGCTTTTTCAGGTTGCGAGGTATTTAACCTTTCAGTGGCATCGGTTCTTTGTTGTTTTGGTAAATTACCAAATAAATAAAAAGTAAATAAATAATTGAATATTTTGAACTACTATATTATTATTAGACTCCATAATCCCGAAAAAATGTTTCTCAATGCATTATAATACAGTGTCGAATAAATACGGCGACATTGGTTCTTAATTACAGTATACCTACTTATGTGATGTTGAATTCAAATATTCGTTGTGATCTTTAACTGATAACTAGGACTTCCTAAATCGGTCGGTTCTTTATGCCAGTCCATTTAGGATATAAAGCAATTCCATATAAAGTTTTTCATGATTACGTACTCGTCACTACAAAATTAACGAACATTCCGATGCATGCGTCGACTGTACCGGGTCGGGGTCGGATGGATTTTTACGGTAAACCAAAATTGGCCGGTAAGCGTTCTACATAGGCTCCCCGGTCCCACGAATGGACGCGCATTCGCAGTAAACATTGTGGCGTATTCTCGAGGCAGCTCGACATAAGCAAATACAGCACATGCGAAGTGACATCATTTTGACGTCATGCCTGCTTAAAAAGAGAATTTAGAAATTCGCAGAGAATGACGCCAATATGATGTTTAAAAAAACATACGCAGTCGTTTGCGTCTGCCTCGGGAACAAGTCCCAGTGGCGGGCAACTTTTGATTTCAGGCGCGTCCCGACCGACAGATGGCCGCGCAGTTTCACTGTGCGGAGGAAGCGGGCGTCGAGGCGCGCAGTACCATAGCGCCGTCGAAGCAGTTGGCGCCACTTCTCCACGCTGCCCCCGGGGGAAAAATCAGAACGCGTATGAGGAGGCATAGTTTCTTCCTTAACAAGATAGTGAAAACTTTGTTTTATTTAAGTTCGCCGTAACTGCCATCAAGTTTAATAATACGCGGACTACGGGCTGTGAGATGGGCTGCGAAAACCGATAACGCTCGCCCTCCAATATCCTTTGAAAGACGTGTGCAGGAAATTTTCAAGAGGTTGACTTTAGGAAATTAATTTGAAACTAATTAATAAGTTTACCGTCACAATGTACTTGCCAAAGAAATTTGTATTACATGCTTGCAGTTAAAAAAAACGTTACTACAAGAAAAAAAAAACGCTGTCATATTTATCGTTCAAAGAAGTATACCAAGGACCAGTGGCAACTCTTCACAATAAATGAATAGTTAAAAAAACACTAAAAACACGCTTTTATAAATGCACATAAAAACCACATCATCAGAACTTGAAACCTAATCGTGGTCAAAGTTCATTCCAAGACTTTTCTAACATGTCCAAACACAGCTATGATACGATGTTCCATCATGAAGTTCCAGTTCATATCTTCCGACTCCATCATCAGATCAGTTCGACAGTACCATATTATATGTATTGTCATCAGAACTACATACAGCTGCCAATTTTCATGACGCTACGATCCTTTGAAGATGGTTAAATTGGTTACCTTAGATTCCATTACATAGTTACATACAGGTCGACCTAATAAAAGCCTGTTAAAAATGACATCTGCCGATTCAAAAATCAACCCCGAGGAACTAAAAAAATGTTTTTTAATGGTGTGTGTCTATCACCGGTTGTCCGTTATCCACGACTACGACTTAACTAGAGAAGAAATTACTGGCTCGATTTGGCTAAACTTTGGTGTCTTTTTTTCGTTCATGTACGTGTCTTTTTTCGTCTTTTTTAGAATCATAACCTTAGACACAAGCTCAACACTCCAGGACTCGAGCTCTCTTTTGCCACACGGGTATAAAAAGATCAATGATTTCAAATGGCTATTTATTATAAAATGATAAGCCGTTTTTAAGAACGAAAATATTTGGGTAATTTATTCGGTATTCCAAAACCGAATTAAAACAGCCGCCTATGTAAAAATGTTTATTTACTCTCAGCCAATGTCAGTGCGTCTGTTGGAAGAGTTCACCCCATTTGAATCGTAAATCAACATCAAAGGGCTGCTTATTTCAAACAGACAACGGACCGCATTGGTTTCAATTCACTTTTAATTAAAATGTAAGCATCGGAATAAACGTTTGGGGCGCATAAGGATCACTCCAATTGTTCCAGCAATACGACTTCAAATGAATTTCAATATTCTATTCATAGGTATATACATTCATCTACTTTATACAAGTGAGAGTAAAACAATACGATACTGTAAAGTATATTATCACAGATACTAGTGACTTAATATTATAATACCCAAAAACTTGTGAGAAACAATACAATTGAAAATACGGCACTAGCTGGTTAAGGCTCATGTCGATGAAAAAACAAACAAGTCTAAATATTATTATTTCAAGATTTAAATTTGTATAGCATTTTATAAATATTCGTTTTGAATTAATTTGAATGAACGAATGGTGCCAATCTAGCCAGAAGTGCTCCTGAGACGGTAAATCGAATACACCAGAGGCGCCTATTTAAGGTTAAGGTGCACCCACATTTAAGGATGTTATGGAAAGGTATATCGATCGACCAGTACACTAGCATCGTATAGTCGTTATAGGAAAGTAGGAGGGTGAGGATCTAGGAATGTGAGGGCATCAAATAGCATTTATTATCTTTGTGTTTTATTTCTCTTTCTCACTTATTTTATCCATTAAGAGAGAAAGAGAAATGTCATCTGGATTATTTTGTGCTACCTATGTTTTATGTGTATTTCTCGCTAATTTCCGTATACGTTTCATCCATTTCATATACATATAGTCCAGTCAAATTAGGGGTTCACCTCGAAATGAGAGATAATAAGTTGGAAACTCGTATACACCTTCATTATGGCATTCTAAAAGTTGTCTAATGCAAGGTGATACAGTTGACCGATTGCATTACATTTTGTATGGCTGAGCGCTACGCGCTCTCCGTCCTCTATGGCAAAAACGGCTGAGCGCATAAAATAATATCTGAAACAAAATTTGTGGCAAATTTTATGCTCTACAATTTTTGTCATAGATTATTACCCCCATCGGAGATATAGAAACCTAGATAATCGCGAAAATCCGATTTTTGTAACCTTTCGATCTAAAATAACTTACGACGCAGACACGAGATTTTATGAGCCTTTGGGACAAATTTTAGAACGCCAAAATGAAGCTGTATACGACTTGTTAGCTTATTATCTCTCATTCCTAGGTTGACCCCTTTTTTAGCTTAAGTGACTGCACTAATACTTCTGCTTTCCATATTTTGATTGTCTTGTTCCATTTTTTCCATTTCTGTTTCGTTTTGTCACAAGGGGTATTACCCCTAAGTGCTTTTTTCAATGTCCGCTATAAACCTCTCATTTCACATACCGACTTTAATAAAATACTTTACAGTAAAAGTACATTCAGTACGAATACAAAATAAAAATTATAGAATTGTTTCAAATCTCCCATGGTTATGAAATCGAAGACTATTGCGGTTGTTTGACATTATAAATAAGATATAAACGAATTCACCGCATGAACTTTGTAACACTCGACGTTTCGGCGATGTTGCAACTGTTGTCCAGGGTAGACTGACAACGGCTGTTTACCCTGGACAATGGCGTTTGCAACATCGCCGAAATGTGAGCTGTTACAAACTTCACACGGTAAATTCGTTTTTATCTTATTCCATGGTTATGCTGCAGTATTACATATTATCTATCTTCCTCCTGTTAATTGTTTTTATACCGATTTGCAGATTTTTTAACATCTCTATCTGGTATCTGGTTACCATAGCGACATAGATTTCCACCCGAGCAGCGGCTTGATGCCCAATCGCCTACATCCCTTGATTATATCTTTCAATAGAATGATTTGAGACACAATTTAAGAGTTATTGTTGATTTAAATCCGTATAAAACAACGTATTTGTAACTCTAGGTATCGAATGCTCTCTGACTATAGCGTTTTTTTTATTATAAATAAGATAAAACGAATTTCCGCGTGTATTTTGTAGCAACCATCGTTTGGGCGATGTTTCAACCACCGTTGTCCAGGATATACTGAAGCGTAAAATATAAAATTAAATATTAGTCAATAACAAGTACTCACAGACATCCAAAATAAAATTAAAATATCGCAACGATGAAAAATTTTTAAATTTCAAGTGATAAGTGCAAGGAATTTTTCATGGTTAAAATTAGCTGGATCGTTTTGGTTTTCCATATTCAATATTGCAATATCTACATCAGGGTAAAAACGATTTTCATGTTATGAGATAAAACTGCTCCATTTTATTCGCGTAATCTAATAATGTATTGTAGAAATAGTACAAGGCTGACGACTTGCGGGGTTTATAAAATAATAGTTTTTTAAATATTTTATTTTAATAAATGACTCGAGATTCTCTGCATTAAAATATGCATTTAGCTTCAACATCAACAGCTATAACGTAGATTTCGCAAAAAGTGTGACTTTTGCGGTTTCATACATGCGGGAATCAAATGCTATTTGCTGCCCAAATAATAATAAAATAAAGAAGGCGAATTTAAGAGTAAAATCCACCCACACGTAATAAAACTTTCTGTAGAAGAATTAAGTTCAGCCAAAAACCGCCCAAAAATCCCAGCGCAAAATGCAACGTTTTTCATATGTAGATTGAAAATTTTCAGTAGACTAACTCTCGATTCGTCAATTATGAGTGCATGAATGTCTTCCGCGACAGTTCATTTATGTTTGTCCACCCTCTCTGTGGTCAAAAGCATCTCCTCTCCCATTCCCAGGGGCGCATCTTCAGGAAAAGTGCCCACTTATCGCGGTCGTAACACGTGCCCACTCGCGACGTATCTAAGTCTTACACGCGCCATAAAACTACGACATAATTCGTCGATTATATCTTAGTCGGGGGTGGTTCTGCAATATTAGCCAAAGTGGCCAAAGTGAGTGTGCTTATCCGCTGCCTGGACTCCTCCTGCCACTCTCGTTTCATGGATAATGGTCTCACTAAGTCCTTATAATATGAGGGTAGTAAAAGTACATTATTAGTCTACCCAGACTGTCTTGTAATCAGACAGACAGATGTATCGTTATCATCTAACATACATACATAAGAGTTTATTTGATAAGTATAACTGCTCAATTTATTTCGTACAGGGGAGAGCTGGGGAATTGGATCCTACTAAGGAAAAATGTTAATAAAAACCACATTTGTTTACTTTGTTATAATTTTTATTTATAACTTAAACCTCCTTATTTGACGTTTTTTTCATCACAGTTAAAATCAACTTCAACCATGCATTCAGGTACAATATTTTTTTACAAAAACAGTCAATTGCTTCCATTAATGTCAAAAAAGATAATTGCCGCCATGAAAACAGTATGTCTCCCCAGATTAGGAGAGTTTTTATAGCTATTATCATTAGCTTGTGCTAAATTGTATTTCTTCTTTAAAGTGTTGTAAGGTATGCCAATGACCTTAGATACTTTGTACACCGAAATGCCTCTCCTCCTGAGATTAGTGATTGCATTTTCTAATGAATCTACCTTCCAAAAATCTTTTCTTGTTATTTACGCGGCATAAAAAAAAACAAATATAAACCTAAAATGTCCTAAAAATACGTTGTGAATTAAACAGAGTAATAGGCGCTATTTCTAGTAGTGTGAGCCATGTAACCCCCTATTACCCGCTGACCATCATTTTGAAAATAAATAACTTAAGTATCTTATTGTTTATAATCTTTATTGTGAAATGTCACAATGGGCGGGTTTATTGTCATATGACAATCTCTTACAACCAACCCTACTATGACGTGTTATATGTATGTGTGAGTGTAACATGTGTGTAAGTGTGTGTCTTGTTATTGAATTCCATCGACAGAATTGAAAATGCAATTCCGTTAATTTGATCCCAACGGAAAATGGTGACCCAGCTGGGAATCGAACCCGGGACCTAACCACTATGCCACCACCACTATGGGCCGTGTCGACTTTCAGTCACAATTTAACGAATGGCACTTGAAAGAATACGAATCTAGGTATGTAATAAGCATAAACATAATACAGTAAGAATATATCTTCATGCTTACCTGGACGCTGGCAATCGGCAGTTTATTATAAGCGTGGAGCGAAAAACACACAATCGTCCCTCGTGACTCAACGCACGGCACTAACGACTCGTGCGCGTCAGGTGAACTTTCTCGATGGTTGACGAAAAAGGGCCGATTACTTAATGTCACCCGAATGTGCATAGGCTCCGCCCAATCTCCATCGCTCCCATTACCCGCCTGCTCTCATTACATATGCGTCAAAACTTTCGATCATAGTCTATCTGTGATGAGGTGATGTGTTTCGGGGTAATATAAGTTAGAAGCCACTAAGGGTCTGAAAGGAAAAGCTATAAAATGGGTGGTAAAGAGTATCGCTAACGGTGTAAACAAATTATATTTTCTTATAAATCAAACATCCTTCAATAAATGTCTATTATCATTGCAATCAGTTCACAATGTGCTCTTTTAGTGAAAGGTTGTGACATATCTGTGTCATTGCAAGTGCCTTTAAGTTTCTGCTACCCGCCGTAGCCACCAATTTTATGCTGATCATGTATTCGTCAACTGTGTCTAGTTTTGCGCCTCAAGATTTAATTGAACCAATGTCAATTGCTGGTCGCGTGTACAGTAATCAATCTAAAGCAATTATTTACAAAAAATTGTAATACTGTGGGGAAGACGCCAAATGTTTTGAAAGTTGTTTCGTGTTCTGCTGGCGTTTTAGTAAGTACCTTGAAATGAATATCAAAACAAGTAAAATCTTCCGTATCAGAGCAAAATGCTCCTAAACTGAATAATAACTCTAAAAATAAAGGTTGATTTTTTAAATCCTTATATTACATATTTGTAGAAAATGATCATATGGGTATAATACAATATTATATGACAATATAACATATGACAATGGTATAACACAGAATTTTATACAGTAAGGAAACTTTTTTCACATTAAGAAAGCTACTATCCTTTTTAAAAGCGGAAAATATAGTGAATTGCAGCATAGAGTCACTACTAAAATTCATATGGGTTTTATTATAAACATCATCTTGGTTTTATTATATAGCTCTATAGCACATAGTTACCCCCCTTCCCCCCCCCCCCCCCCCTCCCAACAAAAATGGCAACCCTGGGGCGGCGGATGCAATGGAAACCAACATTTTGCGACAAATTATTATTAATGTTTATTTTTTAACTTTCGATAAATATTACAGCATAATTTTATTGCAAAAATTAATATTACTCCATAACAAAGATGAGGTTATCATACTGGTATTAATACTTAATATAAACCCTATATAATCAATAGTATAAATAACCTATAATTGAATACTGAGTGGCAGTTATGACATCTTTGCAAAAGTTTATTTAGCAAAATAAATTGCAATGGAACCTATAAAGAAGATTATAAGGTTGAAGTTAGGTTTTTAAAAACATCCCTCAATGCATTTTTTGCACCATATCGCTTCGGTGGGGGTTGTAACACGGACAGCACTTCATAAGGACATTTTTCGGGTCACGTTCCATTCACGTGGCCCTCCAATAAATTATCTTTGTGAAAGCATTTCCGCGTGCACTCGGTTACGAGCTATATATTCCATGCTTGTGCTAAAAGACCCAGAGATCTTTTTTAATGTCAAGGGTGTCGTCTTGCTTCGTTAAGTTTAAAGAAGTATGTATATTCCTAAAACTTACGTGTTTAATATGAATCGAACTAGTGCAGGGAAACAATAATAAGTCGTCTAGAATGTGAGGTTATATAACAAGTATTACTCTGAAACTCCTCAAACCACTCCCGTAACCTTTATACGAGTCAGGTTCAGTACGTCCAAATTAATTCAATAATACATCGCTTATTGTCGCTTTAAATTGATAGCTCAGTAGATCAAAATTACTGCTACTTTTCACTGCTAAATGATGTTTTATAAATAGCCGCCATGATACCTGCTATGCTACCAGGGGTCTCGATTTTTTCCATTCAATAGGGGTGGGCTGCTGTAGTACATTCATTATTATTTAATTTTATTTACTTACGTCTTAACAAAAGCTGAAAATTTGGCAACCCTCCACGAACAATTAGACGTTCATTTTCTAAGGGTGGCCTTCCAGTGTGGTTTGATTTTGTGGTAAGGAAATCAAAAATACCTTCGATGTGGTAAAAATACCATTTCATATTACGGAGTGGACGAACATAATATATAACAAAATACCATCACTTATTGCACAATTGCAATTTAGAATTGTATTATTTTAGAAATATAACATTTCTATCGCAATTAATATAATTATCATTATTATTGTTTATTTTAAAGAAACAAAAATTACTAAAACATTTTTTTCGTCAAAATTTAACTACCGACATGTTTTAATTGTTAACCGGCCAATCCGAGTTTTAAAAATTGAGTCACCGCTCGCCATGAATCAAAACTAACAAAGTCACACAAGAAGAAATAACAAAAGGACAACGGTCTGGGCTTAGGTTAGAATTATTTTGGTTAGGTAACTTTTACGTAGCTAGGCTAAGCACAGTTTGACTAAATAATTGAACGAAAAACCTCTTTTTAAATTAAAAGAATCAAAAAATAGTTCCATATTATGGAATTAGATTTTGCTCTATTTGCCGACGACACCAAGTTTTTCGCAAACCCACTCATAGCTCACCAGAACATCCAAGACAGCCTTAACTCCCTCTTCCTTCCTCAAGCTCTATAAAACCTACATTCGCCCGCTCCTCGAATACTCCTACCAGGTATGGAATCCTTACTTTCGGAAGGATATAGAGCACCTGGAAAGAGTTCAGAGAAGAGCAACAAAGTTGGTGCTATCGCTGAGGAACAAACTATACGAAGTACGACTGAAAGAACTTCGCCTGACAACATTAGAGGAACGTAGGCAGCGAGGAGACTTAATAGAAAGCTACAAAATGCTTCACGGTTATTACAGTGTGCCCAACCTCGAGAGCATGTATACCCTGAACACCAATAAGCAACTGCGTGGACACTTGTTGAAGCTAAATAAGACAATTGCAGCATCGAACCCCAGGAAATATTTTTTGATAAATCGTGTAGTGGATGCTTGGAATGCGTTGCCAGAGGATGTGATCAGTGCTATCTCTGTCAATAGCTTTAAAAATAAACTGGACAATTTTCTTAGTGCAAAACAGTCACAAGTTTAAAAACAAGTGCATGTGATATACACGCATCAGCCTTGAGCTGCTAGTATATAATATAATAATAATAATAATAATAATAATAATGTTGTTTGTGATGTCATCGAGTATCTCCATCTTATATTGCTTTTTGGATACAACTGAGCTGCGTAGTGTTAACTGTTTGCCTATATATGTATTATACATCCAACCGCAGTCCATCTGGGATTTCTTGGTTAGTTTCGCATTTATGTGGTGTACCTCGCTTGGCGTATTAGCTTTAAAAGTTGGTTTTTGTCGAGTTTTCCTGGGCGGTGAGGGAGAGTCGGACGGGCGCACTCTAATGCAACTCGAGGACATGAATCACCTCGTCGTCGCGCACGGGCGCATTCGCCAAAACGCAATTACAAATGCTAAGACATTCTCGAATCGATGGCAATATGTAGTAGATAAGATATAAAACTATGCAAATATACCGATTGACGACATCGCCCGAGACAGTGCCAGAGGACACCGCTGCTACACATCTCTCATTGATGTCATCCCTGTGTCCCTCCGACGGTAGCGAACGGTTTCGTGCAGCTTGGGCCATAAGATCCATTGTATTTTTGGCACAGTCCAAATCACGATTCAGCTCCTATTCAGCAGCCTCCTCGTGTGGAAGACTACCCCGGGAAGGACACTCGCGTCTCAGGTCTTACGGCTGGTGGATCGGTTTCCCCTGGGGGATTGCCTCCCCGCGGTACTGGACGGTTTGCGAGTCGTACGACGACAGAAAATCGGTATTGCGCACTATGACTAATTACTGAAGGAGTCGGGAGACTAAGGAAATATTCTGATTCAGCGTAGATTAAAATCGATGCGACGTAGATTAAATTTAAATTTCACAACGAACGTATTATAAAAGCCTTAGCTTATCAAGAATTGGTTTGCTAAGTTGTTGGCGTAGTGTTTCTAAAGTGTCGGGTAGATGCTGAAGGAGTTGGCGTCGACGAATGAAGAGTCTGTTTTATTTCAAGACGCTTTTAGTAGATAACTGTATACTTCGAGGGTGTGAAAGCCTGAATTAATGCGATTATTTAATCGTAATAGAGTTTTAGTTGCAGCAAATAAATTAATATTACGTGAAGTACAACATAAAATAATTATGAAAAAGGCTCACGATAAAACTACAAACGCTGCAAATCGGGAGGTACTTAGATCAATAGACTGATTTGAGAACATATCGTTAAATTCATCAAGCATATGCATTTTCTTATACTAGTTATTGAAGGTGATACTGATGCATACGCATCTAGGACCCCAGCTAATTCTATAGTAATAAATATTAAATCACTTAGTCTTATGTTTAAGGATGATGGAAAGTCACTCGCAACTCACAAAAGATACAAGTACCCATGTAGAATTTAAACGCCCACCCACTGTTTTCAGATGAGATAAAGTGAGATAAAAAACAGATACACGATGACGAGAAGGGATGTTGAATCCTAGCACAGGTATTTTGAAATCTCTGTAGCCTCAGTCCGGTCTTCCCATATTCAGACATAAATAAAGACAAGCGCCATAGTCCAAGGTTTACAATGAAGATTCTGACTGGTACACTTAAAGTATTTTTTTATTAAAACTTATAAGGTCGCATTGCGAGACCCATAGGACTATCGCTTTAAATAATAAAAAGACACCGGTCACATCTGACAGTCGCCAATAGACTAACCAAATAAAAAGCGGAAATGTTACGGTTCCTCCCTAGGATTATTGTTCTTACGTTTCTCTCTTCAAAGGCGGGGCACGGAAGCAAAAATTGCAAAGGTATTCACTTCTTTAAGAAGACATAGAATGAACCTCGAACAAAAACATACAGCTTTATTATTATAGACCGATAGCCGTTAGAGAATAAGCATTTGCAATACTCCGGTTAAAATCATCCCCAAGTTTCAGCAGGCTTTCGGTGATGATACCATGAGCATTTCACGCATAAAGGAGTGGTACAGCCACTTCAAAGAGAGACAAACATCAGTGGACAGCAAAATATGGCCCGGTAGAACCTTTGCAAGCCGAAATGACAATGACCAAGTGCAGAATGGTCATGCAGGACCCAGTAGTCCCGGCAATCCAGCCATCCATCAGATACCCTACTCTCTAGACATGGGTATATGTAATATTTTAATGATCTCACAGTGTGATATTTGGTTGAAAATTCAGCTGAAATTCATCGATTCGAATCAAGGGCGTCTCATTTTGCATAATGAGACGCCCCTGTTAAAAACTATTCAGAAAAGTTTTCGACTATGGGGAAACTACTGGCAGCGGTGTGTGCTATTAACAAGGGGATTACTTTGAGGAGATTAAGGCAAATTTATTTTGTATGAATAAGTGTATTTTTGCTGAACTGAACTTTCCGGTAGCCTGTTAAAGTAATATGGCCCGGAGTATTTTGTGTCTATCCTTGCTGTGTTTAGTTTAGTACATGGTATGTAAAAAAATATATATTTCTCGTATTTTTAGTATGTGTATCTGAAAACTTTTTATGTGTTTCTTTATTTTCAAAAAACTCAGTCAATAACTTAAGAGTGAGGTTAAGGTGAGGATTCTTAGCCTTTTATAAATGGGTCGACACGACTCTTCCCTTTTCACCTTTGCAATTATTCGTACTACTCTCTTTTGGAGTATAAATATACATAGGTTCCCCATGACAAATTGTAATATTGTCATAATATCCTATATTCGCCAGATTGTAATGGCATACATAACTTAGGATAGCTTCAATGGATAGGAAAAATTTATTTAATAAGGTTATATCAGATTTATACATATTTTAATATTGCAATCTTGTATCTTCGAATAACGTCTCGTATTCTAGCATTTGTAAAGACAGTAACTGAACCGGGGAACAAATAAAAGAAGTGTAGAGGGCGCTTTTATCTCGACACATGCAGCGGCGTCCGCGAGTGTAGAATTATTGGGCGGCGCGCGGGGCGATAAAGTTCCTTCGGACGGCGGGCGCGCTTAAACGGTCCTCCAGACCCCCCCCCCCCCCTCCTTCCATCGGGGATTGCACCTCCACCCCTCCTTAGGAGGATCGCCAGAGCGGAAAATGGACCGGTGCAAAATAGCCAGCGCGTGAGACGAGCCCCTGGAACACTTTTAAATTTCAAGTTTGTATATTATAATTAAAGCTTCCGCTACAAAAGAAAATTTTAAAACCAAAAAAATATTAAGAGAACCCCAAATAATACTCCTGTGACGTAAGTATGTAAGCAAAATTAATAAATAAGTTCAAGCAGCTTTAGTTAATTATCATCCGCAATATGAAAAATATATAAATAAAAATAAATATATTACCGTAATCATTTTCTCCGTGACGACTACATGACTAATTTTGAAGAAATATTGAGAATCTTACTATTTTACGCGGTAAGTTCCATTTCTAATAATTATGAAGGCTAAAATAATTTATGATAAAACGTCGTTAAAAAATACTATAATTCAATAACAATAAACACTTATAACTTATCCATGTAATTAGTTTTTGAACCTCAATAAGATTTCAAAATATCAAAAAATTCGTTCGAGTCTAATAATCTGCACACGTCTGTACATATCTACATAATAATATACTCCTTGGCGCCGAGGACTGGGCGGTTATGGCCAAGTCCTACGTGATACGTAATTTTATTCCAAAATGGCTCCTTCAATAAATACCGTATCATTCAAATAAACATTTTCAGATCCCATCCATTTTTATCTCGGTCATAAAATATTATATCTAAAAGCTTCGTTCCGTATGAGTTGCTCCGCCGCTCTTTTTGCAAGACCGAATAAACGAGGAACTGCGCCATCTGCCGCCAGCGAGATGGAAGTGCTGATAATGTGCAAAAGATTGCTGGGCAATGCCCACTAAGGAACAAATCCCCGGAACCCTCGCTACCCTAATCTGTGGTAAATTGCCGAATCAATTTAAGGCGCTCTCAGGCCGGAGAGTTCGGCCAAGACCGGCACGGATTTTAACGACTATTAAAAACGACTCCCTCGGAGAAATATTCATGTGAAGCTGCTTTTGATTTAACTGTCGGCAATATGTATAGCGTTTGTGTGCTGCTGTGTTTACTACTCTATTGCCAACATTTGACTTATTGAGGGTCTACCATGAGTTACCAATTTCATATAATATTTACAAGATCTGCAAATACCATAATTATTTATTAATAGCACAATTTATTTATTTATTTATTCATTTGATATTCGGGAAACATACAGAGCTCCATTAATTATAACTAATTATCATATTACAATGTTTTGCTGGCCGATTATTTGTTTCCTACATTGTGAAAGCATACGAAAGTAAGTCCTCAGTCTTACTTTATTTTCTTATATAATATTTATCAAAATTGAAATGAATTAAATTAAATTACTATCGAACTACCAATAGGATAGGAAAGGAGAGGGGTGGGATATAGGATAGGATATAATATTGCTATGTCTCCTTATCGTAGTCGCCATGTAAGCTACGTATAGCCTCGCTGATCTTACATAGGTTGGCTCATGTGAAATATGTCGATATCTTGAAAACGTTCGTTTTCAGCGGTCATCAAGCGGTACATGATAGAGTTTTGGGCGTAACTAAAGCTTACACAAGGGACTTCAAACATACGAGGAGAGCGAACCATTCGCGGCATTATTTAATTAGTATCTTTTTCATAACGCCATTTTCAAGTTCTGTATTTTGTATCACTATTTTCCCAGAATGGCAACCTAACAAACCTAGCTGAGCGCGATACGCGATACTGGTACATAGAGTGTTTTAGTGTAGCCACAGTAACTGTGATGTAGCGGACTCTCGCTGAACGGCAGTGTTGCCAGGTTAAGTACAATTTTGCCATTTAGGCTACCTCTTTGATTTTGTAAACTTATCATTTGATATAATTATTAAATATATCTTTGTGATTATGTCTCTAATTCATCATATTCATCATCATATAAGATAAATTACGACAAAACCCACACAAATATTTATATTTCCCAAAAAAAAATGAGGAAACTCTATTCGATATACAGAAAGTCTGTTAATACGAAAGAACGAGTTGTTTTTATTTTTAGTATTTTTTATTTTTAATAGTCTCTTTTTAATTTAACACATAAAAATGAATATTTGTGAGTCCGCTATGGACTACTAAACCGCTCGACCGATTTTGATGAAATTTTGAGGGAAACTTTAGATTAGTTTGGAGATGGTTCCTGTGAAGTTTGGTGCCGATCGGACCAAAGAAAAAAAATTAATGTTGTCAATAAAACAAAAATTCTTCTTTTATTTAAAGCGGTGAATTTGAATTACGAATGCGACCGTTTTGGCGTAGCAACGCGTGCAGGGTATAGCTATCTATATGTTATAAAAACAACGAGTCTCCTTCCGAAATTTAAATATTTAAAAACGTATCATTTAATTGATTTTGACTTACTAACTTTTATTTGATAATTGTTCGTATAACTATAAGTTGTTATATTTCGATTTAAAATTTTCTAGAAACGACGATACTCGCTTTTTATAGCGCCATCAGCAAATTATATAATAGGATCCGGTACTTCTGCCGTCTCCTTACGCCATCTACGTATAGGGTATGTATAACAAACCAAATCGGTTCTCATGTACTAAGTTACCCTGAGGTCAGAAACACTATAATCATTTTTTCAGGTAACCACCAGACATGTAATCCAGTTTATCACGTTGAGTTCGTGCTGTCACCTAGCTTTTAAACCATTCCAGTTCTTTGTCTTTGGCAGTGGCGTAACTTAGCCGGTGCAGCCGGTGCGGCGCACCGGGGCACCGGCTAAGTTAGTTCAGTGGCCCAAAACGGAAATTCTATCTAGGGTTGACGTCCATCCAACACTGCTAGAATGGAAGCCGACAAGATGGATGTCTCAAAACTGATCGATGAATTTGCACAGGGCAAATCAAGACGAACACAATTCTAGATATGTAAATATTTGTTCATATTTATTACAACACATTGTGGTTAAATTAAATATGTAGATATTCAAAAATTGGTACATTTATAATGTGGTATTTTTTGTCTTTCTATTCAAATAAGTCTTTTACTTAAAATAAAATAATAAAAACTGACATTATTGTTTTATTTGTCACGAACATTCAAAAATGGAGAAATATAATTCAGTAATTAACTTAAAAGTAAAGGTCGTATTAATATATAAACAAATGTTTCGAACATTCTCCCGCAACAATGTATCTATGTGATCCCTCGTGTCCCGCTGAAGTTCTTGAGAACTTTTTCAATCATGTTCGAGGCAATGTCCCCAAATAAATACGCCGATTTATTATATAGCTGTAATAGAAATATTTAAAGTAGCTAGATAAACAGTATTTACATTTTAATTTGCAACGGGGCCCATTTTTTCTAGTTACACCAATGGTCTTTGGGTCTAATTTGTCGAAACATGGTATACATACAGTTATTTTAAAACATCAAACGAACACGAGGGATGAGCGTTGTTATATTCGTAGTAAGAGATTTCCATTTTACATTTAAAGAAATTAAGTTTTTTCATTGTAGTTGGTCCAAGTCCTTCAGATGCTTCATTATGTTGTCGATAAACTATTCTTCATTTGCTCTTTGTATGGCTGTATCATCTACGTAGTCGATGCTAGTTTTTAAATTCCTGGTTTTATTTTCAGCTTCTGTCTTTCGTGTAGAAATGAAAATGTCCCCTCTGTCAACTGTTACTCCACCCGCTCGGCGTTCGAGTGAAAAGGAAAGGGGACACTCCAGACCGTTCCCTTTTTTCCTATTATCAGCAATTTGTCTTACTATGGCGTCATCTGCGAACGGAACTCTCCCCTCGGAAATTATCCCGTGAAGCTCGCCGCACTTTCTTACGCTTCACGATCTCAATCATGAATTTTAATACATTTTAAACCGAACTTTCGATTTCACGACGGAAGAAAAATGGTTTATTTATTTTTCAGATATTTGTTTCTCACGGAAGTTCATGTTCATGATCGGTCATCAATACGATCTGCCTCTGTTGGTTTCAATCGACGACCATTCGCATTTTGTGTTATTATTGTTTTGTGTTATCTAGTTATATTTTATTAGATTCGCAACTAAAACAACATTGATTTTGTTAAACTATAGACCTTACTTCGTAAGTATAAAAGTGTATCTGTTCTATTTTTAATAAATGGTTGTTGTGCAGTTTTAGCACGACACAGACGTGCGAGCGCAGACGGCGAGCGGCCCCTACAAGTTCAATGTGGTCGTTTCTTCAAGCTCGCTTATGAAAAACCTTTCAGCCAATCCTAGCCATTACATTATATTGTTTTCAATTTCCAACTGGCTGGATATAGAGCAAGGATGTTTGAATAGTGTTCCAAGACCACGTGGATCCTGGTGATCACTATAGTAGTGAACCTTCACCAATAATGACGAAAGTTCCTGAATCAGTTACTAATGGTAACGGTAGAAAAGACAGATAGAACTGTAGAACAGATAGATGATTTACAATTTTACTTCGCTTACAAGTGTCTTTAATTTTTCATTGCCAATACTCAACCAAGAACAAGTTTTTCACGTGGAAAACATAGAATCCACAGTCAATAGTATCGTTGGCCGAAAGCAAATTCGTGAAACTGCAACTGGGCGTTCAGTAAGATAAACACTAAAATTTCGTGAAACTTCTCCATATCCGTACAGAAATTGGAAAACTTTATTTTATACAATAAAACTGGAATGTTAGTTGGCTACTGATGAAAATTCTAATGACACAAACAACCTCAAAATGAAAGCTCCACAAAAAGCTAAGAATGATCGTAAAAACTTAAAGGGTATAAAAAAATCCATTGACGATAAAAATAATAGCAGTCATTACACTGACATAATTGTAATATTTTTACTGAATGGCAAACTCAAACATTGGTTGCTATTTATCATCTATCAATATAATTTAATTTTAAACTGGGGGTAAATAAAACAACAATAAAATATCTACTGGCAAAATTTTTCACTGATAGAAGTAACTAAGAATACTTGTCAGGAGACTGTTGTTGGCGTCTTTTGTAAAACTTGAAAAAGGCAATCGTTCCATTTCTGCATTCAATTATTTACGTCTAGATAAAAATGTAGCCAAGTAAGCCACTACAGAACCATAACGGTCCTGTAGTAGCTTACTTGGCTACATTTTTATCTCGACGTAAATAATTGAATGCAGAGATGGAAGGATTCCTTTTTCAAGTTTTACAAAAGACACCAAAAACAGTCTCCTGAAAAGTATTCTTAGTTACTTCTATCAGTTTACCGGGTCACCAAGGCATACCCGGAAACGAAGAGGCCGACAGACTGGCAAAACTGGGCACACTGGATTGCCCAGTGGAGCCAGCTGTAGGGGTCCCCTTCGCTACAGGTAAGAAAATCATCAGGGACTGCTTGGAGCAGGAACATCGGGCTTCCTGGAAACAGAGTCAGGGATGTCGCCAGGCAAAAGCCATGATGGAGCAACCACTACAGAAGAAAACCAAGGCCCTACTTGACATGAGCAAGAAGAACCTTAGAACCACTATCGGTCTCCTCACCGGACACACGACCCTTAGAGCTCATCTATTCAACCTTGGCTTGACTGAGAGCAAGGATTGCCGAATATGTGGCGAGGAACCTGAAGACAGCATACACATTGTTGGCCGCTGTCCAGGGCTCGCCGCCAAAAGACACAGTTTACTGGGACGAGCCTTTCTCCAACCCCGCGATCTGCCCAACTTGAAGGTCAGTGACCTACTTAGTCTGGTAAGAAGTACTGGGCTACTAGCTGACAATTGACCTAACCACACAGTGGGTAGTTACAAAAGACCTTACAGATCTAGGTGACATCAAGGGCTGGAAACAAGCCCCCCACTCCATCTACTACTACTACTACTACTACTTCTATCAGTTAAAAATTTTTCAATAACTGACATTAAGTGTCAATGTGTGTTTTTTTTTCAAGATGGTACTACAACAACTATGAAATGTCATCAATGGAATCTTGACACATACATAGATGATCTCAAGTTATTATTCGATTTTCCGAAAAAAAATTATTAAAAATTAGCTATGAAAAACCGTGCGTAAGTTAGGTCTGGTTAATAATATTCTTATTTTAACGAAATCGTTACCGATTCAAAGAGAAACATCATCACAAAATCTTGCCACTGTGTAATAAATTCATTATTTGTGATGTTCAGACGCAACACGAGATAGATTCTCTATATTGGTGACGTCGCACAGAATAAAATCGGCGGCAATTAAACGAGCGATTTAAAGTTTCCAGGGATTGAGTTATAGGTTGGGCGAGATAGTTATCAATGTCTGCGACGGAGCGTCCCCCGCCACGCGTTACCCACTACAGATAACCGACCAAATATTGGCGCGACGCGTGCTCCAGACAAAAGGGCCGTAATGACAAGGGCACGTGACCCGAAACAAGTCGCATTAACTGAACCGTAGCCCGGACAGTTTTGCAAGATTTATGCGCAGTTATTCCTCAAGAAAACACAACTATCGCCCCGAATATTTGCACCAGGATTATTCACGGCCATAAATTATCACCAGAAATCCGAGTGTACACCGCTAACCAAAGTTATCATTCGAGTAAGTGAAGTTTAAACGTTTATTGAATTTGTGCTAGAACTAATATTGATTTGCATTCCATCCTCAATATTGCCCACGTTTATTGGTGATTTACCGTGTTAGCGTAGTGGGAGATAGATGGTCCCAAAACGACCGCTTCTATAATGATTTTAACCCCAGCGTATGGAAATGAATTGAAATGAAAATGAAATGCAAACATAAATTAAACGTAAATATTATGTAATACATAAGCCGAATGTCATACCATTCGGCATATGTATGACATTCGGTATACACATGCCAAGTGTCAATAGAAGATATTACTACCTAATTTTATTTTTTCGACGGATTATATGAGATTCTTCTGTGGATAGAACCGTCAACGAAAACCAGAAGCTACTTTTCTGATACTGTAAATTATTGTTAAGATATAATTAGTTTTGTCGGGCTAAGTAGAGTTAAATAGTTAGATAACAAAAGAAAATTCTTTTGTTTATAGCGAGTGAAACGATAAATAAGTAAGATATATTAACACCAGGACATCATCCAAGTAGTCTTTAACCTTATACAGTACGGTTATTGAAAACATTTTTGTAAAAATAATTTGTTTCAAACTATGAAATTACATAAAATGGTCGTACCAGATAATAGTCCAAAGTAAACGACATCCCAATTTCAAATGACCATGCTCAGCGCATACCTCACTCGGCCGAATATAGTTTATATTCGGGCAAACGATGCGATATATTGTCTGATTTGGGTGGAGAAGAACTTCACTTCTTATTATATGTAAGTATTAGTATGTACCTGGTATTTGAAAGTTAAATATTATTGAGCCTATTATTAAATGATTTGTATATATATATCAATATTCTTATACCTTATAGTCATTTATTTATTTATTCATTAGTTTCCAATAGTATTCAAGGGCATTACAGATGAATCCAATACGCCCTTGGATATTAAAGCTAGAGTGTAAGTCTAAAAATAAATGACTACACAACTAAATTAATGCTAACATTGAACAAGAAAAAAAAACATAAAAATATAAAACTAAATAAGAGACAGATTATGATAAACATGAGATAGCAGGGAGTTGGCTTTTTTAGCTGCCAAAGACATATACAAAAGATATCTATTTCTGTGGGTAATGAATTAAGAAGAGCTATAACCCTTCCCACTGGCCTGTCTACAAAAATATTTGTACGGTGGTACGGCACATTAAACAATAGATGCGATCTCCTCGCTGTGTAATTTACCGGTACGTACAATTCAAACTTACATAGTATCTCTGGCAAATAAATAGTTCCTTGAATTAATTTATATGCAAATATAATTAGTGAAATATATCGACTCGTTTCAAGACTGTTGTATCCTACCATTCCTATTATATCTTATAGTTATCCCATGTATCGTATTAGATTATATTACATTATATACATTATATATTACGCAGTATAATACTAAATTTATGCAGTTATATGAAAATTATAAATTTATAAATTTGCAGTTATAAATTTATGCAGTTATACTAAATTTATGCGTTAAGAGAGGTTTTGCAGACGTTCGTTCTCTGACCTTAAATGCCCTATGTCGTCAAGAAGCCGATTTTTTTTACTTCGTTACCTAGAAAACTCTTCATTCAACCAAAGACAATTATACTGTGTAGCATGTATACTATTTAACCGTCTAGATGGCTAAATATTTTAGTTGGTACAAAGTATAATTATTTTTGGGCAAACGAAGAATCAACCTGAGGCCAGTATAATTTAGGCCTGCAGATGCACTTGTCGTTCTTTGTTGCTGACTTCGTGACCGTTTATATAGAGTTCGATGGAAAAGCGTCAGTGACTGTTTAAACAGATGGCGTATATCTAACATCTTACTTTCTTGGAATAGCATGTTGCAGTTATATCGTTAGGGCTTTCTATTTATTACTGTCAACAAAATCTTGTGGGATTACAAAGTAGGTATTATGCTTAAATTATTTTATTGGAAACTCCAAAATTTCCCGAGGAATTTTGTCGTAGAAATGTAAACATTTTCTTATAACAGGAGTTCTGACCTTCTTGAATCGCAACTTGTGAACTGATACAGTGATTACTTTGGAGAGACTTAGTTGCCAAGAAGGGATGCAAGGTTGGCATAGGAGAAGAGGAATAATTAAAGAACTGCATAATATTTATGTTGCTCGTTGTGATAGAGGTAGATTTAGATGGTTTACGTAAGTGAGGAGGATTGAAATGAGCACCTATCGAAACGCATTCTTTGTGAAATTCAGAGGGGCAAATCTGCAAATGCTTAAATCTGAGGTTAAATATCTAAATGCACTTGTAGTCAACAACGAGGAAACCAAAGCCAGGATAAGGTGGAACGAAAAAAAGTTCTTTAAGTAGCCAAAGCTCACAATTGAGAGTTGTAGCGCTACTTTTGAAGACGATGATGCACGGTAATTTCTAGTGTTACAAGGATATTTCGGTCCTTGTTCTATTATAAGTCTATATGGAATATGAAAATTGAATGTAATGTTTAAAGTAAACTTAGTTTCTGTATAGTAAGTAATGTGTAATGTTAAATTCATTTAGATGAACATGTATCCCTCATGAAGTTTGCGAGAAATAGACATACATTGTACAGATTCCGCCCTATTTGAATCGCCCTAGATACGTAAACATGTCTTGGTGGTTGGTCGTTCGTTCGGCTAGCTAAGCAAACCGGGCGATGAGCAAACAACCGTGATACGGTCCTGAATTCCGTACGTGAGCAAAATTCTCACTATATGCTTTTGTAACGTAGCACTTGCGTCTGCGATAAGCAAACGGAGGATAGAGGTAAAGGTGCTGACTTACACAAAGGTTCTGCTGATTGAGGCAATGATTACATGTATACGCTCTTGATGGAGTATATAATATTACTTAATACTCTCTTGACACTGGAAGGCAATACCTACTTACAATTAAAAGTATGTATTTCATTCCCATATGCTTTGATTTTCTTCTTATAAACATCCTTATTTTTAATGATTTTATTTTCCACCAGATGCCTCTGTTTCTACATGCCTTTAAAACACATTACAGGTAAAGCTTCAGCTTAGAGTTTTGGATGCTAATCAGTTTTGTGTTTTATATTTTTATGGTTGGTTTTTTATATTCAATGACTAGAATTGATATAAATATAAGTATTTAGTCCTGCACTCGGTCTGGTTCGTTACTGTTTTCTGATTTTAATATCATCATCCTCATCATTATTTGAATGTTAGCACCATTGATTATTTCTTTCTATATTGCCCATATTTCTCTTCATATTTATATTTCGAACGTATTAAATTTGAGCGTATGAAATTAACGAGTTTTTAATGGTAATAGTGTAACCAGAGTTTTAAGGTAAACTAACGCCGGAATGTTATAAGGGACGTTGGTGACGCCAACGGTTCCCTCTTCTGCCTATTATATATTATGTAGTATTACTGAAGACTCAGATATACATATATTTCAGCCTGTGTTTCTACAGTGGTGGACATAGGCCTCTCCCACGTTGACCGGTCCCAAATCTTCATCTTCCTCATCCAGTTGCTTCCCGTTATCTTTCTCAAGTCGTTGGACCACCGGGCTGGAGAGCATCCTACATGGCGTTTACTTGAGCACCGTCTCCATTCGAGAACCTTTCATGCACAGCGGTAGTCGGTTCTTGAGCATATGTGACCGGCCCACTGCCATTTCAGCTAGCTTATCATCTAAACTAGTCCGCGAAATCTTAAGCTAGTTCACCAATTTGGTTCTTCGGTGGATTTCTACGTTTCGGTTCATATCACGCAGGGAGATTCCGCGCATAGCTCTGTCTATAGGTCGTTGAGTAACTTGAATTTTTTTGACGAGCCCCACAGTCAAGGTTAAAGTTTCAGCACAGTAAGATATTGTAGAAAACACCAACGAGTATATACCTTGATCTTTAGGCGTTGCGGTATATCAGATTTGAAGATGCGGCGGAGTTTTCCAAATGCTGCCCACCCCAGTCGTATTTTTCTGTCTACCGCTTTGACAAAGCTTGGCCAACCGAGCTGGCGTTCTAGCCTAGGTAGGCGTATTCCTTGAAGACTTTGAGGGTCGTATTCCCAGCGCTAACCGTTGTTAGGCCAGCATAGGCATCAAGGATAAGTTTTGTTTTATACATGTTCAGCTGGAGACTCAACGATTGAGTTGATTCAACGATTTATTAGACATTTCTTGATTTGGGGTTACAAGCAACAACTACAAAAGCATGCAACTAACAACTACCCGACTCAACACTTTCAAAATTATAAAATATTGTAAAACACTGATTGGTATGTTCCTCGAAACAAAGAAATAGTTTTGATCCGTTATTACGTACGAGATTATTGTCTTGTCGCCTCGTGTTATTTCAAATTTTGTAAACAGAAGGATCCTATACCCACTGGCAGTACTTCCATAGATATTTAAAAGCCTGGCTTGCCTGACTCTAAGGCAGTCATAGTATACAATTATTAAAGGAATCGTATTCTAAACGTCCGCCAAAGATTCAAATTCGCGCCATTATTTATAAGGCACCTACAGCGCGGCCAAAAACAAAGAATCTTCGGCAAAAAATTAAAAACAAATATGAAAATCCTGCAAGTTGGAGAATAAATCAGTTTATTGCGCTACTTGCTCTATCTTTTAGGTGGTGAACGTTTTCGTGCAGCTTGGGCCACAAGATCCACGTTGTTCTCGGATCGGCTTAACTCACGATTCAGCTCCTATTCAGAAGCCTCCTCGTGCGGAAGGCTACCTCGTGTAAAACTCTCGGTCTCAGGCTTCAAAAAATGGTGGATCGATTTCTCCCGGCGGGATTGCATCCCGACGCCACTGGACGGTTTTGCGCACCGGTCGGCGAAGCCAATCGGTTGTGCATTCTGACTAATTGCTGAAGGGGTCTGGAGACAATGGAAATACACTGTCTCCTAAGCAGCGGGGGTGGATGTTGACCTGTTGTCATGCCACTCTTGAAACGACCTTGGGCCACTCGATCCCCTGTGGCACTACGGGCAAAGAACGCCCAGGTCCGCGATAAATTCTAACTGAATTACCGCTGAAATACAACAGGTGTAGTATAGAGTTCGCGTAAGTGACTTCGGACCCGTAACCAGTCGGTAGGACGGAGGTATCTTGAAAGTTAATTCCAGGATACCTCCTATTAAAAAAATATTGGTTACTTTTTTAGTGAGGTATTTTTGTCTTAACTTTGACAATATTCTAGAAAAATCATCGATTTTTAATTGAATATTTTATAAAATTTCTCTGTAAACTACATTTAATAGCAATGAATCCGGGTCACCAACACAAACCTTAACATCGCGGATACTAAGAATGCTATGCCAGAGCGTACTTCACTTGCAATTGTTCAGCCCACTTATTAGATATAATGATTGTATTATTCTTCCTCGAAAGACGCTCGAACGAGTAGTGATAGTATCATGCAAATCCGTCCATTGGTTATTGAGTTTATCGCGATCAAACAGACAGACATGGAGACAGACAGACACATGCTTTTAGGGCGCTTTGTTTTATAATCATTTAGATGTTTAGTTTTCAACTTAGTGGGGATTCTTTCCAATGCGAGTCAACCGGTTGGCGGCGGAAACAAAGAAAGCGATCAGTTTCCTATGTCGATGGAGTCGTTAATCATGTCATAGCTCGTTATTGGATAAGTTTTTTTGACACGTTGTCGCCACCCCTGCCGGTTGCTGCCTCGTCGTCGCCGCGATGCTTCTGCTCCAGATATTGCTTTGCCTTTTATTTATTTTATTCGCTGCCTTCGGAGGTTTACGGCCATCTGTTTCGCGAGTTCCTTTAGATGTCAACGCGATCGACGAGCGTGTTGTGCCAAAAGAAAGGCCGAAGGGAGGTCGTTTGGCGTTCGCTGTAAATAGGGGAAAGCCTAGCTTGGACGTTGACGCATGGGGACGTCTCGTGTGAATTGTGCTAGGAATAATAACGCTTTTGGACATTAATGCTTAGTAGGTATAATTTAGGCTTTGTACGGTATCTGATTTAGGACAAGCGTTTAGTATCATCTTACATTATTTTTGATTGTAAGATATTAGGTTTGGTTATATAACAATAAACCGGCCCATTTTGACATTTCAAAATAATGAGTAGAAACAAACAAACAAACAAACATTATTCCCATTGATTAATTTAGATTTTCGAGATACACTCATCAGGTTTATTCTTAGCTCTCCAGGGTTTGAAGTTTTTTATCCACTTCGAGACTTGATCAAAGTGTCTTCAGGAAAGCTTTTAATCGTACTTTCCTTCTTTAATTACGTGAAGATGTCTTACCTCGGTCTTATTTTCCTTTACGCTTTCTAACAGGCATTCGCAGTAATTTTTATTATGACGTCATATTATAGTATGGACCTAAGGGTGTTGTACCTTGGGGCTTTTACATATTTTTCGAAATAAATGAAAGATTTTGAAAACACATCAACTTTTCTTTTGCAAAATAATATGCACACAAACGAACGCACAAATTAAATTATAGAAATATGAAAAACCTCTCATAATTCCCAATAAATAAGATAAACTAATAGCGTCGACCCGCTTCAGGGGTTTTACGCATATGTCGCTATTCTAATTCCTAGTTTCATGGTAGAGGGTTTGTGCTTATCTTACTCAATGTTAAGAGAATTTTGAACCTAAGTTAAAGTGATGTTACTTGGAATTTGACGCTCAGATATACTATCATTTAAGAGGTGAGACAGAAGTAGCAACATCTTCCGCAACGCCAAATATGGTGGTTTCCACTCTGTGAAATTTCGTTGTACCTGGCACTCTTTTCAAATATTTTGAGCTAAATCGCTTACTGGTGATAATTAAATTATTTAATATGGGAGAAATAATCTCTGGTACTGTGCCAGAAGCAAAAAAAAATACATTTTATGAACTTTGGACCGGTCCCAAGTTACATTCCATTTTAACGGACCAAAGCAGAACATGCTATTTCGTATGAGAAAATCAACATAGTAAATGTTACGATTAGTTTTTACGTAAACTATCTAAAGTATTATAATCTCAGAATACTCCTACATCATAACGAAAATATGTATTGTGCAAAATAAGTAATAAGGTCCCTACACATATCAGAAGTCTTGGAGAGAATCAATTCAAAAAAATCTTATTTAATGGCCTAGTCAAGAATCCAGTATATGACAAGAGATTTGGATAATGCTGAATTCTTATCCCAAGAGCATCCTAATTTAAAATAACGGAAAATTCATGATAATCAACTTTGCCAAAGAGCGTAATTTTTATTTTTATTTTTATCGACGAAGGCTATATTGCTAGATCTGACAATTAATTTAAATTTAGATATTTTTAGTAAACGGTTATCTATTTTCATAACCATCATATTATTGCCTTTATAATTATGACTACAGACATTGAGCTCTTTTTTTGATCACCAACTTTGATTATTAGATTATTTTCTATTTATCAATGGTTTTTAAACCAATTATGGTTTACTAAAACTAATTTATATTGCTACAACTATTTCATGATAGTTAATATTCTTTAAATAATTACATACATTATTAAAAATTTTAGAGGCAAAGAAGCATCCAAGTGTAGGAAAGCCTACCTATTGGAGCAGAACTAATTGTATTGTATAAAGGGCCGGGTAAATAAGCAAACTATTCAAATGAGATTCATTTCAAAATATTTTAGGTAAAAAAAGGTTTTTTCTTCTTCAAACCGAAATATAGAAACTTTTGGAAATATCAATCACTGCTAAAACTTCACTCGATGAGAGTTTATTGCGGGGCTCAAAATGTACAACGAAATGTTTACATTTCTCTAAGATACGACGATAGCAAAGTTTGAAGCGCAACTCGAGCAGCGCCTTTTATATCGACAAAAGCGGAAGGACAACTACATAGAATAAAGAGGAAAATGATTTTACGAGACTAATCGTATCGAGAGATATTACGGAGCGGGCGGCCGACGGAGAAACTTGTCCAGATATCGTACGCTATAAAAGAGGCTAAAAGAGTATCGTTCTCCCCGTGCAGATTCCAATCTTGGCTTGCAGCAATACGGAAAGTTTCGGTTGCAATACCTTTTATCGTGGCGCTTGTTATATTCCTTTTGCTTGCCCGTTATTGGTTTACCGCGATAAAATCTAATTGAATTTCCTTTTCGCCGTTGCAACTATCCACTCTTACAATTCACTTATAAGCTGGCCGATTGCGAACCCCCGCAGCTCCAGTCTCAATAACTGTCTTAGCGGTATTTGCCAGAACGATTCAATTTGGTGGTAGGGCCACACAAAAAGTTTCCGGAAAAAATACAAGGGATGCCCAAAAATCAATTTAATATTTCTCCAATAATTCTCCGTGATCGTTATATTACGCTTTATAATACGTATAAACCAATTTTGAAACATTTATTCAATTGCTCCCTGGCACAGTATACCAGACAGTAGCTTCTTTTAGAACAAAATTGAAATCGAAGCAAGTGACGTCAGGAATCTTAAGGGCGACCAAAAATCGGATTTTAAGTAATCATCTCCTTCTTGAAGCATCGTCCCGGCCACATTTTCGGTGCCCCGGCGATGCAGATGCTATTATGTTACTGATTTGTTCTGAGAATACCATATGGCGTCGACTCGTGAATCTCCACAAAAAAGTAATAGTAAGATCGGACACAAACTGCGCCCACAGCGCGTCACAAGCCCCAGCGCCGTAACTATGGGCCTAAGGACGCGACATGACTTACCCTTGGCCCCACTTCCGTCGCACCTTCTTCCCGCATTGCCTTGTAGCTCTTGAGTGAACTTACTGGGTGTAATTATACTGTATCCCTGGTGACCTCGGAAACAATTCATATGTTTCCGAGGTTGAGTTTGTATAGAGGGTGGCTCATGAGTCCACGTTTTTGCGTTTAAAAATTCGTTTGTCTCTCTGGCCGTATGAGAGCTGACAATGTCATGATGCAAGATGATGCAGCGTTTACTGTTGCTTTTACTGATTTCATCAATAACTTTCGGTAAGCAGTAACCACGTGTACAGTTTTACCTTAAAAAAGACGCGTACTTTGCACGCTCGCCACTTTGGTTGGGTTCGGCTCATCTTAAAAGACGCAAATGGTCGATTGCTGCTGTGTTAGTCACCTGTTATCATACAGTAACAGGTGAAGAAACATGGATTTATAGCTACGACCCCGAAACAAAGCAGTAATCGACCACAATAAATCTGATGTCCCTTTGTTAAATCTGGCAAGCATGGCCAGATTTAACAAAGTAACGCGTCCCGTTTTTTGAGCCTCAGTCAAATTGGGTGCAATCCACCGCGAGTACAGCTTTCTCATAGCCAATTGTTTGTTTTGGATTGATCGTACCTAATTCATGCTTATGGCTAAAAATCCCCGAAATCTTGGTAAGTAATATGTCGGTCTGTTTTGGTGATACGGTAAGCAGCAACGATGATTTTGTTGTTGAAAGAGGAAAACCTTCACGAAATTCATCTCGGAGATTGACACTGCTAATTATTTCGTCGAGTATAGCTGTCGAATCCATCTGAGCTATCTTCCAATTGCAGAATCGATTTATGGATTGAGCTAAATAGGTTTTTTTCTTTGAAACTGTTGAATATTTTTTATATTTAAACATTACGGGAAATCAGATCTGTAGCCATTCTTATTGCTGCCTTCTAGTTATGCGAAATCTCATCTTGATATCGATTTTATTAGAGATTTACTATTGTTAGATTACTGTAATTTCATACATTCGTGAAACTTTAAAGCTTCTATGGTTAAACAAATATTCAAATGCATTCAGCGGCTACTGCATGTATGATTACGGCTGAGAGCAATATCAGGCTTTCAAGTGTCTAATTCCAACGTCCGTTTTGAGAACAGGCTTAGAGCTCTAATGAAAGCTTTGGTTCGGAGCCAAAATTTCTCCTCCTCAACCGAATCGTTGTTGTAAATTCAAGGTTCATAGTATAATTCGCTTTAGGCAATGTTACCCCTCCTATTAGGTACACCTCAAATAAGTAGAAGCACCTTCATTTTATTATATCTTTATCTAGGAAACTGAAGTTCTATTAAAGAAATTTAAAATCACATATTTTGCTGAAAAACATATAATAAAATAATCGGATTATTGACCCCTATATTTAGGCAGTTTTGCCATTTTAATTGGAGTCGATTAATTGCTATAAAAAAATCGCGGGCATGAATCAAATAATACTTTAAAGGCGTTTTCCCTGCCTCTTAGGAGTTGATATTTTTCCCTGGAAAGGTTATAAAAATTCCCGAAAATCAGTCCCGTCGGAGCAAGGTCGGGCGCGTACGGTGGGTAACGAAGAGTCGCCAGTCGCAACTCCTGCAACATTCGCTGTGAAGTGTATGATCGTGAGTTGTCGTGCAGGAGCAGTGGCGAAGAGCGATTGAGCAGGCACGATTAGTTAATCGCGAGCAACTCCATCAATGTGTGCAGTTCTTGGTAGTGTTCAGCACTAGACCGCACGAAGCTGTAATTTTATTTTATTTTATTTTATTCGGTTAACAAACAGCGTTTATATATAACAAATACAACATATAACAATAAAATTATGACTAATTATATGTTAACACTATTAATCGTTAATACTATGTGTACATTACATATCTCCGCTATTATACCTTATTTATACTTACATTTCTTTAACAGTGATTTACGGATAGACAAAGAGAAAGAACAAAAAACAAATGAGAATGAAATTTTAAGAATGACACAACACATATTCGAAAAGAACGCGAAGTTTAAAATTTTCCATGATTCGCACACAAAAATATTCAATCAATAATATGCGACAGGAACACAAATGAATAACTGATATTGAAAGAGTTAAACTTATTTTAACTTGGATCTTCAACTCAAACCAAAGGTTTTGAATTTCAAAACGGCCAGTGTGACAAAATACGTCAATTACATATATAACGGTATAGTAACAATGAAGAAATTATAACGTGGGACCTAGGAATAAGGTATGTATCTGCACGAATGTTGTATTGTGTACATATGTATATAATATGAAATATTATAATTGCATTTAATTGCAATACAATGGTGTTAAAACCAATTGAAAACTGTCAATTGACCGATCCAACAAATTCTCTTTGCCATACCAAACAGCGGATTTGCCTGAAGTTTATTCTTTGAAATGGCTTCTTAGCTATAAACCTAATTTTCGATTTCTGCGCTTATAGTATAGTATAGGATCAATGGTATAACCTCCCAATATACCATTTTAAGGAAAGTTTTTTCTAATCATCTTAACAGTGTCGTGTATTTCGATATTTACGTTTTTATTTGTTTAAAAAAAATAATTAAAGTATCTAATATTCAATAAATTTTCGAACTGTCCGCAAGTACAATTGCACTTAACTAGTATTGATAGTGAACATATTGTCGTCTTTTATTTAGAACCACAAGACTATTGTTCAACGATATCTGTAGGTCTCCTGAATATAAAACTGCCTTATCATCGACCAAGTTTACTATCCTTCCTATATATTGTGTGGTTTACATAAATCATTTACGTATAGGTACAGGGAATAAGATAGAACCTTGCAGAAAACCAAGAAATTAATTACTTATTTTGGTTTTCAACATATTGTGATTTTGTGGTTTTCAACATAAATCATTTGCTTGTCAAGTAGCTTTCAAACTATTACAGGCGATATAGAATAATTGTTACATAGATGTAACAATTATTCAATATTGTCTGTATTGGTTTCGTGATTAACATATTTTTTTTGAGGTTCGTATTAAATTACATATTTTCGAGATTTCTACTTATTTTTAAAGTAACAGGTCTTTCAATAAAGGCGCCCAAATTTCAATCGACAATCGAAAAATTAAATTTCATTACGCTGTTGATTTCGGCCTTTATGGTATAAATTGTTTGTGGTAGATATCCATATACCAGGGATTTAATGTAACCCCACAAGGAGAAGTTTGAGGGCGTTAGATCACACGAGCTCAGTGTCAAATTGATGTCGTCGCCTCGCATGATAATTGGATTTGTGGAACGTTAGAATTAGAACATTAAACGTAAGTTATTTCCTCGCTTGTTAAATCGTGTGATTTTCCATGGTTAAATGGTGCATCTGTATAATCATTACTATCAAATATAATAGATATATCTTTATAAAGATGGCCGCAAATGCATTGAGCGTTACTTTTGATTTACTCTGTAAGACATTTTTTTTCCTTCATGGTTACTTTCCAAAACTAACTTCCTAGTGAGGAGCTTATTGGGATAGTGCAGAACTTTTATTTAGTGAAATGTTTTAAAATTTATTCAGATGGTCTTTGCTAGTTTCTGTACGGTAAAAGATAGGATCGTTCATTTTTCATTCCGCTCGTTAGATGTAAAATGGATTGTATTATGTAGGAATGTAAAATGAACGATCCTATTGAGGGAGAGGCAAACAGAACAAACGAGAAAGAGCAGTGCTAATGCACTGCTCTGTCTCGTTCGCATGGCTATTTTTCGATATGAATTTACGAAGAAATGCAATCGAGCCTAATATATGCACATGTTAATAATATTTCAATTCATTTTATTGGACAAAAATAAACTAACAATTATACTGAACCAATTCGTTATTTGATCGTAAATTGAAAATTTCCAGAAAAATGAAAAAGGAGATACGAAATATTATTGAATATATTATTATTTAAATATATTCCCCTAAACCATATGTTTATGATGAAAGCTTACAGCTATGTTTTGAATGCTTATATATATTTGGTGCGGTTGTTATCAGGGAATTTAAAAATTGAAACGTCTTGGCCAGCTCGAACGTCATTCTTATGATATTCGTGCGAGAGTAGGGCTTCAATATGAGTACGTGAGATTTTGCGCGAACGTAGTTATCGGGCACGAAGAAACCAATTCGACCAATAACGAGTGGGCTTCCACTCTTCCACTTAGTATGATGTGATTGTGTAGGACCTAGAGCATTTCTCTTCGCAAACACAGAGTTATTCCCAACCATACCGCGAACAATTGAATTACTTAATGTACAGGAACCTTATCAAACGGTGTTGTACTTTCTCTAGCATTAATGTATATAGTTCCTCGTGAAGAATCCAAATGGAGACAGTGACCTCCAGCCTGCTCCTTAATATCGAACCGCATAGCAATCATACACATCGCTAGAGGTCAGGTTGCGCAGCAGGAATCCGAGCAATCCAAATGATGAGCTCGCGAGCACTTCCACGTAGCTTAGATATGTGAATAGTCGAATTTAACGCCGAGGTCGGTCACTACCGTTAGTCGACGGAGCTGACTCCTTACCAGTAAATAGTTGCGAGTGAGTGGAGCCATTCATGTCCTCTATTACCATACGTATACACTTTATAAGTCGACCGATAGGCCATAATGTATAAGTCTCCGGTTTTGTTTTTGAGATAATCAACATAATTGTAGCTAAGCAGCTTAGTACTACGTTTAGTAAATAAAATTACGTATGTTTCCACGATAAATACTAATGACAATCACTAAGCTCGTGTAAACTGGGCAAATTTCAAGCGATCTGATTTCAGTCAAGGATCATATTTAGGACCCTTACTGTTTAACCTTTTTTCAATTCAATTCAATTCAATTTTTTATTGAGAAATCACAAAGTATTACAGTAAAACATTTAAAAAAATATATACAGATTTACAACAAATAAAACCGGCTACGGATTTCAATAAAATTACATAAATTATGTTAAAAAAACTGCTAAAACAAAAGTACCTTTAATTTTAGTACTACATAAGAGTCTAGTATTTAGAGTGTGTGTGTGTGTGTTTGTGGGATTGTGTTGAGCGTGTGGGTTTGGAGTGTGAGCGTATATAATATTAATAATGGCGTATATAAAATATAATAATATTAATAATAATCAATAAAAATAGCTAAAACGAATAGTCAGCTTATGGCATCGGTTAGGGTTTGATTTACGGAGTATTTATAAGTGACTATGGAATTATTAAACATATCAATATCATTTAAATGGATATTATAAAGCTCACAGCAGCGTGTGGGTACTCTATTCCTTGATGCATTAGTTTTAAAACGCGGCAATCGAAACAGGTCAAATTGGCGTGGGATAACCTCCAATGTGTTGATTACCTCCAATGAGAAAGAAAATGACGCGCTTCCACCAATTACCGTACCAATTCACCGTTAGTGTGTTTCACCAACGTCGTTTCTGAAATAATGCATCGAGGTATGGCAGGTCTCGCTGACAGGGCGAGTGGAGCCTCGCAAGAGGCTGTGCGACGCCGAGCCGCGCCGCGGCGCCGAGTGGAGCCGCGGCACCGCCCGCCGGCGCCCGAAAGATTAGCGTTATGATTTATAGCGTGACAAAACACAGAGCCCCCGCGTCACCTCAAATCCAATATCAGAATGTGTGAGAGATGATAAATTGTGGCGCCCGCGACGCGCTTCGTGTCTCGGCGACGTAAACGCAACTGCCATCTCGCCATTCGCATATACATTTACCATCCAGACCCTTCCTTGTTATATCCCCTCTTGCCCCCATGACACCTCTGAGCCTTCACACTTACGACTATCTACCATTGTAGGTATTATTTCGAGTGAATTCACCAACACTTGTTCATGATACTTGCTTTTCTGACTAAAGTGTCATAACTGAATTTTAATGAATCAAGCAGAGCGTGTTCTCTGTTTTGTCGCCAATATTATGCTCAAAGAGCAAAATATTAGATGCTACTGCAGGATAAAATGCAAGAATGAGAACAATGTGACTTCTTTGTGAGGTTCCTCAATAGCGAACTCACAAAGTTTGTACCCTAATCAGTTGGTGACGTACATATCAACTGGCATACATATGGTGGCTTGCGTATACGGGGTGGGGTGGGCATATATAATAATATATCGACTGATCTTCTATAATTTTGATGCATGCTCTGTATAATTTTGATGAATTTCACAAGGCTGTCTTAGATTTTAAAACATAATTTTATCAATTATCAAATTTATTGTTAATTCTTCACTACAATCAATTTTGTTCTGTATTTGGTTACTTTAGTGTTGATTTTTTTGAAAAACCTATTGTTTATTGACTGATTATTTAAAAAATATTTGATTGGCTATTTTTAAATACTGATTGAATGATTATTAACAAGAATGTTTTTTTTAGTATTTGGGTGTGTTTGATTTTTGAAATTGATATAAAGGTGCCTTGCCTTTACATAAAAAAGGTATATGTACACGTAATGAATTTGTGCGACACGTAATAAATTTGTGATTAATTTTGAGCAAATGCGAAATGATGTAATCCCCAGTCCGTGACTTCGTGATCTAGAATTTAAAAAACTATGACTATCATTATCCATATATCACATATAGCATGTGCTATCACTTAGCGGTTTGATGTATCATTATTATTATAAGTGGCACGTATTCGATCGAATGTGTAGGTTGCTCGATGATCGTGGAGATGTACCTGCAATCTAAAGACGCGCGCGTGCCACGGTGGTTCCTCCCATAGGTCATAGATCAAAATATCAACTTTGTCCTATCCCTATTTTAATAATTATAAGTGGCGACCCAGCCGGGAATCGAACCCGGGACCTTACAATGAAAGATCAGGTGACCTAACCACTATGCCACCGTGGCATAGTGGTTCATATGGTGTATACTTTGTATACAAACAAATTGTTGAACATACCTAATACCATGTTTAAAAATAGGTGTGAGTAATGCTACATGTAACTTTTCATAGTTACCGAGTATCTGTCAGATTGCCAGAACGATTGCAATAATTTTAAATGCGCATTTACTCATAAAATCTATAAATATTGTAGAATTTAATTTATAATATACACCTGATGCTATTTTCACAGATAATAGAATTGAAATGTCAATAACTAAACACAGATTATGATAAAAAAAAGAGTAACAGTTACAATAATAATAATTAACATTTGCTGCTAATTCTTAGTAGCAGTCACTATAGTGAGTAGTATCTACAAATAATCAACCTATTATAATAAAATTAAATGGAAAATAGAAATAAATATCAAATAACATATCTGCGAAATATTCATTGTTTTTTACAATTTAATATCATAATATTTCTCCTAAATAGTATAGATTTAATGATTAGAATATATGACCGACTCAAAATCTCTAAAATGAAAGTTACGACAGTTAGGAGAGCGACGACATGGCGAAAGCGGAAACAGTGGGAAATGACAGTTGTTACAATACCTTATAATAAACGAAATTCTATTTTCAGTGAAAATACATCGCGCAACCGTCGAAGTGGCTGTTATATTATTGTTTCGTTTGTCTAACGTAAGAAAAGATAGCTCTAACTTGATGCTTGAACCCACTCACAAGCTGTAACCAAACAACTTCGAAAGATTTATTTAAGGGAGAATACTTTTATATTATACATTTACGTCTACTGTATATTCTGGGACCAAATGTGACCTAATGTTTACCTTAGAACAGGTCCCGGCCTAGTTAGGTGACGTTGCCACTAGACTATGCGATGTATTCTTTTTTCTGCTTTTGATTCAATTTTGTAAGTATTTTTATGCATAATTCCTACGCTGAAATTGTTTACTGTTATTTTTAATATTTACATTAATTATATATTAAAAAAATAAAATAAATACGTGTGGCACTCGGGGACTACCGCGGTAAAGCTATTGCATAGCATTTTTAACAACTTATGCAATTATAATTATTCAATTATTTAATTTTTTTTTTCTGATATCAGATAACTGCGCTCTATCGGAAAACGTTGAAATTATTCCGAATCATTTGCGGCTGCGGAAGCAAATGATTCGGAATAATTTAAACGTCTTCCGATAGAGCGCCGCGCACGAATTTTTTATTCGATAAAGCAAAAAAACCGGATTATTCGAAAAAAATCGTAGATAAAAAGATAGATAATTAAATTATCTTTTAAATGGTGCTGGTTTCATAATAATACGCCAGATTGTATTTGCGTAGTAGTCGTTTTTGTGTTCGGTCACGCCTAATTTCACAAATTAATTACACTATGTAATATAAACAAAATCTAAAATATTCAAAGCTAAGAATATTAGGAAAATATTCTTGTTTAACATATATTTCTTTCGAATCGTAAGCAGTACTCGTTTAGACGTAATTATCAGTTTAAAATCATTAATTTTCGTTAAGAAATTTCTTCATTCGGTCGCCGCGCTGGCCTAGGCCCGCGATAAAAGCTATGCAATAGCTTAATAAAACTATTGCAGTAAATAGACAAACAATATTTTGTTATTCACATCTTAGTTGAAATCGTGGTGGAATAATAATACTTTGCCAGACAAACGACAGCAATTGTGATTATTAGTTATAACTTATTTGTAATGGTCATGTAACGGTTATGTACTTGCTTTTCTCAACCGTGTACTCTCTCAATCAACACCATCCTATCTCCACGAGCTGTTTAACCATTAAGTTCCCACGGTCACCACAGTTTACTAAAAAATCCGTGTCATAATATTAATTTCTATTCCTACTCTTTCTCTATCTATGGTGCAAGGCTCTTGAACGATCTCCCGGCAAATATACGAAACTCGCTTTTCCACCATCATTTAAGACTAAACTCAAAGATTACTACCTTTATAAGAAGTAACCAGTTCTTCCCTTTCTCTCCTCTTCCTCTCCCAATATTCTCTCCTCGGGCATTCTTAGTTTAAAATACCTATACTGGTCTGTATTTTATGCAGACAAACTTAATAATCTTTATTTTCACAATGCGCGCATGTACCACTGTGATTAGGTTAGTTATGTAAAACATGGTAACGCCTGTTATTATAATTAAGTGCAAATAAAGAGTATATTATTATTACTACTGTGAGAGTTGCCACCCTTCACTAGACTCCAATTGATTGTGAGCGAAGGGTGGATCTCATCGTGAAGTTTTCTCCGTGAATGAAAGTCGTGGATGTCGAAGTAGAAGTATTTAATCAGAAGGTTGAAGTGAGTCGCCAGTTCTTAACGCCTTGATTGTTATTTCGCCGTAGTGTATTAGTGTGGGCGCGAGGTAAAGCCGTAGTAGTGTGTCCGAAGTGTGTAGTCGAGGAGCGAGGCTTGACGATCGTTATCGCGGGTAATGCAGGTACTGATTGATAATGAAGCGTAGTCGCGGTAACTATCCGCCAAGGAAATGATATATAGCCGTGTACTTGTCCACCAAGGGAATGATGCGTAGAGCGCGGTAACTATCGCGGTAACAATGGATTTAACCCATTCAGTACCACCGTTCCCATTTGGGACATTTCACTTTTTGTTGAATACCTGCATTAATATCGTACTATATTTTTATTTTATTTCCCATCACTATTACGGCCTCTAACTATCTATCTGTCAAACCCGCCATTACTAATTTGGAGGTATCAGTCGAAACGTAAAAGGCGAACTAAGCAGTTGTGTCGCTCGATAATAGAAAACTAACTTTGCTGATTTTGTAACTTCATGCGAAACTGTAAGTATTGCTATTTTCTTATAGTATCTTGTTACGATATTCATAGATGTGTGATCCAAAACTCAAAATAGAATGAGATATGTGTATTTCATATATTTTTTAATAATTCAGAGATGTTCCCAAATGGGAACATTGGTCCGACGAAGAAATAATAAAATATGTTTATGTTGTTTCAGGCGCATCATCGCATTATGTCTTATGCGGAGTAGATTGAAGTTGCAAGAAATAGAAGCATGTTTGGAAAAAGTCCTGGAACAAGAAGACCTGCCAGGCGAAGAGCCAATTGACATCGTTCAGCTGCAACCAAACATCGACGAGTTGACGGATTGCGAGAATATTGATGATGACATTTTGGAGGGCAACGAATTACCCAGAGATATTCCAGGTGAAGTAGAAATTCAGTACGCGTCGACAAACATAGAAGAACCCGACTGTACTTCAGCTCCGCCTCTATCCAAGCGTTCGCGTTCGGAAGCCGTTCCTGAGGATACATTTTTCGTCCGCACGCCTCGATGGCAGAAGATGGAAGCAAGTTATGCTACAACATTCTCAGATGGTAATCGATGTGATGTATATAAAAATCACATCAAGAACCATTTTCAGAATTTAGAACCCCATTTCAATATTTTTCGATAAGGCTATTTGGACCATATCTTCACAAAAAGTATTCACTTTCTCCTGACTGCTTCAAATAAAATGTTGGCATCCTATTATTTACAAGTTACCATACATTGCCACAAGAGAAGATGTACTGGTGCGAAGATGATGACATAGATCTGCAAATCATAAGGGAATATATGCCTCGTAACAGATACTTGGAGATAAAACGATACTTGCATTTTAACAACAATGACGAAATAAAGAATAACGCCGACGACAAAGCCTTCAAGGTATTATAATTAATTATAAACTGAATGAGAATATCTTCAAAGTAAACGCCTTTTCCAAGTATTTATCCATAGATGAACATACGCTACTATGGAGGCCATTTTTTTAAACAAAAGTCCTTGTACTTCCACTGATTTATTTCGAAAAACGTACACCGCTACAAAAACTAAACAACTATATTAAATACAATATTTTTGGCCGATGACATGTTTTCGACAATAGTTTAGAGATAGAAATAGAAATACATTTATTGTCCGAAATTGTGGTGGTACATTTATGGTGATAATGCGTTACATTATGTCTCTCACAATTACCTGTTATTATAACAGATTGACATTGTTTCAATGAATGAACTCTCCAACACGCACGTTTATCATTTATTGCATTCAATTACGACAGCCCGTTTTAAGTTTCATCAAGACAGGACTGCGGCTTCCAGGTTTGGCTTTCGACGAGATCACTTCTTGACGGTCAACAGCACATACAAGAAATTTTGTATACGCATTAAATTATGATACGTTCTTTACGTGTATCTATACTAATATTATAAAGAGGTAAAGTTTGTGATGTTGTAGGAGGTAATCTCTGGATCTACTGAACCAATTTTGATTTTTTTTTACCAATCCACGGAAGCCACGTTATTTGTGAGTGTCATAGGCCATATATTAATCCGAAAAATGAAAAGACTTTTCTGTGGTAGGCGGATTTGCAAAGTAAGTCGGAGAATAAGCGGTCGAACGATAACGTTTCTAACTAACGCTGCCTTAACGATGAGAGATATATGATTACGTTCTAGGGAAAAGTTGTAGAACTTGATAATGCATACAAAAAAGTCAGCGTCAGCATATGTCTAACTTTTATATTTAAGTCACAAAAAGTAGTATTTTATATTTAAAAAATTATTTAAATCGTTAGGTCATGTTTATTGGTCATATTATCAACAATTATGAATTCTTATCAAAATAAGTAAATTTATCGTCTCAAGCGTTTAAAACAAAAGACTTTTCCCTTTTACTGCATACAATTTCACTTTTAAGACACAAATAAGACACTCACAAGAAGACACTCACAAATAACGGTATTATAGTCAAATTGGCATGCAAATACATACATACATATGCAGTAAAAATATAACCCTTCTTTTGGCAGTCAGGAAATAAATTATAGCACTCAGTACTAACCGAACCACACTCATAATTTCATCAGAGGTAAAAAGTTTTACCGCCCAACGAAATGGGCACGGGTCAGCTAGTAAATTATAAATTACGTACGTATAAATTATGATACGCATTAAATTATGATATGATACCCGTTCTAAGTTTTACCATGAAATGGCTGCTGCACTTATAAAAAAATGAAGTCGTTTTTTTTTGTTAAAATTTTTGTATTATATTCCGCTCTAACGTGCTGCCCTGCCTCTCTGCCATGAACTGATTCCTATTTTAGTTCACAAAGAAGCGCAATCGGGCCCATTACCAATATTATTATAGATAGACGAAAACCTGCGACGCAGCAGGTAGACTAGATAACAACGCTTATCCACAAAATTATCCAATAATATTAAAACACCTGCCGTAAAATATCCGGCCGAAATGCAAGGGTCTAAGTCTACATGGCTTTAGCTTAAACTATCCCTATGTCTTTTTTCCATTTCCTTTTTCCGATGGCGCCGTAATTTCCGGTCGATCTGATCCGATGACCGTCCTCAAATTGAATCGGATAAAGTTTATCCGGCCTTTGCGTAATTTATTGACGTCTACGTTGCGTTCGCATGGAAACGAGGATCTTTTTGTGATATATCGCTCTAATACAGTTATTTGCTGCCGATTCAACAGAAATATTGTTAGTTTATTATATTATAATACTTATATAACATATATACAATCATTGTTTAATAATTACTAATACAGATTTTTAAAAAAAAGTAATTTGTGATTCACAATAATATACAGTTAAATGGATAATATATTAAAACATACAGTTGAAAAGTCATAGACTAAAATCCAGTACCAAAAACCAGTTGCCAGTTATCCTATTTTAATGTCACCTAACTAGGCTATTGGCGTATATATTTAAAGGCGGACATATAAATTTGTATAAATATGTGTATAACTTATATGAAATCTATGTAAAGAAAACAACATAATAAATTTGAAAGAATGTATACACTAATAGTTTATATTAATTCTTATTAGATGGAAAATGAAAGTAATATTGAAAAAAAATTTTTAACCATATTTATATTACATAAAAATAATGCATAATACATATATTTATTACTGTATTATATATAGGAAAATATTATTATATACATTTGATCTATCTATGATACATTATATACTATCAACCAGCGAGTTATCCTAATCATTCATTACATTTATTATTTTAATTCATCCCCTGTTCACTCCCATACCTTCCTGCACTCACTTAGTAAATTACATAAAATACCTAAAGTAGAAACCTGCGTACGTTACTAGGTTATTCAGAAAACTAGATTCTCATTCACTTCCGTGTGTCATAGCGTATTTCTTCAATGATTTGGTCTAGCGCACTTACAGCCTTTCAATTTCCTTTTAGTTTCATTTATTCTAACGAAACTAATCTTAAGTCAAATAAAACCCTTTTTAAAATAGTTTAAACGACTAATATGGCCTCGGGATACCGGAACGGAGAAATTTGCTCATCCTTTCACTGCTATATAATGTCCTACAAAATCCTACATTTCCCTCTTACCTTAACGAAACTTTTACCAGGTTAGGAAGTCATGTTCTCCCTCTTCGTTCAAGTCAGAATAATACTCTACATAACCCAAAACACAAAACCAAACGTGTATCCTACTCCTTATCCGCACATGCAGCTCGACTATGAAATAAGCTTCCTCCAACTAAAAGAGGTGCTAGCTCGCTTTACACCGTTAAGCAATCATTGAAAAGCACTTTTTTTTACAATAAATATAAACAACAAAATCTAAACATTTTCTTATCCCTTCCCTTTCCTTACCTTATTATTGCAGTTTACTTATTTATATATTAATCTATGTGGCATGTGTATATGTCGTTTTCGAATATTAATTAATTATTTTTACTTTTTGCTTTAGAGACGCATAAAATGCATACCATTCCTTATAATTTAAAATTTTATCGTATTTTATAGTACTCTAATTTTGCTTACTCTTCTTGTCACCTAAACATATCGGTTGACTGGAACATATTGTTTAATTAGCAATAAGTCCGGCATTGTACTTATTTTTTTTAATTGTGCAATAAAGTGATATCTCATTTCATTGCATTTTAATGATCTATTTTGTCCTGTATGAAAAACCAGTATAGTCTGATTATTATCTGGTGAGCCATCCCAAATAAGGTTAGGCATAAGGTTCGCTGTAATTCAGGAGGGGGGGGGGTATAAGTGGGACAACGCTATGCATGCGAAAGAGAGAGTGACCGAATCCTTTCGAGGTAGACAAACAGGCTAACCGTAGGCCTACTAATATATAATAATAATAATAATAAAAAAACCATTTCAAAATAAAAATGACGAGCTTATTAAATTGCGGCAATGTCTATGAGTTAACCTATAGCTTAAGTTTAAAATTTATATATTAAGTTGGCTACACAAAAGAATAAAAATTTTAGTGATAAAAAAAGAAACGAACAGAAAACGACAAAGAAAAAGATAATAAAAGGAGGAAAGCAAATTACTAAAATTAAATGAAGACGCAGAGGAAAGGAAGGAGAGGGAGGAAGAAAAGGGAAGCGAAAAGGAGGGGGGAAGAGGAGGGTTGTTTTATTTATGGTTTTTAGGATTATATGCTCCTTGAGCCTGGCCTTGAACGAGGAGATGCTGGGGGCTGTTCTAACATTATTCGGTAAAGCATTCCAGAGTCGTGCAGCTTACACGGAGAATGAGCACGAAAAAAGGTCGCTGCTTTTACGATGGATGGAATAACCTTCAGATCTCAGGGGACGGCCGTGCGTCGATAGCGCGGTTATATCCTACGGTTCCTATCTAATTTTTATTTTGTTACATTTCAAAGATGACAATGCAACTTAAATTTCTGTATGTTTATTTTTCAATATTCCCAAATATTTTTTGTCATCGCCAAAACTTAGGTTATCGTTAGTTAGCTTCTTAGATTCATAATAGACTCGCCCCCTAGTCATTTCTACTCAAAAGATGGTTGTGCTCGCCCACCCTGTTATCATTTGATGCAGATGCACAGTTTTTAGCTTGGTTTAGCCTTTTCCGTTTATACCTGTATGCAAGGTCCAGAACATAATTTTTATTGGGTGTTGGAATAGGAATCGCTGTAAATGTCGCTATTGCCCCTTCTAACCCTATAAAAATGGAGATCCTGTCAAAGGAGTCATCTGCTGTATTACCTCTATCCCAATATTATTTCTATATGTTTTTAACATGTGAAACATTCGTCTCCAATTTTTCAGTAGTAAACGCGAAGATTTTTTTAAATTCTCTATTTTTGAACCTAGGTTTTGAACCTAATTATCTTCATTATAGTAGCAGGCGAAGGACTTCAATCCTTAATTTCGTTTTTAAATCAATTCTCAATTTCAGCAATCACACAGTATTGCAGTGAATAATCAAAGTAAAAAAATACAGTTATATAAAAAAAACTACTTGACAACTACTTATTAAAACTAAAATACCTAAAATTTTAATAGTGCATATGGTATGAGTATGAGTGTGTTTAGGGTGTGGCTGTATGAGCGTGTTAAGTGTATGGTTGTAGAGTGTGAGCGTGAGCGTCAGTGTAAGGGTTAGGTATCTAGAATATCCAACATACCTAGTGTGTAAAAATTCGTTTGTAAATAGTGTTCAATTTGCAGACGATACGGCCTTAGTCTTAAAAGACCAATGCGTCTATAGCAATTATCAGAGCGATCTCCAGCAAGATATAAAATGGTTAGATCATAATTGGTTGTCCCTCAATGTCCTAAAAAAGAAAAACATGAGACTTATAGAAAAGAGATCCAATCGAGTAAAGTACCTGTTGTTCAACACAAATATATACTTGCCCTAGAATTTGCGAATACTTTTTTATGTCATTTTTTTGTCGTCATTTTTTATACCTAAAAATGTATACGTCATACAGCTATTATTTAAATATTTAAATCCTAATAGCGACAAATATTTGAAAATAATTAGTTATTATCTTAAAATATTTTGATTGATTTGACATTTTGAGTTCCACTTCCCTTTCATTTTATTTATATTTATTTATTATATATTTATTCATTTTAATAAGGGATTATTCTGATTTTATTTTATTTTAATTGCGCTTTTTAACTTCTGACACCCATAATATTTTTTATATAAATGATTTTTCGGTTAATTGAATTGTTATTTGTTTTTTTTGTCTCATAAAATTACTCGTTAGAATATGACACATTTCAATAATATCGTAATATATTAAATTGATATGTTTAATAATATTTCTATAGGTAGTTAGCCACTTAAGGTACATAATGTCTTAATCCATTATGTCTTCTCTATTTAGTTAATTGTTAATTTGGTCTTCTCTATTATATTCTCATATTCATTCCCATCGATATTGGTCTACCAGAGAACGGGCGTCAGCCTAGTTAAGTAGGTTTAATACATTTAACAGTGTAATGTAAATCGTTCTTTTTTGCTATGACAGTTCTTTGGAAAATTGTAAGAGGGTTAATAGTAACTTTTTCACCATTGATTTAAATGTTGCTACTCATACTGGCTATTGACAAAACCACATTCGTTTTAGATTGTTTCATGTCACCAAATTTGCTGCCAATGAAACTTGCATGGTATCGGTCCCAGTATACAGGAATTGGTGGTAGTTTATTTCCGAATTTTCTAGGACACCCTCTGACAGTGACATCAGCGAATCCAATTTTGGAAAAGGGGGATAGACATTGAATCCTTTGTGAATTTTAGCTTGATGTCGTGAAACTCTCGTATGACATGATACATGGAAATCAACGTGCTGCTCTCCAGTTGCAAAGACTACTTCAGCGAACTGCTCCAACGACATATTAATAAAATAATGTTAAAAAGATTCAAAATTTAGGAGATTGATAAGCAGCTTTTAAATTTAATTTTACCTTATTTCATTATAGGCTGTAGCATATCCTTCTTCCTTGTCAGTAACTCTCTACTCTCTAGTCTTTTTCATAAAAGCGACATATTTCCGTCGCTGCTCAATTAACATAAGTAACTTTTTCATGCTAATGCCATGGGCATATTTTTTGCGCGGGCCACTGCGTTAACATTAATTTGTAATGAATTTAATTTCCACAGCACTCGAGAAGTCCACGAGGCCCCGCCGAATTAAAAGACGAAACGAAGCATTCATTTTGGGTAGGCGAATTTATAAAGATAATTCAAGTTGATTTAGCAGCGACCTTCCATTAAATTCGCAGCCGCTCACGGACCAAACGTATATTTACGGAAAATTTGAAAAAAATGCTAATTTTGAGCAATTACATCGAGTTCATATCGAAATGTATTTTACTTTTTACCAAAAATGTCGACAAATTGAAACACGAGACGTTTGTGACTCAGACTGAGAACTTAGGCTTAGAACTCACGAAGCGGTTTTCACCCGCGCCCGGCGCGGTTGCGGGACAACTGATTTGTCTCAAACCTCACGACATCGCATGTTTGCGCGGTCGCGTAGTCGCCACAAATCCGGGACAATTGCGGCCCCGTACACATGCATAAAATGAAAGTGAGACATTTGTGGCCCTGACCCTAACTAACTAAAAAAAAGTCCGACCAAAGACTCGCGGTCGGTGCAATAAAACATGCAAGTAACATCACGTTCTCCCGCATTTAAACGTTTTATGAGAGACGTAGAGATGCGCGTCATGTTTGGTTACGTTTGGAGAATATATTTTTTCGGGAAGAAAAAGATCCTAGAAGACGGGCCTAAGAAATTTTCAGATTTTTTGCAAAACGTCCAGGTTGATGCGAAATTGCACGCTGGCGAATTTTTTTTTCAGGAAGAAAGATTTCCTGAAAAAAAACTTGCTCGGACTTTTTTCTAGTTGGTATTAGCAGGTATCCCATTAATAGGATCAGGGCTGCAAATGCCTGACTGCAATTTTATAAATATTCGAAAAATTAAGAGTGGGCTGCAAATGTATCGAGTCCGCAAATGTACGGGGCCGCAACTCTCCCGAGATGGTCGCCGTGGTTGTGGAAGGGCCCGCAAATTTGGCGGGAGAAAATCCGCCGCGAGCAACCGCAACCGTATATCAACCAGATTTTTATACAGGATGCGGCAGTCAAACCTGCAGTTTTGAAAAGGGTGTGTGAGCCGTGAAAGTAAGCAGGGCGAATCGCCAAGTTTACTATTGTTTTTCCCATATCGAAGCGTTTTATCACCATGGAACAGTGGTCTAAGCAACAACGTTTGTTCGCTGTGAAAGGATTTTATCAAAGCGATTTATAAATGAAATAGAACACGCTGTTACCGATAATGTAGATAGCGCTAATCAAAAATATTAAGCGCATTTTTCATTCCTCTGCTTCGTCGATATGCTGCTAATAATGAAACTTTATGTCAATTATACGAGGCCACAAGCTACACGGCCCGTGTGAGCATGGGTGTTCTTAATGATGTTTTAACGAATCGAACGATATCCCGGAATGGAGCAATTCCTTGACCTCCCCGTTCCCCCGACCTCACAGAGTGCGTTTTTTTGTGGGGGTACCTAAAGAATAAAGTGTATCAAGAGCGACATTGTTAAAGAAGTCAAGGCAAGAATCCGACTTCAAAATTGAGAGAATTCCATGACGTGATGAATAACTTTAGAACGCCCCATGCCCATGAATAAATTTAGAACCCCTGCAAGAATGCCTTGATCGGGAAGGAAGTCATCTTAATGATGTCATCTTAAATGATTTTTAACGTAAATTAAGATGGTACCAATAAAAAAACAAATATACATCGGTATAAAAGTAGAGGCGAATGCGAAAGGCAGCTCATAGAAATTGTGTCTTAAAATAATAAAGAAAAGTTTTTGCAATTATTTATTTTTGTTTATTTATATATTACTAGCTGCGCCCAGCGGTTTCACCCGCGTGGTGATGGAAAATTGTGATAATGATGATAGAAAATCATATATCTTTATTAATTATAGCCTATGTGTTATTCTGATGTGTAAGCTATATTATTGTAAAGTTTCATCAAAATCCATTCAGTAGTTTTTGCGTGAAAGAGTAACAAACATCCATACATACATACAAACTCTCGCGTTTATAATATTAGTAGGATTATATACGTATATATTAAGTATATATTGAATATAGGTAGATACATTTTCTATATATGTATGTGTGTGTATGTGTATATATATATTTTATATGTATGAGTGTGTATTTATATATAAATGTATATATTTATTATAACCTATGTAGGTAATTATCCTTTTATTCTTTTATTATTACCGCTTATGTCTTTTCTTCAAAATTTCTTAATTATGTTGCTAAATATTTTCATTATTTTAACCGAAAGTTTATAAAAATGTGTACTATGTAACAAATATAAGATTGGTATCACCCCAGAACAGACTGTAGTCTAGTGGAGCTGATAACGTCCATCAAATCTGTACTTTATTTGATTCGCAAACAATGATAAAGTATTTGCTCTTTTCTACACTGTATTATTTATGTCAACATTGTAAATTTTATTTTGGATTTAAATAAATAAATAAACAAATAAATAAAAATATTTTTTAAGTTAATTCAAACATGCAGGTTTGATTGCCGCACCTGTAGATACATCCATGAAATGTCATTTAATCAGCAGTCTAGGCTGCTTTTCTTATGTTTATTGTCTTCTGTTGACTTAAAAAATTAATTTACTTTCGGCTAGTGGTCATTTACTCCTACTTGCAGACTTATTGTTATTCAAAGCATAATTATATACCCATAAGCATTTAAATGAGGCGGGTCTTTTGGCTTGTATCCAATGCCTCTTTGCGCCCATGATTGATTACTTCAATCTGAAGCGGCACCTAGGAGGCGTTCATTCGACGCTGGCTCGATAACGCCAATATATCAGGGTTAGAGGCTCTCCGTCCGATGAGTTTCCGCACGACGTGGCATCGTCTCGGATGAGGTGCTTCATCATCTTATCTTTTTTCCAAGCAATAACGCTCTACGATATCACCAAGACGAAATTTAAAATAAGGCTACGTATACGCTTCTCGAACAGCATGTAATATCCTACCTAGCAACGTGAGCTACAATGGCAATTTAATATCATTTATTTATTTATTTATGCTAATGTACATAATGAAAACAAGCGTAACACAAATCATAATTAAGCAGGGATTACAATTTAACTTAAAATTAATAAACTCATTCATGCCCAACTAAGTAAGAACTTGTTCCAGGGCAGGCATTTTAAACATAGGCAAAATAAGGCTAAATATCATACTTGTTTAAAAACAGAAACTAATATACAAAAAGATTAAAAAAAGAATATAATCAGAATATCGCATATAACTACAAGTGTTAGAAAAAGAATTATGAAAATAAATTAATTCAAGCGCAGGCTCAAAGAACAGGAACCCACGCTCATATACTTTTTCCTCCCCTCCCCCCCATATTTGCGTCCCCTGCGTCATTATATGTTTATTGTTTGTTTATTATGTAATTTAAGACGGAAGAAGGACAGCACGCAAGGCGTACAGGCTCAGCAAATAATACCACAGAACTATGTATCCATCACCCCAACACAGGCGTATACCTAGTGGGGTGATGTAATCCTGACAAGTTAATGCCCTTTCGCGATTTTCTTCATATGTATTCTTTTAAAATGTGTAAAAAAATGAACGCAACCTTTTTTATGTAACTATTAAAAATAGGATAAATAAATAAAAATACAAAAATAATAATAAAATATATATATATACGTTTATTATATATTTATTGTTTCTTATTTTTCTTTAATCATTTTTTTCTGCTGTATTTAAATGTACGAATTGCCTTTATAAATTAAATTTATTAGTTTTATGTTATTTTTACCGCATAACATGTTGCTTTATTATTGATCCAAACTTACAAGATTCGGAAATTACCATCCCAGTACACACACACATATAGTCTGTGTCGGGTGGCAGATACTTCATTTATTACTAAACGTAAATTGCAACTAGAACAAGATAAAATTAATACTAATTAAAATTCAAAATGTTAAAATTGAAAATGCTATTTAAAATTCTAATAGTCAAAATGACAAAATAAGTCTTAAACGACGAAATACCTTATTAAAATTTTCTAGTATAGGGCCGATAAATTTTGTAATCTGAAAGTTTTGGAAAAGATTATTATGATTCTATTCCAGATATATGTAGTATCGCTATTCGTAAGTTGTTTTCAGTTTCAACACTGTTAGTTGGTTGCGTTCTCTAGTTCCGATAGCGATAAAACACGTAGTTAGGGAGCCCGCGACAAAAGGTCTAAGAGTTTTGGAAAAGCTGATACTTTCAGATCAGACAGTAATTTGGCCATAGAATGCCGGGACACAGTCAGCAGGTCAGATTCCGGAACACCTGGCGCTGTCGTACTAGGAAAGTTGTGATTTTAATTAGTACCCCCAAAGTGTTTTGGAAAAGCTGAAATTTTCTCAGTAGACAGTGGATGCAATAAAGAACCCGAAACATATGGTTAGACTGCTTCATAATCGAACGCCTCATTCTATGGCCAAGATACTGCCTGATCTGAAAATATCAGCTTTTCCGAAATTCTTGCACATCTTGGTCGTTGGCTCTTGGCCTAATAGGTTTTCAAAAATAAAACGTATTTTACGCGTCCCAATCCATTCAAAATATAAAACACTTCTTTATTTGATGTTTGGATCTTGCTACATTTTTGTTATTATTCTGATCTACTATTACAATGCAGTATTTTGATTTCATACATTTTATTATGCTTGCTAATTGCCATAAATTATTAAACTCAATAATTTATTATATTGTTCAGATTAGTGGTTATTTCATGTCAATGCCCTTTATTAGCTTTAACTATCTGTCGGAAAATCATAGCAGCATCGAAAGCTATTTGCTATTACAACACTTCTTCGACGAAGGAACTTTTAAAAGAACAAACTTTGAATACTACCATGTAATAATATACAAAAGTTTCACAGCATACATCATCGATAACGGTTAGCAAAAAATAACAATTTAAAAACGTTTAGTGGTTAACTTTGAAGCCATTATAACTACACCAAACCCGTCCCCGAAGCCAAGGCTGCAACTGAGAAAACACATACATTTCAATTTACCATATTCATGACAGATCGTCAGAATTCAGTATTCTGAAAATGGCATTACTCAGATGCAACCAGAGAGTGCTGTATTTCGAAATCATATCGAAATGCTAGGTGACGTGACGTGTTCAATCCGTCGCGACTGTAAAGTCGGTCCCCCCTACTGTTACAGCTCGAAGACGAACGAAAAACGGGTGGCGAACTTACAGATGCTAGCTGATTGATTTAGTCTTCGAAAAAAGTACCCAAAATTTGTAAAAAAAATATACACTTTCAAGTAATATGAGAAAAGAAGAATTACACTGTGCGATCCGAGACGATATCGTCTTAACACGGGCAGGATCTAGATTTCTACATTGTAATATTTAATGTGCAAATTTAAAAATCCCACCGTGCACACAATACACACTGTCTCACGTTTCGCAACTTTGCACCCAGTGACGGGCGTTGAGAATATTACAAAAATGGTTTCAAGCAGAAGAGAGTTTGAAACCCTTTCATCTATTGAAGTTCGCGATTATTCCTATTTATATGGCTTCCTGGATCACCCGGGGGAAATAGAGTTGCTTTTTGGATGAACAATGGGATAATGAAACTGCACGCAGTGGTTTCGCTAGACTAGACGTGTTTGCAGATCACCGATTATTCTCGATTAACGTTTTTAACAGTCTGCATGTGTTCCATCAGTCGAGCCGCTATGGGTGGTTTTGTTTCTCCAACGTAAGCCAACCCACATCTGCATTCGATCTTATACACATACAATGTATGCCGGTATATTATAATCTTTACAGGTTTCGGAGATCGACGTATACTTTGAGTCGGTTTTAGGATCAATTTTATATTGATTTTCTTCAGAATCTTATATATTCCATCCGTCACGCCTAGCGGTAAGAATGCGTGTGATCTGCTCGATTTCTCGGTTTCTTTCATATTGGATAGTGTGCGTGTGTCATTGTCACAGTCTTGTCAACTCCTTCTTACTCCTTGTTGCAAATTTATATATTAACCGCAAGGATCCGGATTTGATAATATCACTTATAACCAGCAAATTTAGACACCAGCAAATTTAGACATTTAAGGCTGTTTTATGTTTTTGAGCTGATTTTTTGGACTAATTAAATTAGGAAATATTATGTTCGATTGGCACTCCCCGTATAATTTTCATAATATAATATAAAGCCATGTAATTATACCTTCTACTTCTTAAATCCTTAATTATAATTTGTATATACCACAATGTTTAAAAAGTATCCATCCTTTGGTCTGCAAAGCAAAAAAAAACTCTTATCTCTTATAAAGTAGTCCAGCTGAACCGCTAGAAATAGTGTGAGCTCTATGGTACTCTATGGTTATTTTACTATGGTTGGTAGAAAACACTTCTGAAGTGATTTTTTTTCTGGAACGCTGTTATACTAGGCCGCCGAGTTATGTCTTCTTTTGATTCTGTCTTTCAGCGGCATTTTCAACTTAAGGGATTCGCCAAAAATATCTCGGACCCATGTCTAGGAAAGCCTGATAAAACACGTCAGTGTTTCATCAGGCGATCCTGGAAACGTGACTCGGTGTTTATTGAGTTATTGTTGTTGGGATTGGTTGCCGGTTGCCTAGTACCCGCACTTGGTCTTCCATGCAGGGCTTTTGTCCATATCCCCTGAAAATCTGTTTTGTTCTACAGAGCTTGTAACCAGCTCACGCCGGATAATATACGGTCGGTTCCATGATATCTTAGCCATATCAACCACGTACAGCTGGGTTTTTATCAGTAAGAACCCGTTGAATGTGATAGGCATCGTAGAATTCAAATAGTAAGTAAATAACGTAATATAGGCTGTAAAATAAAATCAGCACAACTATAAGAGTTGTTAAGATAATTACCAGTGATAAAGAGTTGTCAACTACAACGGGCGAACCCGTCACCTCAGAAAGTTTTAACGATTAGTCGTTCTCTCTCCCGTGAAGTGAACCCAGAAGACTTGGACAAAACAATCCACAGCCTAGCTCCGCCACATGCCCGCAAGAGGCCAACGCCTTAACCGCGAGATAGCCAGGAATGTTACCCAGCGGGCTTACACTCACGCCCTTACTTCCAATTGCGACCAGATTACTCCGGTCTCTCGACTGGTTACGAGATCGAGGTCGCTTACGCTGTCCTCTCCCTTATGAAGCGGTGAAACGGTGTATACCGAATCTATCGCGGACCACGTCATACTTTGCCGGATGTTCACCCAGGATCGGATAGCCGATGGTCGTTTCAAGAGCAGTCGCCATAAGGTCCGCAGCCACTCCCGCTCTATAGGAAACAGTACTGCTTCCAGACTCCCCCGACTGTTAGTCAGAGTGGGCGTTCTCCGATTTGGTACCCGGATTTGGTCAGTTGTAGGAGCTGCTTCCAGTCGTTTGGCGAGTTTGTGGGGCACTGGGTGGCTTCTTGTGAAAGCATGAGGCTTCGGGATACCCCCCAGGGGGTACCCTCTTCCTTGGTGGCGTGATTCGGCGGCTACTTCCAGCCCGAAGTGCCCGTCTTTGTGTCCGTCTCTTTACCGCCCCGAGGGGCGTTTCGTTCTTTGCAGGATCCAGGGATTCCTCCCCCCCGTGGCTGCTCCGAGACCTGCCCACGGACTGTGCGCCTTCACCTTCATTGTTCTAGAGCGTCCTCTACCCCGCTTACCGGCTCCTAAATTAACGCTATTGTTGTTTTTTTTTTCGGTAAATTTTGTAATATTTTGTAATTTTTTTTTTTTTTGTAAATACCTTTTATTTTTCGAATAAATGGGTTCTCGGGGCGGTACGGGGGGGGTGGTTTACCCTATTTCACCCCCTGCGCGTTTTACCCTTCTGGTACGCGCAGGGTTGTCGTAGCACGACATCCCGGGCAGACAAGACGACCCTCGTCGTTATAACTGCCCGGGCGGTGGGCGGGGTTTGCTGCCCTCACCTATCGCCTTGAAACTCTTAACTGTTAGCCAGAGTGCACAGTCGATGGGTTTACGCCGCACGGTGCCCAGACCGTCCAGGAGCGCCAGAAGGTTGATTCCTAGGGGAAACTAGCCCTAAGGCCAGAGTCCTACCTGGGCTCGCACTTCATGCGTGGCGGCCGCCGGATGGGTGTTGACCCGTGAGTGTGACCAACCCTGAACAGAATGAGTCTTCTTGGCCAACTCAGCAAGGGCCCATTAGCTCCCATAAAATAAAAACAAAAATTGTACATTGAAGATAGAGAAACAACAGAAAAAAATTTAATCCTTATTTAATACGGCGTTTGGACAAAGACATTTACCTGGCGAAGAAACTCTCACAACACATTTAATACACACGTAGGCTAGGCTACGAGTATTCAAACTGACTCCCATTACAAAGGACTGGTGACATACTGGTGGATAAACTCGACGAGGGAGGACTTTCAGTTATTAGTAGCCAGTGTTCTTATAACTATAAAACCGATTTATTCCATATGAATATAATTTTAATTAGAGGACATATTCGATAATACAATCCATTTTGGCATCGGTCCAGTTTGGTCATTTATAATAATTGCTTATAATATTGCTAATTTGGTATTTTATAGGAGTAGATGTTTTTTTTATGGTGGGAGGCTTTTGTTTTTAGTAAAAATATTGAAAGAATTCAAAAATATTGATTAATAATTTGACTATTCGTAATGCGTGGCACGATTTCGTATGGTAATTATACCCTATCTGCCACAAAAACCTTTAAAATTATATTATTATTATTATTATTGTTTATTTATTATTTATTTAGGTACTTAGGATTAGGTATACAGTTCATTCATTGGTCATGTAATGTTATAATAATTATATAAATTATTTAATAATTAATATAGGGTGGTTTAACACATCTTACATGACCTTTACTGCCAATAGCACATCTAACTAGGCGATAGTTTGGCCCGTCTCTAGATGTGCATATTTTTATGCAATTTTAAGAAATGAAGTGTTTTTTTTTTAATAAATTATTTGGACCCACTACCTGTATATACACATAAATATACCAATTTTATTAAAAATATAGCTATGTAATAAATATATACATTTCTAGTTTTAATTAAAAGGTTATAAATACACTACACCGGATTATGATTACACCGGGTTATCTAACATTAAACTTTTCGATGACATCCAAGACAAAAACGTCTGCAACAGAAACATATCCAATAGCCAGCAAATTCACGGCATTAAACGTGCGGCAAATACTAATTATGATGTTGTGCGACTGAACATATCCTTCGCCCAAAGCACAGTATACCCCAAAGGCAGTCGTTCTATCTCGCCCCAAAGTTCTACAATATTATCTACTCGCCGATCACAATTTGCGTAAGCACTAAGCATTTTATAAAATTACAATTGGCCTTAGGGCGTGGCAAAAAAGAGACCCAAATTATTATTTAAATATATCTATTAAAAGGCATATAGCAGGGAAAGTAAATTTAGAAAGGGAAGAGAAGTTTATTCGGGGGCATGGCCTCGAACTTGTTAATGTGGCGTCCTTTGCCCGTCTTTCATAATAGCTGTCAAGAGTAGCGGACACCAGGTCAACAACCACCCCCGCTTCTTAGGGAACGTATAGGAGCATTTCCAGACCCCCCCTCAGTTTATTATCTGGAATGCACAGTGGGTTGGCTGACACCGCACGATGCGCAAACCGCCCAGCAGCGCCCGATGGTCATCCCCATAAGATCCGATCCATCTGCCGTGAGGTCGGGCCGGTGGATCGGATACTCTGGGGATGACCATCGGGCGTTCTGTTCACTCCGCAGATTAACCTGAGGGGTCTGAAAATGCTCTTATACGTTTCCTAAGAAGTGGGGGTGGTTTTGACCTATTGTAAGATAGACAGCAGACCTGTTTCCCCAAACAGAACCTATTCCATGTTCGAACCTCTACGAGGAGGCTACCGGATGGCAGTTGAACTGTGTGTTGATCGAACCCAAGATTACGCGCTGGTCATAATGGCCCAAACTGCACGGATCCATTAGCTGCCAAACCATCACTCCAGAACTATACTACTGATTGCTAGTAGTGGAAGCATTTGACGCACTGTCTCACATCCCCCGCCGATCCCGCTCGACGGATCCCGCATCACCCCGCCGCGGGTTGCAGCCACAGTTTTCTTCATCTGGCGATTGGCTAGCATTTGTAGGCGGGCGACCGCGCAGCGCCTCGCCGGAGTGACGTTCAGTTTCCCTCTTTCTGAAACTGACATTTAAATAGTTTATAATGTTAACAGCGAGGCGAGATGGCGGCGCGGCGCGCCCAGGGGGAGAGGTGGTAAAAAGCCTCGCCACTTAAGTCCTGTCAAACGCCGGCCTATTGAGAGCGGGCAGCGGTGCGTAGCCGAGCCAATGTGGACTTACGGCGCCATTGGGAAAACACATCTTTGCTTTTAGCCCCAAGCCTCGACGAGTTTTCCCATTGTATAACATCAAAATCGAATGAAATGTCTATTTGCGGATCGGTGTTGTCGGCTCATTTGTTTGAGTGGCGGGAGAATGACGTTCGGTGAAATGAGACCATATTGCGGTGGAAACGACGATGCCGTTAAAATATATTTTTTAATTTTTTTTTAATTTAGGTAAGTAACATCATGAACTTATATTTAGATACATAATTCTATAAAAAACATGTTCTTATGCCGATTATAACTTACGCCGTTCGAAATTATTTGAAAAATATTTTACAAACTAAATTATGAAACAAAAAATACAATACATCCGTAAATATTTATTAGTTGAGAGAAAACGGATCCATACCGCGCGGAAATAAACGACGGTCCTCCCGATGCATTTGTAGATGGCCAATGTAACGTTGCTGAAAATGTAACTTTGCCGAGAGAACTCATCGTCCAAGTCCATGCGGCAAGGACTGCATAAATAATAATAACACGGTTTGGTAGCGAACCCTGATCGATCAAACTCACGATTCAACTCCTATTCAGTAGCCTCCTCGTGTGGATGGCTACGCCGGGTAAGAATCTCGCGTCTCAGGCCTCACGGATGGTGGATCGGTTTCTCCTGGGGGATTGTCTCCCGGCGCTACTGGACGGTTTATGCACCGTTTGGCGACGCCAATCGGTTGTGCACTCTGACTAATTGCTGAAAGAGTCTGGAGACTATGGAAATATACTGTCTCCTAAGCAGCGGGGGTGGTTGTTGATCTGTCGTCAACCACTCTTGAAATGACCATTAGGCTACCTAATCCTGAATTTAGAGCCGGGCAAAATATGCATGTGGTCCGCGATAGATTCAAACCGGATCACCGCTAAAGATACAGCAGGTAGAGGTCGCGCAAGTGACTTCAGACCCGTGACCAGTCGGGAGATTGGGGGTATCCTTATGGTTAATTTGGTACGGAGATATCCTTCCAAAACTGGCAGTCAGGAAGCGAGGCTACCCGCTGGCCTCTGTCGGGTTTGTGGCTTTGCTGGACCGTAGGTTTGTACCATCCCAAAGTCTTCAACGTCAACCCAAGGCTGAAATCCTGGGGTAACGGGTTCGCCCGTTGTAGTCAACAGCGCCCAACTCCATACATAATGAGTGTTGCTGCATAAACAAGGGTAGGAAAGTTAAGGATAGAAATGTCTGTTGGATAATCCCTTGAATAATCTAGATACATATAACAAACAAACCCGTACACACACATCATCATATTCATCATCATCATTAACAAACAAACAAATACGAATACATTACGTATGTATTAGTGTTGGCAATTATTGGTATTGAGTAATAATCATAATTTATTTTCTATTGTGTGAGTGTATGACGGAAAAATTCAGTGTGTGTAAGTACAAGTCTACAAGTGTGAATGTTTACAATTTTTAAATTCAACCGAACGTCATACCAGTCAGCTCGCGGAAATGCAATATCCAAGAAAAAAATCAGCATCCCCAGATACGGGCGTTTTTGCTCAGTTAAGTATGCGATGAGCCAAGCTATAGGTTTTTTTTATATTGCAATTTTATTATATATTAATTTTAACCGAATATCATAGTTCTTCTGCTGTAAATCATTGTTCATAATAAATAATAATAAAAATAATAAACAACGATCGACAAACGCATTCATTAGGAGAATTCATATTGAAAATATATGCATTAAATTGTGAAATTGTATAAATAAAATCTGTCACGGTCTCGGCCGTAAATGCAGTCCCAGATCGCGCAAAGCAGGCTCAGAGATCTCGGCATTTTAACGTTAAAAGGGCTTTCTAGACGATCAAGCATGCTTGTCAAGCATCGCGTCGCGGGCTGGGAGGGGATCGTAAACCGCAGGAAATATGCTTTTTTTTATATTCACGAAAGATGCCTAATTTTGTAGTTTTATACCAGGGATCACGTCATTCATCAATCAATTACGCCTAATTAACGTGACTCCCTGGTATAAACTACAAAATTAGGCATTTTTGATGAATATTACAAAAAAATATTTACATATTTCCTGCGGTTTACGATTCCTTCCTGCCCAGGACACGAAGCTTGTCAAGCATCCTTGATTCTCTAGAGAGTCCCTGAGTTTTTAATATTGCGTTCGATGCGGACAAACTAGCAGCGTCGATCGAAGAGCGATCCCAAAAGAAAACCAGAAAATTAATTAAATATGACATGAGTTCGATTTTAGTTTTCTGAAAAGAAGTCGAGTGATTAAAAGATACATTTATTTCTATTTTTAATAGGTTTACAAAAATATATCGATTGGCTATGCGACGACTTTACTGTTTTAGGAACGGGTTCTCTCCTTCCACTCATCACGCACTGGAGACAGTCCTTCTAATCGAGGGTTGTATTTCTTCTCTGCTGGGTCACTGCAGGTGACTTCAGCACTAGGGGGTAGTCCATTCAGGCACTCAGGTGTTATCTCGGTTCAGCGGCGGCAAGACAAGGGCCATTTACAGGCCATTTCCAGGTGCTAAAGGCGCGTTTTCACACCCCGATTCACAGCGTTCTCACACCTGCATCACAACCTATTACTATTTATATAAAAATATCCTTTTTCCAGACTTGTCTCTCTCCTAATCTTTTCTATTTAAGTAAAATACTCAGTTTGAGGGAAGAAAATGCATTCGGTAGTTATCAGGGCTGGTGATGGGAAATATATCCATTTGGAATACGAGGATCGTCGGGTGACATCGTATGTCGACGTCACACAAGTATAACATCACACATAGTATGCTTTTAATCGTAGTGTTTTGAATGTATTTATTTCTATTTTAAGCTATAGCATACATATGCTATGCGATTAATCACTTTAATCGCTAGCTGCGGAATAGGAACGATTTTGTACGAACGTATACTGGAATATAACCTTAGGTAATCATATTAGTCGAAATACTGGTGGATACTATTTTTTTTTATTTACCTAAACTCAAAATTGAATTATGGTAATAGATAAAAATTAAAAACCAGTTGTTGATTTTTAAAAAAATATATGTATTTACAATAAACAAAAGATTACATTATTAATTAAGGGTTACGTTAATCTTTTTTTTTTTATTTAACAGCATTTTTTTTGTATATTTTTTTTGGAAAAACAATGTAGAATAACACTAGTATAGCCATGTACATATAAGTACAATACAAATTACTATAAATCCATTCATATACTGTAAATTATAATAAAGGACCTGCTACTATTTGACTACATACTATTATTTGACTATAAACCTAAATAATATTCCTTTTTAGGACTTTTAGAGTACCTAACTTACGTTAGGTAGATTTCGATTCGAATTGTAATTAAACGTCAACCAAATGTCACCTTCTTGCAGTATGTTTTGCAAAGTGAAGGTGAATCCGCCACACCAGGGAGTTGTAACGACTGTTGCCATCTTTTCTCCCTGGGATGAACGCAAAGACTTACAGTTAATCTACGCTTGAGTCTATGAGAGTCCAACACCGCGAGGCACTGGGAATCGCCACCCAATGGGCCTCCTCGCTTCCCGTTTTTCCCGGTTCTTTAATCCCCGCCGCAGAAAGGTACCAAAATGTATCAACATATTAATATAGTGATCCTCGAGATTCCTGTAAAAATAAGGGGCGCTGAAATAGAGCGACGTGCGTGACCTCCGTTAACGATTGAGACGTGCGTGTGTAGCCGTTTACGATGCACATGTCAAAAGCAAGGGGCAGAAAATGAATTGTCTGTCTATGGCGCTGAGTTACGAACGACGTTTTGCAGCTGTTTCAGATTTCCGATTTCGCATTCTGAATGTTATTACATAGTCAAAGTCACCTAAAGCGGAATTGATGTCATTCAATAATGACAAAGAGAAAGATTTTTTTTAATTGCTGGTTAAACACTGAGAAAGACGTGGCGAATGGGATTTCATAGTTTAGTAGAAATACCAAAAAAGTTACATGTGAAAAACGAATACCGATTTACATTTAACTTATTATATATGTATTTTTTTATTAATACGTATAATACTATTATGAAATTATGTAAAGTTAACGTTAACATAAATAATCAGCAAAAAAATCATTTTAAGTATAACAAATAAATTTCACACATCAATATTATGACATATCAATATTAACCCTTGGAGTAAATGGGTATTTTCATGGATGCATCTGTCTCTTTTGCAGGATTTTCGGCGACATCGACCTTAAAGTACTATAACTACGAAACTACTACACCAATCATAAAAAGAACAACTGCACAATGATTGCATTGAAATTTCGAATATAGAATATTGAAATATCATTTTGTAAAACAATTAGATAATTATGAATAAATATGAGAACGTCAAAGAAGTGAAAAAAACGCGGAACCAGATCTGGTCGTATCATACTCAACGGATAATTGTTTCAGAACCAGATTTGGTCGTATCATACTCAACGGGTTAAGACATACCAAAAAGCAATAAATATTAATATAAACGTATATTTCTTAATTAATAGTTGAATCTAAATAAAATTAAATGGTGTTAAAGTTCGCAGCGACAGCTAAGAGTTTTGTGTTAGGAGAGTAGCCATCGAAAAGTTACATAAATGTAAATGAAATTTCACTTGTGTATTGTAGGTAAATTTAATGTATGTATGTTCGAGTAGCTTATAAGAATTTACAGTGATTTTGTTTCTTTTTTTTGAACTTTGTATGTTTATTAAGATATTATTACCTGTTATTGAATGTTTAGTAAGTTACCTTAAACATAATATATATCTTACAGTAAGAGAAAATGATTTTTTTTATTATTCACTTAAATTTTTGTTAAGTATATTTTATGATTTTTATATATTATCTAGAGATAATAGACTATAGGGCGGGTGTGTGAAGGCGGACTGTGAGTGAATGCGAATGAAGGGAGATAGTGAGTGAATTCACCGAATGAAGGGAGATAGTTGCATCTGCCCCCCCCCCCCCCCGTCTATCCTTGTCTTAGTTGCGCATGCGCGTTTATCCATAGCATAGCAGACTTATGGCGTCGAAGTGTTGTCATGGTGATATAAAAGCGTTGCCATAGTGATCTACGTACGTGTGCCCGTGCATGCGCGACTAGACAAGGACGGAGGGAGTACTATATGCTGCTGTCTCTTTCTATATGTTGGCTGTAAGAAATTTTAATTTAAACAATGGGTCCGCCTGTTGTACTCGTATGATTTCTTTTTTGAAATGTGCAATAAAGAATTTGACTTGACCCATGCATGCCGCCCCAGCTGGAATATTCGTTGTGACCCACCGAAGGATTACGTCGTTCTGAACGCGTTAAGAATTTTTGTTGCTTGTCGATTTCACCAGGTAGATATCAGGTTCGCACTCGGCCAAACACTACTCTATGTTACAATGAGCCTCCTGTCCACCAACTAGAGTTGCCGACTACAGCGGGCGAGCCCGTCACCTCAGGAAGTTTTAACGATTAGCCGTTCTGTCTCCCTGAAGTGAGCGTAGAAGACTTGGACAAAAACAATCCACCATCATGCTCCGCCACAAGCCCGTAAGAGGCCAACTCCTTAACCGCGAGATAGCCAGGAATGCTACCCAGCAGGCTTACACTCACGCCCTTACTTCCAATTGCGACCAGATTACTCCAGTCTCTCGATTGGTTAAGAGTTCGAGGTCGCTTGCGCGGTACTCTCCCTTACGAAGCGGTGAAACGGTGTATACCGAATCTATCGCGGACCACGGCATCCTTTGCCCGGCTGTTCACCCAGGATCGGGTAGCCGATGGTCGTTTCAAGAGCAGTCGCCGTAAGGTCCGCAACCACCCCCGCTCTATAGGAAACAGTACTGCTTCCAGACTCCTCCGACTGTTAGTCAGAGTGCGCAATCGATTGGCAATGCCGCACGGAGCGCAGACCGTCCAGGAGCGCCAGAAGATTGATTCCTAGGGGAAGATCACCATAATGCCAGAGTCCTACCCAGGCTCGCACTTCATGCGTGGAGGCCGTCGGATGGGTGTTGACCCGTGAGTGTGACCAACCCTGAACAGAATGGGTCTTCGTGGCCAACTCAGCATGGCAAAGCCGGATTAAGCCAGCGCGGGGCCCGTAGCAAATTCTCTCAAAAGGCCCTTGGTTTGCTTTAGGTTCTTAAGTTTAGGGTGTAAAATAAAATAGAACTTTTTGATAGATCCCTTTTATTTAATAAAATATAATTTTTGGAGGTACCGTGTAATCCATAAATTTTTACAAAGAGAAATAAAAAAATCGGCGCCACAGCTACGACCAAAACTCCCCAGAAAAATTAAATTGAGGAATTATTCAACTATCACAGATTCAATCATATTCGACAATATAAGTACAAAAATAAAATACATTTACGACAGTAGCGCTGTTGTTTAAAAATATACACAGATATACAATTTTCTTTTTCAACAAACTGTGTGAAATTTTGCAATGTGTACGAAAACTACAATCTAAGTAAAATCAGACCGTTTATTTTATATAATTCACACCGACAGATCAACCATTATTGTACGGCACACCTTTATTAACGAATACTAAATAAAATACATTAAAAAACTCCTACTTTACTCATAATAATTACAAAAAAAAAATGCACCGCTTAACAAAAGTAAATAAACAGTGCCCAATATTTTTCGCCCTTTTGAGCAATGCTTACAATTCACTTCATAATATTGTTAAATATTCTCATACAATAGACCTACATTACCTACATTGTTAAAACTTTTTATAAGCAACAAAAAGCCCAGATACACATATTTATATAGCCCGACTATTAAATAATTTATTTAGTATATTTTCTCTAATACAATCATGGGCGCGTTATACCGTGACATTACTGACTAATCTATTTATGATTTTTCTATAAAGTCTAAAAATTCCATTGCTTTAGAAAAGCGAGTAGTCAGCCAAGCGAGTAGGCTTCCGCTCGTAATTGTGTCAAACTTATACAATTAAAACTGATGAGAAATTATTACATTCAGACAATCAATTGATTTATAATCAAGTGTGTTGTTAATGTGGGCAATATTTCAGTATAAGTTGAGATATTGGTAAATCAAAATAAGTATAGATTCCTATTTATTTGACTAAATATTCTATTTCTATGATTTTTTAAACGGTCAGAACTGTTACAAATAAATTTTTCTGCCGAATGCCAAAGTTGTATTGCAAATCACGGACGGCTCCGCCGCCGCTCCGTGGGATTGTCGGTACTTCCCCTGTTACTTTCGCTAGGTTGCCAACTTACGTGTGTTTGTGGTGCGATACATAATTTGTCGTGTGGCCAGCGCGAAATGTGATAAAAATTTTAAGAATCGCTGTAGATTTTGATACCAACGTTTTCCCATTGGCCTGTTGCAGGCTGCAGCGATAATTTTCTCTCAGGCAGGCGTGGGTGCGCGGGGCCCCTCAATGAGCGGGGCCCGTAGCATTTGCTACTCTTGCTACGTGGCTAATCCGGCACTGCAGCATGGGCCCCTTAGCTCCCAAGGGCCCCTTTCCTCCTGTCCACCGTCGTATAGCTGAGCAATACATTTCCCAGTACTCCAAGACTTCTTGACAATTATTTAATTTTTAAAGAAAATATCTACAGTCAAGGCCTTATAATTCATCTACAACCCCAGAGTAACTAAGCAACCAGGGCCCCACAGAGTAACTAAGCAACAAACTTCAACGTGCAAGCGCATTAAGAAGGTAATCGACATACATATAATACTAGGTACGAATACTGGTACTGGCAATGAGTAGCAATTACTTATACTGCAGTCACGCTATGCCGTTTTGCGCCTTGTAATTTCACTCTCTTATTTAGAGGGGGATGAAAGGGAGACACGCAAATCTTTCCCTTGTAACACGACACGTGCTAGGGATAATTTTAGGACTACGCGTGATATCATTTGGGCAAAAAGGAATGAAAACGGATTTTCGGTAATTAGTGACTTGGCTGTAATAGAGATAAAGATAAGAGGCGGCATTTACTTACATGTTCTTATGTAACTACTAACGGCGGATCAATAGTGAATCACTACTGTATTTCGTGTATTGATGTATATAATATGTATTATAACATAATATTATTGTATTATTTTACACGTATCACTTATACCCATTACAAAATGTACATATTTTTATAGGTGAGCGAATTTATCTCCCATTAAATGTTTTAGATGAATAATAATTACAATAATATTTCTAGTTATTTATTTATGGAGAACAAAACATACAACATACAACATTATGCAAGAGTAAAGTAAAAAACTGGCTTCTAGATATTGGGCGTTCTAAAACTAAAGATCTTATTGATACTGCAGGGTGAATATAAAAGAATATGTATTTGTAAAATTGTGCAATATTACATATTATTTTCCTGTACATAATAATATATATTAGAATGTAGTGTTTATTCATATATTTGTATATATTATTACTTCTTTTCCACTTAAATTTATTGAATATAATGTAATGTCTACTTTTTTTTAGTCCCTAATTGCATACATATTTTTTTCTACTTTAATTTTTGTAAACAACACATTTGTTACATTTCGAAATTTTTGAAAATTAATCAAATTCGTCAGTTTGCGAGTTAACAAAAATACTCTTGATATAACACAGCATAGCCAGAGACAGACCTTCTAAGTCTAGTTGGCTATGCGATTTCGCCTCATTCGGATTTGCTAACATATTTATATGCATAAGAGCTATGTTCTTCGCTATAATAATGTTTGTTTTTCCTCATGTACAATAGTATGCATGTCCTTGTATTTTTTTCTTGTACATTATAAATAAATAAATAAATAATAAATAAAATAATAAATCATGATCAAATATAATGTTATCATCAAAGTAAAGTAAATCGTATAAATACTTATCTACTAACAACATAACAAAAAGGAACGGAGAAACAACGTTTGAATATTAATTTTCATTTAATAAAAATAATGGTAAATAATGATTTTTTTCATAAAACTGACCAAAATACGCAATTACATTTATTTATGAAATTTTCTAAACAGAAGATTATTATTAAACAAAAGATATATTTTTTCTACTAGAGAAGATTTTATTTTATTTTTATTTTATTTATTTTATTTTATTTTATTTGGTTAACAAACAGCACAAATACAAAATATACATACATAACAAATACAAAATATACCAATAAAACTATGACTAATTATATGTTAACACTATCTATCTATAATGTGTACAGTACGTATCTCCGTTATTATATCTTATTTATATATACATTTTTTAGCAAATTTAATATTATAGAAAAAGAAAAAGAACAAAAAACAAATGAAAATGAAATTTTACATTGAGATTATAAACAATAATAATTATTTTGTACCAAAGATACATTTTAAAAAACAAAAAATTACAAAAAAGTTATTCATGTAAACTGTTCAAGCGATTAATAGTCATTATATGAAATACGAGGGATAAAGGACTGAGGATTATTTTATATCAAAAACTTTAAGTTTTGGTTACCATGACAAACTAACTTTAATTCAAGTTTAGGATATTTTTTTCTGAGATGAAGGTCTAGGTAAGTTAAAAAAGTTGTACATTATCTTAGTATTTTTTTATGACTAAACTTCTTTCAAATAAAATAAGCTAAATAAGCTTTCGAAAATGCGTCACCATATTCAGCTTATGATTTCGTTCACTCAGATGGTCACTCACACACGGACGCTGATACCGAGCACTTGTTAAGGTGTCATGATAGCTGGCAATGACCATATCTGACCATATAACTTTCATTTCATTATTTTTTGAAAAATATCATCACTAATTTAAAAAGTTTCTAAGCGAATACCTCGATATAAGAGGAACCAATTTTTAATTTAGACGCAAAAAGTCGGTCATTGCCTTGGACATTCAGGCTTTAAACTGATCTAAAAACTTTCAGGCGCGATTACTCCTACAATGTAAGCGGTGAGTTTTATTTTAATTGAATTATATTGACTGGTTAATTCTCTAGCGTCGCCTTTAGCCATATTTTTATTTTGGCCCTAAATTGATTACAATTCATTAAAAAGTGAAAGCGCTCTGAGTTACCCTAAATATGCTTTACCATTAATACCCTTAGACCACCACTGCGTAAAGATTGTTTTACTGTGACAGCGCTGCGATCTAACGTTTAGTGTCCGCCCGCTCACCGGCGCATACGTACGTGGAATGTGTACCTGACGTTTCATCAAAGCTAGATTTTTCTTGGTCAAACCATACAGCAGTTACCCCGCCAATTTCTTAGCGGGTCCGCCCATTTCAGATATTTTTCTCAAGTAATATGTCGCCTTAGCAGGTAAGACATACTTAATTATTTAGTCATGTCGTCACTCGCTTGTGATCGAAAATAAACTGGAAAATGAGAAATATTTACGAAGGCCACAAGGGAAAATCAATTCAATTCATAAAATCACTATTTGAAAATGCACGAATTTAAATTTTAATAACGCAATAACACGATCGAAAATCAAAATGTATTCCAAAACTAAACCTATTTAATAAACTAACTATCGACACAAAAAAAATATAGGAATAACAGGTGAATATATCAACTCCCTCATCTTGCATACAAGGTAGAAAGTTTTAAAGAAAAACATTATTTGAAATTTATGGAAATACGACTTTTTAAATAATTATAATTTTATAAGTAAACCAAAACATTTGTTTCTATGCATATACAATAAGGCGCAACAATGTAACTTTCCAATTTGCTCCAAAATCCGTTGTTTCCCCCCTAAATCCACAGATTTCAAGTGTTATTTCAATGTACAGCTAATCTTTCATTGTAAAAATAAGAAACTATAGCGTTTCTGCGTCTTAGAAACTAAGAATTGCTATAAAAGTCTTGAATTGAATAAAATAACATGTATAATTGTTCATCCCCTGATGTCTTTATATTCAAACCACGCCCCTGCAAAATTCATGCTCGTCCAGCTCACTTCCGCCCGGGTTCAAATCAACTAATACCGAACTTAATGACTACCCGCACCTGAATAGCTCTATTCAAGGTTTTCATTTAAAATTCACGAATAGAAAAAGCCGGGCTATCCCAACTTCCGCTATCAGAGTGATAATTTAGAGAGTTTCCCCAAACTGCCCCGATTTAACCCCCTGCCCCTTTGCCCCTCCTAGCAATTTCCATCCCGCCCCCTGAGCCGGCGAGGGGGATGCAGCGCCGATGAAATTGGAAATTGATGAATGAAATTACAGAACATTTTTATGCAAATTAAGTAATGCAAATTTAAAGGATTCAATCACGGAATATTCCATCAGTGATTTGTTCTGCGCGTAACGAAATTAGCTCCGTTATTCAAATTGTCGGAATAAAGAGCATTGTTATTTCAAAAATTAAAGTGTGTAAACAATGTTGGGTGGGGTGAAAGGTGACTATGGTAGAGTTCGTCCACGGGTGGTAATGCAAACTATTTGCTAATATAAATGTGCTTATCGCATTGTGTAATGCACATGTACGAAGTGGCAACCATACTATAATCATTGTATACCTTCGACATCGGTTCCAACTTCCACAATATGAGCACCATCGGTATGACACTCAAGCATTTATATCCTTTGAAGTAGAGAGATCGACTTCGCAATATAAAAGTCAACGAGGACCTGCCTAATTTAAGAGACTGCTCCAGCAGACTTGGCCTTCAACTTAATCTATGAACAGTTATGTTCCCTATAGAGCGGGGGTGGTTGTTAACCTTAGGGCAGCTGCTCTTGAAATTAGCATTCGGCTACCCGATCCGGGGTGAATAATACGGGCAAAGGATGCCGTGCCACCGCTTCATAAGGAAGAAGACTGCGCAAGCGGCCTCGATCCTGTAACCAGTCAGGAGGTAGGAAGTGTCCTGAAGTTTAATTCCAGACGGAGATATCATTCCTAACTGGTAGTCAAGGGGTGAGGCTGCTCGCTGAGTACCTATCGTTAAAACTTCCTGAGGTGACGAGTTCGCCCGTTGTTGTTGACAGCTCTAAATTACCAGAGCGCATGTCACCTTAATCTCAGTCTGCACCTTGATGAAGAGTTGTCCTTGACACTCACGTGAAACAATAAACGCAATTGTGCTTATCTCATTCTTCTAATTAATGTTTTTAGAAGAATTTCAGAAGCTTTTATTGAGAGTCATTGTTAAAATATTAGATAATTTTGATAGTTTCTTAAAGTGGTTGTTTGAGTTATTGCGTTCTGGAACGGAAATAGTAGTGACAATTGTAGCTTAATTTGTTTAATATATTATATCTATGAAAGATATCAAATAGATCTATTATACTACTACTATATAAACGCGAAAGTTTGTAAGAATGTATGTATGGATGTTTGTTACTCTTTGACGCAAAAACAACTGAATGGATTTTGATGAAACTTTACAATAATATAGCTTACACATCAGAATAACACATAGGCTATAATTTATCTTATATATAAAATTCTCGTGTCACAATGTTCGTTCCCGTACTCCTCCGAAACGGCTTGACCGATTCTCATGAAATTTTGTGAGCATATTGAGTAGGTCTGAGAATCGGCCAACATCTATTTTTTATACCCCTTAGTGATAAGGGTTGTCCACCCTTAACATTTTTCTTTAATTTTTAGACATTTTTTAAATTTCTTTATTTTTTTTATTATGTCGCATTAAAAAATACATACAACCCTAAATTTTTACCCTTTTATCACCAACCCCTATTTTTTAATAGCCATTTTAGTAATTTAATCATTTTTCATCCCCGGTCGATAACTGATCAATCGTCATTTAATTAGTTATCCCCGCCAGTTGTCTACAGGTGTCACTTCTGACCCAGTAAACAGTACACAGTTGTCGGCCATCATTATTGTTTATGCATCAAGTGTAGTAGTAACGTTGACAATTATTATTTTGCTATCTCAGTGTAACTCTCATATTAACTATTAATCATTCCTATTTTATTAATAATAATAAAATTATCAATTTAGAGTGTATTTTGCACGATTAGTTAATCAAGTGATTTTCATAACCTCAAAAGTACTCAACACGTGGCACGAGCTTCCACCAACAACGGCTTTTGTGTTGTAAGTATACTTTTTTTTATTTATATCGAAAATGTTGTTGGAAACGGTCAAAAAAGATTCGGTGGAATTTAATTTTTATTAAAATTGGGCAAACTTTTTTTAGTATTAATTTTTTTTTACCATTTCTAACCATATATTTTCGATATGATTATGAAAAATAAAAATTTTCGCTTTTGTAAAACAGTCTAATGTTTACATGAATATGTAAATGAATGTGTGTACAACCAAATATTAAATACATTATAACTAGGGCCAAGATTTTTGCCGTGATTTCATTTTAACATTTTACAATTAATGCTCTTAAGTTTTTGACATTACGGCAAATATATTTTATCTTATAAAAATGTAATTTTAATTTTATTTTATTAAAAAAATGTAATTTAACAATTAAGATTTTCATAGTTTCCAAAAATTTGAATCAATCATTATGAATCTTTATTTTGAAATATCGATGGAAATATTGGTTGTATGAGAAAATTATAAGAGACAATTTTTTTCGTGAAATTTAATTTTTTACAACTTTTGTCTGAAAATTTTTTTCATAAAATTTATATTTTTGGTATAATTTCATAAATTCAAACTAATCATTTCAAAACTGCGGCAAAAATCCTGGCCCTAATTATACCTTTAACATTTTTCATCATTAAGTAATTTCATTAATTCTATTTATGTGTGTTTTGTACAGTGAGCAATGCCAAGAAAACGCAAAGGGACTGATTTGAGCCGTAATACAAGTAAATCTCGAAGCTTGGGAAATAGAAGATCCGAAAGAACCGAAGAACAAATCCAGCAACAAAATACTGATGCACGTGTCAGAATGGCGCAATTGCGTCAAGAAGAGTCAGAAGATACACGAGCTGAACGCAATGAAGTACGCCAAATCGAACTGCATCTGATTTAATGAATACTGAAATGAATCGTGAACTGCAGTACAGCACTGTAGAAATGGCAGCGATTGTTGCCCGCAATGTCCCACTAATGAATGAGGAACAAAGAACCATTTATGATCGCATTATGCTCACAGTTTCAGCTGGACAAGGTGGGTTCTTCTTTTTGGATGCACCGGGTGGACCTGGCAAAACATTCGTTATTTCGCTAATTCTTGCTGAAATACGATCAAATAATGGCATCGCATTGGCCGTTGCATCATCGGGCATTGCAGCAACTTAATTGGATGGAGGCAGAACAGCTCATTCAGTATGCTGCCACTAAATATTCAGAATAACCCTGACGCAGTATGCAACATTAAGAAACAATCGTCCATGGCCACCGTGCTGAAACAGTGTAAAATTATCATCTGGGATGAATGTACTATGGCACACAAACATTCGCTTGAGGCGTTGAACAGTACATTGAAAGATATTAAAAACAACGACAAACTATTTGGCGGAACTCTGTTGGTCCTTTCAGGTGATTTCAGGCAAACACTTCCAGTCATTCCACGTTCAACATACGCTGATGAGATCAACGCTTGCTTAAAATCATCTCCATTGTGACGTAATGTTGAAAAAGTACAGCTGAAAGTAAATATGCGCGTTCAAATGCTTCAAGATCCATCCACTGTAACATTTTCAAAACAACTCTTAGATATCGGTGATGGAAAAGTTGCTATAGATGAAACTGGATACGTAAAATTACCGACCGATTTCTGCACAATCGCTGATTCGCAAGATACTCTCATTGAACAAATATTTCCCGATGTACACACACAGTACATAAATCATGAGTGGCTTGCAGAAAGAGCAATTTTAGCGGCAAAAAATGTAGACGTTGACAATTTAAATCTGAAGATACAAATGTTGTTGCCAGGGAACTTGGTATCATATAAATCTATTGATACAGTTTGCGACGACAACGAAGCAGTAAATTTTCCCACAGAGTTTTTGAACTCACTGGATTTGTCAGGCATCCCACCGCATAATTTACAATTAAAGGTTGGATCTGCGATTATCTTGCTTCGTAATTTGAACCCGCCCCGGCTGTGCAACGGTACGCGATTAGTCATTCAAAAATTAATGAAAAACGTGATCGAAGCCAGCATTTTAAATGGCAAGTTCCGAGGTGAAAATATATTATTACCACGGATTCCTATTATACCTACAGATGTGCCAATTCAATTCAAACGTATTCAGTTTCCGATTAGATTGGCATTTGCAATGACAATCAACAAATACCAAGGTCAAACGATGTCTATTTGTGGCTTAGATTTGAGAACAGCATGTTTTTAACACGGACAATTATACGTGGCATGCTCTCGAGTGGGTAAACCATCCAGTTTGTTTGTGTTAGCTAAAGATGGACTAACAAAAAATATTGTTCACGCTATAGCATTAAGAGATTGATATTGTTTGTTAGTGTTACTGTCGTAATTGATTAATTAATGATATATAATTTTAAGGAATAAATTATAATAACTTAAAAATAATGTTTGCCTTTTGTTATTTTTATATTCCCTCATCGTTCACAGTGCTCCATGCCTATTTCACGCATATACCACATTCTTACACACTTACAATAAGTAAGCTATTTTTTGTCTACACTAGAAATTACTTAAAAATTATTTATATGGCAAAACAACGTTTGCCGGGTCAGCTAGTAAAGATATATAGTTTTCTATCATCATTATCACAATTTTCCATCACCACGCGGGTGAAACCGCGGGGCGCAGCTAGTTATTAATAATAATAGTTTTTAAACTTTAAATAGGTAGTAAATATATTGTGTTTGTATTTTTTAAATCTCTACATATTTTTTTTTTTACATCAGCTCGCAATCCAAATTACGTCGTAAGCCGCACGTTTAGTCTAGTTCCATATGTGACAGGCCTAGAGTTGCATGTGATTGGGACGAACAAATTTGTCGCTTTATTTCAAATTATTTTTTTCTTAGGGTAACCCTAGCCAAATTATACAATATGAAATATGAATAGAAAAAAATCGCTAAACAACGACCTCTCTCTAAATATGAAAAGAATATTCTTTTTTTCTGAAAAATGCTGATCTATTGGGGTGGAGTCTGAAGATACATGATGATAAATTTCACCCCCGCATCGTTTCCGCCCGGAATGAATGAATACGACGCGTTGTTAGTTTCGGCTTAAGTTGTCTCTGAGCCACGTGTTGCCATACTGATAATCAGCTAGTCTCATCTCTCCGAAACACGTGTCGATAGCCAAAAGCGGATCCTTGTTATTTTTCAGACGTAGCTATGAGGAGAGGGTAAGGGGAGTGAAGGCAGGGTGGGGGGGTGGGGGTGGGGGGGGGGGGGGGGGGGGTTAAATGGATAAATGCGTTTGACATTAAAAAGTAAAAAAATACAACAGTTTACACAAACAATATCGAACGAAATCAGAATACTGTGGTTCAAATATTGACAAAAATAGAAATTTAAAAACTAAATTTGAATGCGTTGCGTTGAAATTTGTTTTCTTTATTATTTTTCACATCTTTACGCCAAATTAACATTGTTTGTATGATGAAGATTATTTCAAATTAATTGTTTTCGCTATGTCTTCGCAACCAGGAGCAATAATAGATTTATATGAAGCTGAAAAAGACAATGTGAGATAGTTCACATTCTCGGCATCAGTCATCAGTTAATTTCTTAAAATATTGAACGATACAAGGAGCCTTGCCACATCGAGGACCGTCGCAGGAGAGGAAGAAAATGGACTAACCGGAAGGGAGAAAAGAAAATGGACATCTAGGAACCGATACAATACCGTAAGAAATTAAATCGCAAGAACCAGACCAGAATGAGGAAATGGGATCGAGAGCCGCGGCGAATTCGCTCTACAGTGTAACGCATTATCAAATCTGACCGCGATTTGACAGCATACCAAATGAGAAATGGGCAACTTCTTGAGGTTGAAGATAAAAAAATCTACTCTAGAGATGTCGTTTTCTTAAACGACTCGCCACTGCTGAAAATTAGAGAAATATCCCATAATCACCAAAATGATAAAATGAAATATGCGTTGCTAATCGTCTAAAAACGGCTGTAATTGTTTCTCGTCGCTAAAACGTTGAGTCTGGTTTGATTTTGGGTGGAATTTAAGGTACTGCCAAAACTCCTCTTGTTTTGGTTGAAATGGGTCGCAAAATAAACCAAGAAGTATACCAATTAGACATTATCGAAGCGGTGGTTATTACTTGGATAGAGAAGCATATCGACGACTGCTATGTACATTTCAAAAAGACTCTGCTCCAGCTCTCAGAGCCAGTGTTCAACAGTGATGCAAAGACAATTTTCCTGATTTTATCAGCTCTCAAAAATGAATCCTATGGAATAAAGTGAATGGTCAATTTAATAAGTATTTCTATTTTTAAATAGGCATTTATTTCAGGGTATTATTAAAATGTATCGATAAAATGTTTGTCAACGTTATTTTGAGCCACTCTGTATATGAGCTATTCCGTCACTCATCTCAAGCAATTATTTCCGGGATTGTCAAAATTTATGATATCATAGCTCATCGTTGATACACATACATACTTTTCTCTTCTCGGTCGAAAGAAATATATATTATTCTATATGAAGGGATATTTCTGCTTATCACTAAGTTTGATATGAAAGAAGTTACCGCATCGAGGTCTCCCGACGTTGCACGTGGCCAAAACAAAGTCAGATCTCCCTCTTCCACACGAGTAAGCAGAGCACACAATTTTGCTGGTTGTTATCACTTCAGGAAAGGAATTAATGATATCCAACTCGCTTGAAACACAGATTTGCTGTATAGTGGTACCATTGATAATACAGTGCTGTATAATCAATGGTGGTACTCTATCTCCTACTCTCTCCTCACCCTCATACATTTCGCGAACACTTAATACCAATACTTAATATTTTTGTAATTATCTGATATACCACTGGGAGTTTTTAAGCCACGCGTTTAACTGGGATGGCACGTGTTATACTGGGATGGGATGGCGCTCGTAGAAAGGGACGATTATGTTTTATTTTATTTTGCAGGAGACACAAAAATACCTTTCTTAAAAATAATCCTATAAATCCTAAAATCGGGGTGACGCAACAGTTTTTTTTCGTTTTGCTTTAACCCCTCAAATGAATGGCGATTAGCTCGGGTTGCCTACGGCAAAATGTATATAAATTTATATTTACATTTACATTTACATTTACATAGAGCGGGGTTTACTATAGAGCTATAGCATTACTATAGAGCGGATTACTATAAAGCGGCGCACATTTACATTTATATTTACATTTATATAAATTTATATACATTTTGTATACATTTTGCCAAGGCATCCCTTAAGGGACGCCTCACATTTGAGGGGTATGTTTTTTTCATCTGCATAATAATCGCAATTTCTCGGTTTCTCGCAATTTCTGCAATGTTTAAATTCTTCATTTTCTACCAATTATTTTGAAATCTCAATTACTAAACTCGTAAACATGTAAATAAATTTAGATACTCTTAAACATCTAGAGATATTATTCTCAAGATTATAAGACACTTTTGTTTTCTATTCTAGCGTAAATAATGACGGAGTTATGACGAAGTCCTGTATTATAGAATTTATGATTCCTTTACATTTTGAAACGGCCGCCAATTTGAAACGCAATGGCGGATATCTCTATCAGCTTTCAATGGGTACAGACACACATATGCAGATATTTTCCAAGAAATCACGTTTCTAGATTCTCAGGATCTCAAAACATGGAGATCAGGTGCAAACACGAATTATAATTTTTTCTATGATTATGACGTTGTTGATGTTTATTTTTATATACTTCTTGTAAAACGATATATTTTTTTCTGAAAGTTGAAAGTGTCTTTTAAAATATTTTTTGTAGTATATAGTTTTATTTCTTCTTGGATTCTAGACGAAAAATTTAGACTGAGGAAAATAACATTATGTGTTATGTATAATATATTAATTATCGTTTATTAAATAATGGTCTACAAAATTAAATATCGATTATTGTAAAAATGGATTGGACATCCGTGTTTTTATAGCGAGGACCTAAAGGATATGGAGTCTTCAAAGCTTTAGCAAAATATATGTAAAACCCATAGATGACAGATGATAGTAGAAGAAGAGAAGAAAAAGAGTATATAGAGTAAAGAGTATATAGGAGTTCAAGGCTAAAGAAGCAATTTTCCTTTCTTTAATGTTTCGTTTTCTGTAGCCTAAAATAGCTTTTTTGCATCATTTTACCCACAAAAATCGTCCAAATTATTTTTGCTTTTATAAGGTAGGTATTATAGCAACTGTTTAAAATGGGAAATAAAACCTGTATTTATTGTACTATCCTATATTGAAATATAATTTTACAGAACAAAACAATGAATGTCGATTAGTTCACGTTCGGCAAAATAACACGTTATCAATTATTTAATTACATAAAGCCTTCTCTTTTTTTAACTCTTAAAAGTGAAACAACAGTGTTGAAAAAAAATTAAATAAAATAAACACATTATAGTGATCTAATGCACGATCTAAAATACTAAAGTTTATTGAATAAAAATCCTCATTGTTTTAATAATACTGTGAAATAAAACTATGGCCAATAAAATATAAGTATTAACAATCAACACTAGATATGTTGAAAACACAGACTCCTCATTTTTATTAAATAAGGCGTTGGATAGAACTGTCTTATCATTATTATTATTTATCTTATCACATCATTATTATTTTTATTTAAATATAAGGTATATGTATGTGACCTATTATAAAAGGTGACATAGCAACACTGTCCCTTAGTTAATATTATTTTTAATACATGGATATTATCCATAAAGCTTCATATAAATGTTACAGGCGCTTTTAATTTTTACTCGTTTTTATAATGTTGGTACATAGCACATTTCTAGCTTCGACGCCTCAACTGTTAAAAAAATATTAAATCTGTGGCAAATATAAAACACACGTTATTTCTTATTAAAATATATTTATCTAATAGATATCCTTTTTATTTTTATAACCTACTAGCTGAATGTCACCCAGCATAGCCTAGGTTCTTACCCCCCCCCCGCGCCTTGCACCACACCTTTCCTCCTTCTGAAACCTTCTGGAGCATTGTAGAATATTCTAAAACATACTAGAATATTCTGGAACGTTTTGGAACATTCTGAAGCATTTTCGGTCTTTTCATAAGGAATTCATATTTTCGCCACCCACTCTCACCTACGCACATACACCCCTAAAAGTCTCTTAATATCGATGGGCGCCCAAGGGCTATTTACCACATCAAACGCGAGCATGCGGCAGTGAAAGGCTGTGGAGAAAAATGAGTGTTTCCGAACCAAAAATGAAGTTTTGTTTTCATTTTTGTCGTAATTTATTTTAGTGTATACCGACGTTTACGATGAAATAATAATATTAAGAAGGACGCCTTTCTCGCATTTCAGGATTCGGTAAAGTGAATCTGAAATTAGATTAGGTTTAAGTCTGAAGAATGATATAAAGTCACCTTCCTCGCATTGGAGGAATAGGTAAAATGAATCTGAAGTTAGATTAGGTTGAAGTCTAAAGACACGTATTTGCATTTGGACACCTTCCTCGCATTTAAGGAATCGGTAAATGAATCTGAGATTAGATTAGGTTGAAGTCTGAAGAAACGTATGAAGAACACTTTCTCGCATTTGAGGAACTGGTAAAATGAATGTTGGAATATACTCGGTTGAAGCATGAAGAAACGTATATAGGACACCATTCTACCATTTGAGGAATCGGTAATATGGATCAGAAGTTATATTAGGAGATTTTTACTGAGGTTAGAGAACTGGCGGGATTATGAAAATGCAGTTATGGCAACTTTGTTCAAAACAATCCCCAGGTTGTGAATGATGGCTCAGGTAAATGAGTTTAATCAACCCTTTCGATTCTACTACAATAACAACTCGATCAACACTCAAGCAAATGGTATCATGGCGTAAAATATAATATTAATAACACTACTATTTCAGTTGCTCTATGATATAAAGGGTGCGAATCGTGGATTGCATGGCGAAATAATCAATACAAATGTTGCACAGTAACCCAGTGGAGCAGCGGAGGGATGGTATGGGGTGATACAGCCATTCGCCCAGCGCAGAGATGATTATTTAGGGGTGACAGTTTTATGTTGCATTATTCGAGATTATGCAGCGCGCAGGGTGCGATGGTGTAGTGGTGGTGGATATTGAATGATGATGCTTTTATATTCGCACTACTTCAATGAATACGCTATAAATTTTGCTCGTAGAGCATTTTTTATCAGAATTTGGGATGGTTTGGGGAGCAGTTTTGGAAGTAGATACGGTGTTGTGTTGTTTTACGTTAGCGACAGCCCGACTCGGAACGCAAGGAAAGTGCGAAGCGTTAAAGATAGCATTTACCTAAAAAAATCTAATGCATATTTCGCTCAAAATCAAATTTCTCCACGTTTTTAAACATATAGACCGACTTGCACCAAGCTCGGTTAGGATAGATAACCGTGTATAAACCTCTGTTAAGCTAATTGCAGTTACATTCCTTAACCGAGCCCTGGTGCCCGGTTAGAGCAGTGGCTCTAACCGGGCACCAGGGCTCGGTTAAGGAATGTAACTGCAAATGGTTAGTGAACCAGCAGTTAGCCTGCTGTCGAACGCTAGTTGTCAATTTTCGAGGTTAGATTTGATCGCGTCGCCTGCGCCGCGGTTTTTCGCTTTTTTTGGTTATCGCACTCGTAAAACGTTTTCCTATATGTCTGATGTTAATCAGGAAAGACGCGAATGCGAGACATGAACAAAAGCGTGTGGTAGTTTGACAGCTGATGAGCTGAGAACCTCCCGTCCGCCATTTTGAACTGTGCTGTGATTGGCTGAGGCGAGCAATCTCGATTTCAGTTGTGTCTATGGTTACGTTCACACACTCAAAAATAATTTGCGGATTCCGAACGGCGCTCGTTAACCGGGACGTCCAAATAGTTGGTGCAAGCCGTCATAATTTAACCGGCTGTTAAATTGTTTATCGTGGTTAGCTAACCACGGTTAGCAGAAATTAACAGACCGGTTGGCGCAAGTCACCCATAGAATCAGAAAGACCAAAAAAACTGTCTGTCCGTCTGTTGGTCTATCCCTCTGTCTTTATATCTGTTTGAGCCATCGTTATCTCAAGAATGCATTGTACGATTTCGAAAATTCTTTAGCCTCTCTGTTTTACTCATCAATGGAAAGAGTTCAATAGATTTTAGGGGCCGTCCATAAAGCAAAACCGTGCATCTCATATTTGCATTTTTACCCCGGTGTAAGGACGTACATTGAGCAAAATTTACGATTTAGCTATAGAATCAACATCTCTCTCAGCACATCATGTACTTCCACTTCTATGGAGAAACTCCACTGATAATTCTAGAATATTTGAACATCAAAAGCAGCTAGTAAGGCCCTCGCCGGGGTAGAGTGGGATGCACACTATTTCCGTATTTTAAGAAATATTAGATAATCAACTATGGTATATCAATATACATATTCTTCGCCTAAACTAATCCAAGCGAGAACAAAAGCCGCAAATCGAGTTGGACGAGCTCTATAGCTGTGCTGAATCATTCGTAGGCTAGGTTTACTTAAATAATGATATTTTTATTGCACTACTTAAAAGAGTCAGTTCGAAGCTACTAAACGTATTTAATTATACATTATTGCATTCCCGGCCCACCACCCGACCAGGAGGAAAAGTATTGTGAACGCGCAACATTTTTTTTGAGATGAAGACGGAATTATCCATTTTGACCCCCCTAGACACGATTAAAATTATGTCCAGATGGAAGTCTGTCTGTGTGTGTCTGACTGACTGTATGTGTGTATTCCTCCACGATAGCGCTCAAACGCTTAATTCGATTGAGCTGAAATTCGATTGTCACCCCATTGCTTTTTGGGGGCTAACGGGCCCATGATGAGTTAGCCACGATGACCCATGTGTTCAGGGTCGGTCACAGTCACGGGTCAACACCCATCCGACGGCCTCCCCGCATGGGGTGCGAATCCTGGGTAGGACACTGGGTCAACCAGTCTCCCCTGGGAATCAAACCTCTGGCGCCCCTGGACGGTCTGCACACCGTGCGGAGCAAGCCAATCGATTGTGCTCTCCGACTAACAGTCGGGGGAGTCTGGGAACTGTATTGTTTCCTATAGAGCGGGGGTGGTTGTGTACCTTATGGCGACTGCTCTTGAATTGACCATTGGCCATCCGATCCCGGGTAAGAGGCGGGCAAAGGACGCCTTGGTCAACGATAGATTCGGTGCACTCCGTTTCACCGCTTCATAAGGGAGAGGACCGCGCAAGCGACCTCGAACTCGGAACCAATCGAGAGACCGGAGAAATCTGGTCACAATTGGAAGTAAGGGCGCGAGTATCTCGAGCCCGCCGGGTTTATTCCTGGCTAACTCGCGGTAAGGCGTTGGACTCTCACGGGTTGTGACGTAGCTGGACGTAGGATTGTACTGTCCAAAGTCTTCTACGTTCACTGCAGGGCGACAGAACGACTAATCGTTAAAACGTCCTGTGGTGACGGGCTCGCCCGTTGTAGTCGACACCGCAAGATGGGGTGACAAAACCCGTTTTTTTGTTATTATTAGTAATATTCTACAAATAATTCTATCAAGTAAGTATTACATTTTAATTACCTTTTTTCCCTGTATTTTTTAAAAATAATTAATACCACAGGTATGTATATACTATTGGTTCCTTGAATTTTTCAAAAATTTATCTACCTAATAATTTTGATTTTAAGGCTTCTTCTTTTGATTTAAGACTTCTAATCATAATTTTATTACATTGGACTTTTTTGTTAGGTAGATATGCTTTTTCTAATTTATCATGAATAGTTTATTATGTCTATTTTATTAAACTACGGTATATCATGCCACACGTGATTATATTTATTTTCCTTATTTTTCAAATTAAAAAAAATAATAATGTGAATAATAATAATAATAAGAGCTTGAATTCCATGACTATTTACCGTTTTTGTGTTTGATTTAAATTTGACAAATTCAAGAATATTGTACAGTGTACTTATGATTATTATTCTTTACCGTATTATTTGAATTTATTAAACTGATTATGATTATGGTAATTTAGTCCGGTTTTACGATCCCTGCTCTAAAGAGACTCAAAAAATTAAAAAATATTTATTATCATTATGCATTATCTTTTTTATTTACATTATTTATTACTGTCGTTAGTCAAATGCATGACAAATAATGACACCCCCAAAAATATGACAAGGCCTCAACTCAACTAAAATGTCCATTTTTGAACTCTCAAATTCCAGCATTGAAAAACTCGCCGGTGGAACCTCAGAAAAGCTCGTTTATGCCCGTGTCATTTTCAACCCTTAATTGGCGCGTGCTATGCACGGCATCACAAGAGACGCGCCGCCGCCCTAGAACCGCTCTCGAACGATATCCATATACGAATTAATTGGATGCGAATGGTCGTTAAAAAAGTGACTCATGCGGGATTTTCTATGTGGACGAGTCTCTGTGGGACCAATTTCGATGCGTTATGAAGTTTCAATGTGCTGGCGATAATTCGCGACCCCTTGCGATTTGCATCTGATTGAGCATGAAGCAAAAAGCTGCGAGGGAAGACGCCCTTCTTGTGTATCGTTTGTCGGTGTGGTGAGTGATTGGATGTCAGTTTTAGGGCTTTGACTATTTTAGTTTTTTCACAATTATTAAGTGTATATTATGGAGACGTTGTTAGCGAGATAATATTAAAAGTAATATAAATTAGAATTGTCTTAGTAGAAAGGAAATAATCATAAATAAAACAAAATAATCTGCACGGAAATGATCAATCAGTATATATTTATATTTTTCAAAACTTCATAATTTTTAAATTTATTTTTTAAATAATCCACAATTCTATCACTTCCTATATCACTGCTATAATTTAGATACGGATATTTAGCCAAAAACCTGAGGTACCTACGATGTAAAAAAACATTTATATTTAAATATTATCTACTTAGGGAGAAATCAACTGACGAAATTCGGTAAAAATACTACTAGTAGGAAAAAAATAAAAAATATTTTGTTAATCTCAGAGTCCAAAGAGTTGAAAAACACTCTAAACAAATTAGAAATCTTTCGTAGTTTACTAGTTTTTTACTGAAATACGGCAAAAAACCACTGGGTTGCGTTTTAGGGGGTTCTTTTTCTCCCAACAGTTTTGTTGAATTTGAAACACTAATGAATTTAAAAAAAGTTTTAACTTCTTTAGTGGATTCGTTATCTTTTTTCTTAAGATTTTAGTTAGTAAGTAAAAAGATTTGTTAACTAAAAATTATCTTCGGATTTATGTTATATTTTATTTTAATTAAAATAGATAGGTATATTAGGAATTGTTTTTCGAATTAGATTGTATGGTTAATGAAAGTATTTATTTCGAAAAATAGGAAAAAGACAGTATTTAAATTAAGGGATACATTATAAATCTACTATAAGGGATAGACCATAAATGTTGTTATAAACAACATTGTGTGAAAGTTCTACATGCCTTTCCATTTATTCATTTGGTAATTCTGGTAACCTGAACTCTGCCTGACACAGTGGGTAGATTATTAAATAACACAGGATTGTCATAAATCTAATGTATGGCTGAGCACAGCAGTGCAGTCAGAGATACTGTACAGATTGATATTATTAAGTACCCAAATGATGCCAATTTTCTACGCCTTATTGGTATCGTGAAAAAAAAAAGAACTAAACCTTAATATAAGAATAGTACATTGAATGTGAATATCAGTTGAATATTAATTATTTATTTTGCAATATTTTTTTATTATATATTATGTAAGCGGGCGTGGTAAACAAACATATTTACTTATTTGTTTTAAATAACGCATATCATTAAAATTATTCTTACAAGCTCTTTTTATAATTATTCTTACCTACTACCATTTTTTATTTGAAAACAATATGCTGGGAACAATATGATGGAACAAGTTTGTTTAACAAATATTCAAACATAAATCTGCCAGTAGCTGGAGAAACAAAACATATGGAAACCTATTAAATGCTTAAATAATCATATATGATTGCTCACGGTAGTAGTCATTGCTGGCCATTACTCCGTCTTTCTTCTTCTCACTTGACCATGTCTGTTTTGATCAAAAAAAATCTTATACCCCTAGTTCTATCTTATCCCTTTTTACCAGTAAGCGACGTTGTCATCATACTATAAATCCTATGTAGCCTACAATTCTTACGTATTTTCTATTTATGATTGATTTCAGAAGTACTGGATAGAGAAAACTGCTATTGCGATGTGAAACAATTTGTTCGAATAATTCAAATGTTAGCCTACAATGCTGTATATAAGAATAATCTATATGTAAACTTTGGAAGCATCGGTGTACGAGCATACCAGACTGAAAAGTTAAAAATAAGAATAAACGCATTGTCAGTATTCTTACTTGACAAATTTCACACTCACCCCCCTGTGAAATTTCACGTGCCCCGAGAAGTGACAAAAGCCACGAGGAAAGCTCTTATTGCAGCTCTGAAATGTGCTGAAAAATGTAGAGGAATAAAAGAGGAAGACGCAGGTGAGAGTGGCCGGGGAGTTATGGGCTTCCGGCGCGCCGCGCCGAGCGTCCTGAAACTCCTGAAAGAATGCATTAGCACTCGCTCGTCCACCGTCGCTCGCGCCGGATTAAAAACGCCCCCTGAAGCGTTTTCTTTCAGCCTCAAGGGCGCTTTATTTGAAAATGCAAATTGTCGATACGAATTTACTGAAATTTAACCAAATACCAGTAAATGTAATATTTTTTTATTTTAATTAAAATATCTTCCCTAGATGCCGAGACATAATAATTTGTATTGTATTGTTATTTTTAAAAACACGTTTAAAATGTTTTAATATAGGTTAAGTAATATTGCGACCCATATTATTATGGATTTTCAAGAGGTTTTAAAAAAAATCTTTGTATTTTTCTTTAGAAATACTAATGTTATTCGTGTAAGTATTTTTTAAAATTCGGATTTTTTTGTCAAAAACTTGGGATATATTCGTAGGACCTTGACACAGGCATACTTTGTAGCAGCTGTACCAAATTTTACCAGTGTCTATATTATAAAGGTAAAGCGGGAGAATTTCAATCACTTAAGCAAGAATGACCATAAAACTATTATTACTGTTTTTTCACGAATTAAAATTACACTGACACGTAATAAAACTATATGGCTATGTATTATTGTTTCCAAATTTGACGTATAATAATTACTTTATAATAAAAAGTATATCGAATCGTAATACGAATTTTAAACACTTTCCGAATTTGTAAATCCGAAAACTGTGATATTTAACGCGCTTGTGAGTAGTCGATTACAATCGTCTTGCGTAGAACAGCGACGCCATTATAAGGTTCATCAACAATGCAAGGTAAATTAAATAAAAAAAGTCGCGACAACAAATACCCGGGTTATAAAAATTCACTTTAGTTTTCAGTTCAGTTGCAGTTTTTATTCGAAAATTGTTTAACAAATAAATAAAATAAAAAAATTAATAAGACTGATTTGTATTACCCCTTTGGTCGTCATTTCCTCACCTTACCCCTATGACGTTACCAAAAATCTCAATGAATCAATTGCCGTGTTTCTGTCCACTAATAAAGTTTACAAATAGCATATCGACTCCTCCAGAGCAAACGTAGAGTGCGGCATTTTTCTTCCCGGCATGCGACTTATCTCAAGGAGCGACTTTACGGCAGAGAATAAAATTGAGAGCCTCAATTGCAAGACGTTTGTCGTAATGTTCATCTATTTGCGCGGCGATGTGCCTTTGGGGAAATTTCATGCACCGCAGCACAGGTTGGCTGTTATGCCTGTCTGCTCCGGGACGCGGAAACAGGCAAGACTGACAGCAGGCAGACTGCGGATCTAAAAGGCTTAAGTGGAGTTTAAATGAAAAGTTTCAGCACCACTACAATTACTTGTGTAAAGATAAATTCCCAGTGAACGCTGTTATGCGTTTCGCTAAGCAGCCACAGATTTATATACGCCTTAGTTTGAGTAATCACAGCTTGTTTTTGTTTTAATAAACCGTTAACGTACCAGAAGTATCAAAAAAATCTGTGTTTTTTTTTCAAGATTAAGTATATAAATAGACCACAATCAAACAAACAAACAAAGAACACTTTCATTCAACGTAAATATATTGACATCAAAAGAGAATAATCGAGCTTTATGTTTTGTATAATATTTTTTTCCGGTGTATTCTATGAGATCAATTGAAAATAACTGTGAAAGAAAATCAGATGTCCACATTTTTGATACAATTGTCAAGTAATCTCGTAATAGTCTCTTACAGAAAAAGTATACAGAAAAAGTCTTATAACACAAAAAGTATCCAAAAATGTCAACATTAAAATGAAATAAATATATATTTTATTTTGCAGGTAAAATGAAGACGTCATAGATATTATTTTAATCGAACGCATTCAGTGAAAAATTCAGTGCAGAAGTAAAACATCGTCATAAAATAGTCATCGAAAAAGTCATAAAATAAAAATTAAGTATATATGCATATAATGAATTATTGAGCTGATCAATCAATTATAAAGTGCTTAATTATGTGTATCAAAGTTTGATTCTATTTTTAATGAGACAATCTTTATTGCTAAGGCAATAAAATCGCTTACGGCGCGAACAAGGAAATTACTGTACGTGTTCCGCGAACTTAGGAATGTACTGAGTAAAGAAACACTGCGAATGGTGTATATGGCTCTTGGTCAAAGTATATGGGTGCATGGAATTATAGCGTGGGGCTCATGTACAAAAACAACAATGGACCGACTATTAAAAGCACAAAAGTTACTAATAAGAGTCATAAACAAAAAGCCTCCTCGGTACAGTTCAAACCAGCTCTTTGCGGAGTTTAAGGTTTTGGATATCTGCCAGCTATTTATTAAGCAGTGCCTTGTAAGCTTTCACAAAACTAAAGAGTACAGAGCAAGAAGTCAACAATTGTACTTAACGAGAAATGCTGGTAAGGAATTTTTCACAATTCCAAAGGTTAAAAGCACATTTGCCCGAAGACAATGTTTTTTTATCGCCCCGAAAGTTTATAACTCACTATGTGAAACCACGAAAAACGTGAAAAATTATGTAACTTTTAAAGGTAAAGTAAAAAACTGGCTTCTAGATATTGGGCGTTCAAAACCTAAAGACCTTATTAATACTGTAGGGTGAATATTTAAAAAAAATACGTATTTGTAAAATTGTGCAATATTACATATCATTTTCTTAAACATATATACTAGAATGTAGTGTTTATTCATATATTTGTATATATTATTACTTATTTTCCACTTAAATTTATTGTATATAATGTAAAGTTTACTTTATTTTTAGCCCTTAATTGCATACATATATATATATATTTTTTCTACTTTAAATTTTACTTTAATTTGTGTAAACAACACATTTGTTAGATTTAGAAATATTTAAAATTGATCACCTTCGTCAGTTCGCGAGTTACAAAAATACAGTTGGTATAACACAGCACAGCCAGAGACAGACCTTCTAGGTCTAGTTGGTTGTGCGATTTCGCCTCATTCGGATATGCTAGCATATTTATATCCATAGAGCTATGTTTTTCGCTATTATAATGTTTGTTCTTAATTATTCCTCATGTACAACAGTATGCATGTCCTTGTATTTTTTTGTTCTTGTACGTTATAAATAAATAAATAAATAAATAAATAAATATTTGGATGTAATCGCTACCTCTTTTGTTTTAATGGTTGCTTGTTTGTATAATTTTCGATTCTTGATTATGCGTAAACTAGTACACTTATAAGACAATAGAAAGTTTATATAGATACTTTCCTTCATAAACTATTCGTCGATCGTATATACGTTCTTGCTTGCGGACTCGTTTGTGCGTAATCACGAATTGAAAATATCGCAAAATGCTTGCTTTTCGCTCTTTTACTAACGAGAATAACCCAGATTGTCGGGTGAATGGATTTATTTATTTAAGAATCAATTACTATAACATTGATTTTGCTTACAAAAATTACAGGAACTGAATGGCAAAATCTTAAACTTATGCTTATTTGATGCTGTCAAACAACTGGGACCAGCCCATCCTAGGGTGGACAGGGCTCCTATATGACAATGAATGAATGAATGAAAATCTATTTATTGCACAGTCAAAATAACTTACAATGGCGGACTTATCGCTACATTACAATATCTTCCAGTCAACCAACAATAAATTATGTCAACATTTTAGAAAATGCTCATAAAACTAAATTGCCTCAAAATTTGCTACAAAAAACACAAATCGCAATTCCATTTTAAAATCGATATTAAATAGAACATATTATTATCATTCCGATGAATAGAGAGAGAGAGAAAAAATAGAATAGACCTAAAACTAAAATAAAGACAAAAATGAAGCTATAAGAAATCCACGGTTTTGTATAAAAATCCCGCCACCCAGATATACAGTTAGTTTTAGCGAGCCGTCTGATATTATCTGCCCCGTTCGCTTCTATGGGTATAGATCATCTATATTTTACCTAGATATGCCCTCAGATACAAATAAGTTGGCTCCACATACCCTTTGCTCGTAAATCATGTGACAGAGAGAGCAATAAATCGAACAGTATGCGAGAGAATAGCGCGCCAATATTCTTTGCGGCAGCTCTCACACCGGAGACGATCGGATGTCTGCCAGCGGACTGCGACCAAACTACTATTGGCCGGCTTTCAGTAGTGGTCATTTTCGAGCGCGAAAGGCCCATCTAGGGGATCATATATCGATGTTATAGGAGCGACATTTCTCGGGCGTGGCGTCGCTGTGCGCGTGGGCCTTGACTGGCAAGGCAACCCTTCACGTTCGGACGTGTCTGCCGCGCCGAGGACGCGAGGAGCAAGGGATGAATGGACGCCCCCCTCCCTCTGCAGTCTCGTAATGGCTTCCAGCGGTGTTTTATCATGCACACACACGGATAGTCAGCGTCGCAATAAAATTACAAAAGCACCCCCGCGAAAGCTGAGCGCTCGCGACGTCTGCCGAGGGATTAATACGCTCAAATATGCTTTCAGGTATTCCGCGTGACGCGTTTCAGCCACGTTTCAGCCTCTTCGGGCGTTCGTGTCGGCATACGGCATTTCATCCACATTCAGGAAATTAAACGATGTGATAAAATTACTCTCTTCAGCGTATATACTTCCACATCTGGACGGTGGTGGCTCGAGAAATCCTGCGAGATAGAAAAGGACGAGCACAAATCAGCCGATTTGGTGGGGGCAGCGAGAGCTCCCCCGTTAAGCGCCACAGGCGAAAATTTCGACGTTCAATATCCGTTTCATTATATTTTTCTTAATATATGTTTCTAAATTGGTGAGTACTTCGCTGAATCGTAAATAACAGGATACTGGGTGGTCGTATTCGAGCTTTCAAGGTTAATCAGACGGCTGTTTGGGTGGAAAGATTTCAGGTTGTTTCGGTGACGTTAACTGGCAGCCAAAATCATAGGATTTAACACCACCGGACTTTTTGTGAGGTTTTGCTAAGAGTCGTGTATATACCGACAAACGACGAAACGTTAGAACGCCCAAAAACCTATATCCGTCCAGTTATGGCTGAGATACCTCCCGAAATGTGCGAAAATACTTCCCCTTGTTACGATGCAATGCTTCAAATGCAAGGCGAAAATACGATAGATATTATATTTCATGTAAAATATTCGAATAATTAAAAGACCTAAGATTTCATTGAAGTTTTAAAAAAAATCCAAAAGTTTCGTATTTTAAATTTCGTGCATTTGTTTGTATGTGGGTGCATAGGTGTGGGTGTGTGGTTGTATGTGTGTGCGTGGTGTGGGTGTGTATGTGTGCGTGTGTGTGCGTGTGGGCTTGTGCTGTGTGCCTGTACCCACTGTCTCTCAGAAGCTACACCATCATCAGCGGCAAAATAAATTTAAAAAATAGCTCATCCTAATGCTGATTTTCCACAAGCTGATAAAATATATCCATTTTCTTTCAAAATGGTGACTTTTAAATTTTTTTAAAATATCATAAATCCGGTAATAGAGTTCCTGGAAAACAAAATGTGATTTATAGCTCTGATGACATTACCTATATAACTCTTGGTTACATTACTTTTCGGCGTCTTCCGCGAGTTTTGAATTAAAAACCTTACAATCTAAATATTGAATAATTGATAACTCCGTTTTTATTAATGCTAGAATGGAAAACAAGAGTGTTTTAGAATCCTGAGAAAACTATTTCTAACTTTGTGGTATATTATTTCCTGTTATATTTAGGGGTTAACTACATTAATAATATTTTTTTTTAAATAATGCGTAGAAAATAAACGAACCTGAAAATCGCGATTATACCAATAAACAAAACAGTTAAATTGAAATCGAGTTAAATCAAAATAAACAGTTAAATCAAAGAGAATAAAACAAAAGAGTTTGAAAATCGAAAGCAAATAAATTGTCGCGCTTATATAGCCAATACCTAGAACAGCGACGTATTTTACGTCGCTTCATCTAGACGACATTTCGGAAAGTATACGATACCATGTATAATCATTTCTTTTTAGAATGAAATCAGGGATTTGTCATTCGATTATTAAGATCAAAGAGTTGTTCGTTGAAATATAAATAACTCCCTAAGTCTTTCTACACAGTTTATATGTATAGACGCTTTTAATGTAGTCTGCTAGAATATGTGTTGAGATTCATAATATTGAATTGAAGTCGCCTCATTATATTCTCAACAGCTTAACGAGAATCTTAGCAAATATCCACTTCACTTTGTTCTTAGGAACAACAACGAAACAATATAGTCTGAGTAGAAGCAGGAGGGTGAACTAAAGGCGAGCATACGAGTGAGCGTGACTCATAAAGGGGTCCACTCGAAAACTTCATTTAAAAAGCCCTCAAGGCAAATAACGCCTGGGATCCAATTGAAGAGGGAAACTAGCTAGTCCGTTAAAGAGTATGATGCGAGGAATATTTGAAGGAGGACCTGACATTAAATATCAACCGACGTGATTGGACATTTATATAGCAAGATGGCCAAGGCGACGGTGTCGTCGCGAGATTACTGTAAGTTTCTGGAACTGGCCACTTACATCGAGTCCCAGTGACAAGCAAATGCACTTTCCTTGAGCGTCATATTAGCATTTTTATACATAATTCTGCTATAAATTATACGTATATACGAGTAGGTACGTACCAAATACCTAAGGTACGACGCAAAACATGTATACTGCAATATATTCTGTGTAACGAGAAATCTATGGGCGAAACTCGATAAAAATGCTCAAAAAGGGCTTTTCCTTTGAGATCCCTAATAATCGCTATAAAGACATAAAATTAAAAATCTTTCGTTATATTTTTCTCAATCCCATGTGCTATCAGCTAAACAGATATTCATTTAGCAAGCGCATTTTGTTCTCTACAAATCTAAAGATGACCATTCACAAACTCAAAAAAATTTGTACACAAGAATGTCCGCGAGTATCAAATATATAATTCCGTCAGTCAGGACAACATTTGCTCAAAGACATATATTCTATATAGCCCCAAAATTATATAATTCAAAGTTATATAAAGCAAACCTTAATAGATTAACCTTAAATTAAGGGATATGTAAAATCTGATGAATTTCTTCGCAATGCACGACAATTTATTTAGTATCACTTATCTATTATTCTTAATAAAATTTTATTAAATTTGAAACTTAAATGTATTTATTTATTACATAGCTATATAATTTATAAAATTGGTATATTTATGTGTATTTACAGGTAGTGGGTCCAAATAATTTATTGTTAAAAAAACATGAATTTCTTAAATTTGCATAAAAATTAACACATTTAGAGACGGGCCAAATTATCGCCTAGTTAGATGAGCTTTTGGCAGAAAAGGTCATGTAATATGTATTAAACCTCCCTATATTAATTATTATAAGAAGCAAAACGTTATATGATCAATGAACTGTATACCTAATCATAAGTATCTCAATAATTAAAATAAAAAAAAAAAATTGAAATAAAAGAGTTGAAGGACATATTGGAAAACTTACAAAGTTTTTTCCTGAAATTAGGTAAAAGAAAACTAAAGCTAATTTCCGGCGGAGGTTTTTTTTCCTAAAAAAAATATGAATTTTACAGAAAACTAATAAAGTTTACAAGATTTCTAACCCGCTTATGGAATTTTAAATTGACACTAGGACATGTTACATTAAAAGTCTGAATCCAACAATCATTTGTCAATTAAGCTTGTTTTATCGACATTGGCGTATTTCTCGTAAGATATATTATATTAAATAAAATAAGTAACATGAGATTTTAGACTTTTATATAATTATTCATTTAACAATTGCAGTTAAAACAGTTGTAATAATACATTGTATTTTAATTATGCGATGTGATGTTTAGATACCATCCTAGGTATCTAAACTAGGGCATTCTTAGGAAGGGTAACTAACCCTTCCTAAGAATATTTATAAAAATAATCATTCATATTTTGGAAAATCGAATTACCCTAAGTAGCACTATATTATCCCGACAACGAGTTCCACGATTGTGGTGCTAGCCATTTATTTTGATATTGTAGAATATGAACTCTGGAAATATCAGCGGAGTTGCCCCAGTGCCAAGTACCGTAACCCATTGGGGAGTGGAAGCAAGTATGGTATCCACAAAGATGCAAACTCACGACACCCATAAATTTGCATTTTTTAAATAATATGAGCAGTTTACACTGCATAGAATGCAGGTCGGTGAATTAACTACTTTTTTACGACTACTTGGCCTTTACCGCGAATACTAAATGCAGATATCTTGCATAAGAGAGTCGCGTGATCGACAGAGTCAACACTTTTGACAAGCAACAAAATCAGGCCACAGGATGTGAAGCTTCTTCGTGAGCTTCCTTCATACAGTGTACAAGTCCTGTGATGGCCATAGTTGTTGACATATTTTTCTTAAAACCGTATTGGGATTTGATAAAGATGTTATTAGGATTCGATTACTAGGAATATTTTTTTTCTTTAGAAAAAGCTGATAATAAAGAAACAGATTTGTAGTTTATTATATAGCAAAAGAAATGGTATTATAACAATATACAAAAATAAACCTTACATCAAGGATATAAATCTAACAATTGAAAGAAAATTGGTTATATATAGAATACAACAACTTCCTAAAATAATTAAATAAAACAAAGAAACTAATATTATCATACAGGTAACTTATGTAGTAATCCTTCTTGAGTTGTTTAGTGATAACGTAGGGACAATAGATATAAAATACGAAAATATAAATAAAGTAGAAAAACTCGAACTCTAACTGAAATATAAAAACAACCATAAAGCTACATCAAATTCTCCAATAATATCAAATGCTTTCATCGCCTGTTTTAATACAACGAGGATAATATGCAATTTTAAAGAACGTTCGTTACTGTGAAACATTTTTTGCTGAGCTTATCAATCATCGACTTGGCTATTGTCACAAAATCCATCCCTACTCCCTTGATTACGCTATCAATCATTCAACCCTCTGATTGAACTGATTACGGCCTAAGTAATGATGATGTGTGAGATTTCATTCTATGTCAATACACCTATACGCGTTTGGATTTAAGGGGTTTTCTTTGTATTTTTTACTAGTATGTACGAGAAAGACATCGATGGGGAATCTGTAATCACTTACGGATATTAAATTGTTGGTTCTATTTTATTTTTCTGTTCTTGGTTGGATACAATAATGTATAAGTATCTTATCTTTCCCAAGGTTTCTTCTTTTATGGCAGTGCTTTTCGTTGATGTAAATTCCATTCCTACCCTTATTCTCGGCTGTACTATGTCTAAATAACTACTTAGAGTGTTTTTTGTTGTAACTGCCCAGAATGGCCTAGATCAATAAAATTCGTCTTTTTTCGAAACCGTGATTATAAATTCTTCTGTAATAATGTGAACAAATTATTCCGGGTTACGTCATTGTAACGTTGTTAGTAGCAGTACACAGTTCCGTTTTATTAAGTAGCAATTGGAAAGGCAAGCCACAAATCTAAACAGTCATGTTTAACTTATCGTACAGTATTAGATATGTAGGTACATCGTAATCTGGACTCCAATGTGAATCCTATTAGTCTAATATCATAGCGTATTCTTGATAGTAGATCTTAGCGAATATGTGGCGAATCACTACATCATCACAACCACACAATCATCACCATCGATTACCAAAATCATCGCATCGATTCATGGTTTCAATTCTATTGAAGACATTTTAATTAATTTACTTCTGAAAAACAACGCCATTCGCTACTGCACTTACCGAAGCGCCAACGATATCTGTTTCACAACAACACTTCTTACGTGAGCCTGTCAATAGAGGGCGGTGTAAATTTATTCATATTTAATAAATTATATAGAACAACAAAAATGAAATGTAAACAATGTAAAACTGTAGTAGCCGTCGATGAATCGCTGAAATGCGGGCGTTGTTACGCACAATTCCACTACTCCTGCCTGTTCATGACTCTGGAAGGGTTCGAAGGCCTCTCCACTATACAGAAAAATAACTGGAGATGTGATGCGTGCAAGTTGGTGGAGCCTAGATCAACTCGAAGCAATACCCTAGCTAAACTCTCCCCTGAAAGATCACGTTCCCTAACGCCAACCAACCACTCAGCGACTGCCACAAATATCCCCACCCCTGAAACAACTCTCAAAAATAGAACAAGTTTCTCAATCAACTCTGAAAATTTGGAGGCTTTATTAGATCTAAGGTATGAAGCATTTAAAAAGTCGATTCTTGAGGCACTCGAGGAACGATTTTCAGTCCAGGAAGCTAAGATAAAAGAGTTGGAAAAAAGAAATGACGATCTGGAAAATACGGTGGAATTTTTAACGATGCAGTTTGAGGACCTCAAAAGTGGAAGAGTTAAGGACATGGTAAGAAATTTCGATACTATTGACCAAAAAAATAAAGAGCATGAAAATAAAATACTTCTTCTGGAAAATAAGCTGGATTATCAGGAGCAGCTTCAAAAATCATGTAACATGGAGATAAGGGGTATTCCCGAAGGGGTGAATGAAGATTTAAATAGAATTTTTGATAAGATTGCAGCGGTTTCCAAATGCAACTACAACCCCACCGATGTTTGTTCAATTTATCGCGTTCCGATCAAGAAATCTGAAACTAAACCAAAACCGATTATTGTAAAATTTATTTCAAGTGGAAAAAAGAATAACTTTATGATGAATTTTAAACAATATATAAGAAGTTGTAAAACCAATGGTGAAACCTTGACCTTATCAGACTTAAGTTAGGTGACAGAAACAAATAAGCAAAAGGTTAAGGTTTTGCCATTCGGTTCCTGTTATTTTTGTAAGCTAATCAATGTTTTATAGTAATTAATTCGTAAATAAATAAATAAATCACTTAGTTTGCTAATAAATAGGTAATTAAGAAAAAAAAGTAAATGACTGCTGTCGCCGATCATCCGCATATAATTTCATCTTGTGTTTTCCCTTACTTTCAAGGATAACTGAGTTATGTGTGCGGAAAGAAAACTCTGCTTATCATTATTATGTAGACTGTGTTGAATATGTTTTATTGATTCGTAACATATAAAGCCGAGTAAGGCGGTGTGGAGGTAAGGGGCAGCAAGGAGCCATCAAGACACATTCACAGTAGTAACTATATGTATATTTGCTATAGATGGAACTTGTATACATCCCACTATAAGATTTCTATTTTCATTTGTTAGTTTAATGAAATGTTATTTAAATGGTAGTTAAATAAAGGGCCATGCATCGCGTCAGGGTTGCGTAGCAAACATATGCTGCAAGTACCATAAAAGTGACCATGCTCGTTTTCCTCTCGCTCTCACCTCGCCCCGCTAAAAAGTAGACATTTACAGACTTAAACCTACCAGTTGCAGCAGGTTTTAAGCATATATGCCTTAATATTTTTGGAATAATTAACTAGATGAAAAAAACAGTCAATATCTAAGAAAATTCCGTTTTAATAATATAAATTATATATCCAATAGTAATATAAACTTTATTTAATCTCTTGTAAAAAAAAATAATTTAAATAAAGTACATGTTTACATAATTTTTAAGTTAATTTATACTTAGAAAACTACTTTTATAGGAAAAAAAATATCCGCATGATTAATTTCATATTCTATATAATAACGCCAGTTATGAACCCCTGAAAATTGTCAATCTGTGAAGACTTCGGGTTGTTACTTGGCACATTAGGAATACAAACTTTAACATATAATTTATGCACATTTTGGCCTGGGCACAGACAGATGTATGCCTAAATTTAGAAGCATATAGCGGTATTTTCTGGATTGTACATTATATTTCTTTTGTGCTATTGCGTTTGAATGTTTATGTAACGAATAAATAAAATAAATTAAATTTACAATACAAAACTCCTTTTTGAACAATATAGCTTTTAACATTCTAATATAATCTCTTACAGCCAATTACAGTAATATAGAGAGAGTTGCAGAGTAGTTCAAACAAATTGAAAACAAAAATTAAGCTTTATTTATAAATAGGATAGAAAACGAATTTACCGCGTGAAATTTGTAGCACCGGTGCTACAAATTTCACGCGGTAAATTTGTTTTCTATCCTATTTATAATGTCAAACAACCGCGATAGTCTTCGATTTTATATAAGCTTTATTTAATACAAACAACCTAATATTATGTCAATGACGAAAGAAAATAAAAATGGGTTGGGTGAATGAGCTCCACTAGAAGAGAGAGGAAGCAATGTAAAGCCTCTGTTTTTTGGACGGACCTGGTATCATAGTCGAGCTGCATTGACAGAAAAGAGTGAGAATATAATCAAGTATTGTGGCTTGGGATGCCAATAATGTTGTTCCTAATCGATGGGAGTGACAGATCATGACTTAGCACGCTGACAATATACTTCAGATAAAAAGGTGAGGTGATATTTTTGAGCACATTGTGCAACATGGTAAGATATGTAGATTTCGGCGATTTCCAACCCGGAGCCATTGCATGCTAAACCGAAATGCTAACACGTTATTGTATTTGAGCAGGTTAAACACAAACCTCACGCAGACATCTTGTTGGCGCTCCAGTTTATAGAGAACTGGTTTATATGCTTCGAGTATGCAACATCGGCATAATCTAGAATAGGTAGTAACAGTGATTGTACTTATCTCTTGTTACATAAGCTGGTAGGATTTTTTGTAACCTTCGGCAGCTGTGAAGTCCTGTATAAATGCGGTAACTGTTTTTATTTCGTTGTGATGCCATATAAGAGTGTGGTCGTTGAGGAAGCTTATTTTACAACTCTTGACTACAACGTGACATTGCGGACGAATAGAACTGGAACTACATACATGCCAAGTGTATTCTGAAATCCAATACCTTATTAATTCCATTAATTCTACTAGGTTTAATCCACTTCATTTAATAAGTAATTACAAAGTAAATTGCGCATTACCACACGAATATCTGTGGTTGAAAATTTAGTCCGTATTGCGTTCGTGTTCGCAACCAGTCTGATTTATTTGCTTTGTTCGTGACAGTAATGTTATTATAGTCTTTCTCGCGAGTGCCGTGTACTTCGGGAAGCATTATCGGGACCTGCACCAGCGTCTGGAGTAGCTACCCATCAGCAAAGGAAGGAAGACCAGGAAGAAGCGGTGTTTTAAGGTACTCCTTTTCTGATTTTCCCGCTTTATCGAAACTTTCTGGCTTAACCATTTGTTTGATTGTCTTTCATTGAAACATTGATCTACTTAAAGTCTTTCATTGAAATCACTGCTTAATACAATATCCTCGCTGTGATCCGTATATCTGGATCTGTATATCTGGATATTGTGGTCGAATAGGACAAAACTGGAGTATCTACTTATCGAATTTTGTTGAAAGAACTGCTTTATTAAGCAGTGCTTGTATATTAATACAATATCCTAGCTACGATCTAGTATATCTGGAATTCTGGTCATTGACATTTCGTTCTGTAAACAATTCTCTGATGATAAAAAGTTGAATATTCAGTTACATTGTGGTCGAATAGGAATGGAACTGGACTATCTACTTATTGTATTTCGATGAAAGTACTTCTTGTTTACGATCTAGTGTATCTGGAATCCTATTCATTGGCGATGTTCTCTGATGATAAATAGTATACGAATGTATAAGCAAAGAATACTCTTGAATATTCGGTGACATTGTGGTTGAATTGGACTGAAGCTGGAGCTAACGGGCCCATGATGAGGTGGCCACGATAACCCATGTGTTCAGGGTCGGTCACACTCACGGGTCAACACCCATCCGATGGCCTTCACGCATGGGGTGCGAACCTGGGTAGGACACTGGGTCAACCAGTCTCCCCTGGGAATCAAACCTCTGGCGCTCCTGGACGGTCTGCGCACCGAGCGGCGCAAGCCAATCGATTGTGCTCTCCGACTAACAGTCGGGGGAGTCTGGGAACTGTATTGTTTCCTATAGAGCGGGGGTGGTTGCCTACCTTACGGCGACTGCTCTTGAAATGACCATTGGCCATCCGATCCCGGTTCAGAGTCGGGCAAAGGACGCCTTGGTCCGCGATAGATTCGGTACACACCGTTTCACCGCTTCGTAAGGGAGAGGACCGCGCAAGCGACCTCGAACTCGGAACCAATCGAGAGACCGGAGAAATCTGGTCACAATTGGAAGCAAGGGCGCGAGTGTCGGCCCGCCAGGTAACATACTGGCTATCTCGCGGTAAAGGCGTTGGCTTCTTGCGGGTTGTGGCGTAGCTAGACGTCGGATTTGTAATGTCCAAAGTCTTCTACGCTCACTGCACGGTCGATAGAACGAAGAATCGTTAAAACGTCCTGCGGTGACGGGTTCGCCCGTTGTGGTTGACATCTCAATATATGAAGCTGGAGTATCTACATACTTATCACATTTCGTTGAAAGCACTGCTTAATACAATATCGTCGCTATGATCTAGTTTAACTGAAATACTGTTCAATAACATTGCGTTCCGTAAACAACTCGCTGATGATAAAGTGTTTTGTTTCTGCTTTCCATATAAAAGTGGCCATCTGTGCATTGGCCCGCCGAAAGAGGGTCGAATAGCAGCGCGCTCGCTCCATTGAGTCCGATAATAATCTACGTAATGAAGGATTTTAGCATTGTATATCATCTATCCTAATATGAGGGAGCGCACTCTCGCATTGAACGGATGCAATAAGCACTATTGTTAAATGCAATATTCCGGAAATGCTTTCATCGCCGATGCAGAGAGTCCGATTATATATTAAGCCGCACAGTAGAGAAGTTTTAGCCATAATATTTGGAATTAACAAAACTGGCGACCACTTACGAATGCATAATATTGTAGATGAGGTTTGCATATATGTCCGTTCGCATGGAAATAGAATGCTTTACTGTTCCGTTTGGAAAAGAACCGGCCTAAAATTTCAAAACGAAAAGTCGCTTAACTTTTATTTAACTTAACTTAGTTAACTTAACCTAACTCTTTCCATTGCAATGAAGAGAGTAAATTAATGAATCAGTATCAGTACCAATTCGTAAGAAACTCTTTATTCGTAAGAAAAGGCGAGCTTATTGCCTGCAGGCAATATATTAGAGCCAAAATATACTATTTGTGCTCTACGGGCTCTGTCTGTGATTAAAGAAAATAAGAAGAAGTCAGTACTGTGACTAGGAATAGAGAGTAGCAGGTTATCTTTTGATCTCAGAGGGCGCATTGAAAGCATCTTGTAATGTTCAATTACAGCTAATTATCTTGATTTACAGTTCGTCATTTCTTGAAAATATGTTTAAGTAAAATGAATTATTAGATAGAATTTTAATTTGATGTTAACAAAATGAACATTACACATCATTAAAAAACGAATTTCTAATATGATTATAAATAGGATCAAACGAATTAACCGCGTGAAGTTTATAACACTCGACGTTTCGGTGATGTTGCAACAGCCTTTGGCCAGGGTAGACTGAAGTACTGTCAATCGTCATTCGTCATCCGTCATCCGAACCCGCCGCCCACCAACGTTTGTAATCTGCTAAGTGACAGTAGCAGTTTGCCGCCTACCAGTAGAAAAAGTACTGTCAATCGCCTACCAGTAGATGGCGATTGACAGTACTTTGGTCTATCCTGTACAATGGCGGTTGCAACATCGCTGAAACGTCCAGTGTTACTAACTTCTCGCTGTAAATTCGTTTTATCCTATTTATAATGTCAAACAACCGCGGTAGTCGTCGATATCATATTTTAATATGATGTACCGGCCTAAAAAACCAGAAGAAGGTAAATTTAACCAGAAGAAGGTAAGAAGGTAAAGGTATCAATAATTCAGGGGCAATTGTAATCAGTGATAACAAGCGTCAGTGGTGGTTAACTAAAGAATTTACACGGTAGATAAATAAAAAAAAAACAAACTTTTTCCACATACATGTAAAATAAATGATTATCAAATTTAATAAATCCAAATTAAAAATTTAAATAAACATGCCCCCATAAAGCTTATTACTTACGGCATAATTGGATGGGGTGAATCTGGTAAAACCCTGCTAGAGCCATTGCAAGTTGCGCAGAAATTTATATTAAACATTATTTTACGTAGACCATATCGCCATCCCACTAATGAACTTTATAAAGAAGTTAATGTCCTTGATTGTAGGCAACTTTTTCTAAAAACTTCCCTATTAAGGCTACTTTTGGACAATAACTCAAATCTAGGAATAATTCAGAACCGAAGCCTTATAATACCCAGAATGAAAACATTATTTGGACAAAGACATTACTCTTTCATTGCGCCGAGATTTTACAATCTGATCAATATGGAAATAAAAATAAATTTGACATTTAGGGAATTCAAAAATAAATTAAAGAAATGGTTATCGAATCATGACAGACTAACCATACATCAAATGTTAGAAATAATAGTTTAATAAAACTTGGGTGCACAAATTTTAACATATTTTTAAACATGTATATTGATTATATTTTAACATTGAACTACCAAAAATTATTTGACTTTGTTGTTATATATTATCTTGACAATGAATTGTACTTTTTTTGACTAGATATTTTTATTTTAAATCCATTATTACTTAACATATATTAAATATTAATGACTGTTCCTTTCTTTTTCCTCACATTTAATTTTATTTATTTTATTTAATCGAATTTTATATTATTGCTGATTATATATTGGAATTGCATTTTATTTATTATATTATCTTTTAATATTTTTTACTATTATAATTTTTTTTTTGAAGACCACATTTTAGGGCAATTTAGTGTTATTAGCTTTTTACTAAAACTTGTACATCTGTAAGCAATCAAGCAAACTTGATTGTAATATTAGAGTTCTGTCCGCCCTAGAACAGGCTAGACCCAGTTGGGTGACAGAATCAAATAAGCAAAAGGTTAAGGTTTTGCCATTCGGTTCCTGTTATTTTTGTAAGCAAATCAATGTTTTATAGTAATTAATTCTAAAATAAATAAATAAATAAAGCACCTCTGATTTTACCAAAACGCCTGTCTGTATTCCCACCCAAATTCGAATTTTAATGCGCAAGGAGTATTACTAGGTACCACTCATACGCTCTTGTCATTATGGGATCGCATAAATTTGACGTCCTAGGAAAATGTCGTATGCATGACGGTCGAGGGTCCTCATACTGCTTCAAATGACTGACCCAGTCACATAAATAGGGGAGACTAAATTAGTGCCTATGCTCTACCCTGTTTCTCAAACTTGAGTGTACAATTTCAATAAAATAAGTGCCTTCGATTTTTAGGTTTCTGACCAAAGCGTACTAACGTAAGCATATTTATTGGTGAGTGCTTTGCTAGTCCGTCCATCTGTCTGTATGTCATTGCCAATTATCTCGACCAGCTTTAAAGCTATTGATAAAAAATTTGGTGTACCAAAAAAAAACGATTTTTTTCTGTAGGCAAGAAGAACACTGGCTATACCCGTTGAGTAATGTATTAAATTAGTAAATTAAGCACTCCGCCTAAATAGTATAGTAAGCTTTGTCCATGTAAAAGTATCGGTGTGTACATATTGATTTGTTTACAGAACAAAATTTACCACTTTTCGATTTGACGATTTTTGATGGCGGAATTGAAAGATCAGCGCGCGAACAACAAATTTTGATTCCTCTAAAGAAAACAGCAATGGAAACGGTTGCCTTCGCGAGGCCATCGCGCGCTGATCTTTCAATTCCGCCATCGAAAATCGGGAAAGTGGTAAATTTTGTTTTGTTAATGACATCGATTACTATACTGATTAGGCGGAGGGTTTAATTTACTAATTTACTAACTTACTAATTTACCACTGGACTCATAGCATCAGCTATGAGTCAAGAAAGGGTTTGCCCGTTGGTTTCTATGGTAGAAAAGGATATTACCGTCCGCTCAAGCTTGAGCCTCAATTTCACGAAAATTCAAGACCGAAAATCTTAGCTATTGCATGACGTCATATAAGACCCAATATGCATAGTAAACCAGCTTGATTTTTTAACAACGTAGGTATATTTTACTAACCTAACTTAATAGGTGAGGGCATTTAGTACAATGATAAGACTGCGAGGGCATTTAGTACCTACCATTTTAGCAAATACCGATAATTCTCATAAATTTCCTTGTATCAAAATATAGTTTCTCTAGAGTACTTACTCTAGACTGTATTAGCCGCTGTGCGGTAATACCCTCCTCCCCTATACAGAGTGTTTTTTTTAAAAAATATGATTTTTTTCACTTTTACAAATGAAAACATTTGAAGTACTTGACTGTTAATTAATAGTTTGACAAGCGTTTGAGCGCGCTGCGCCATCTAGCGGTAGGTAAAATATCGTTAATAAACAATATTAGCGATATTATATCTACCTCTAGATGGCGCACCGTAAACAGAGCTTTTTACACTATTTTTCAAAAAATACAATTTAAAAATTTTAAAAATCTACATATTATAAACCTACATATTAAAAAAAAATATTTACATTTTTTTTTTGTTACAGTTTTACCTATAATTTTTTATTAAAAGTTGCTTACTTGCACGTATTGATTCACCCTCTTCAAGGATGCCAGTTAATATGTACAAACTCACCTTGTCAATGCAAAGTATTTTTGTGAAAATAAAAAGAACTGTCAATGCAAAGTATTTTTGTGAAAAATAAAAAGAAGAAATAAGAAGACTTCAAAATACTGCATATGTTACTACTTCAAAATACTGCATAGTGCAAAAAAAAACACGTCGCATAAATTTATTATTCACGGAAATATATCTAAAGATGAATATCCGTCCACATAAATAATTTAAAACATACCTGAAAACAAACTAAGAAACAACATTAGAATGAAGTATACAATTACCTTTGGATTTTTTTGGGTATCCTTTAAAAATGATACGATAAAAAAAATGTTTTATTTTCAGAAAAATAGTACGTAAATTTTTTGGTCATAGTGTTTATTTGGGTACTTATTTGACTATTCGTGTAGCATTAATCAGGATCAATCTCACCAATTCCATCTAGTTTGATACGTTTTTTTTCTTGTCTCGGTACCCCTTACTCAACAAAATTTTCAACTCACTTACCTCTTAAACCTCCATACTTACCTCGCCATTCTGCTTTTGCGGAGGTGGAGGAAATATTTCCGTCGAAGGTAAGGTGAGTTAATCCAGCTTAGTTAATTTGAGGAGGACGGCTAAATTGGCCGAAATAAAGCCTCTTACGTTGACATTATTAGTTGTGTTGACGCCGAGTACTCTTCGGGCTGCCGGCACTTATCTCGCATGGCTCCTCTCGACCCTCTCTATATACTCACTTAGCTTTGACGCGAAGAACACGCGACGAGTGCCTTCGACGAGATATACGAAACTACCCGCTTCGCCGAATTAAACTGAACATCCTTAGGGGATACTTATTATTAAATAGCATCTATAGGTGTCTATATCTCAAAAGTATCCGCAAATACACGTAACACCCAATATACGTATCAAATTTCGCTGAAATAATTTGTTATTTGAAATATGAAAACATATAAACCAACTACCGAGTTGGTCCTTATGTTTTTATACAGAAACAATTTGACTTAAGGGGCTCTCTAGACGATTAAGCATGCTTGTCAAGCATCGCGTCGCGGGCTGGGAGGGGTCGTATACCGCACGAAATATGCGAATATTTTTATTTTATATTTACCAAAAATGCCTAATTTTGTAGTTTATACCAGTGAGTCATGTCATTTATCAATCAAATACGTCTAATTAACCTGACTCCCTGGCATACAACTACAAAATTAGGCATTTTTGGTAAATATTAATAAACATATTTGCATATATCCTGCAGTTTACGATCCCCTTCCAGCCCGCGACGCGATGCTTGACAAGCATGCTTGATCGTCTAAAGAGCCCCTTAAAAGCACAAAACGCTCTTATAATGGTTATGATTTAAGATTGATTCCTCAAATATAAATACCGATCAAGTACGCGTTAGGCTCACCCCAGAGTTTTACCTTAATTTTTAAAAACTATGAAATCGCCATATAATAATTAAAGGGTTGATTTTACGGATCGCATTATATTTTTCTCATAGTTAAAGTTGAATAAAATGGAGAGAGAAAATATGTATCGATATTCTGACATAAAAACAGCAAACTAATTAAGAATCAGGGCCGTACCTAGGCATTGGTGAAACAGCCATTGCGCCCGTTGGGCGCAACATCGATCATTGGCTGGACACTGAAATATGCCAGGGTGACCAGACTTTTTCTGGAATAAACGATTCCATGCTGGATTTTCAGATTTTTGCAGGAGGTGAGCTGACAATGTAAAGCTACGGCACGGAGATCACGTCTCGCTACTGCAATGCATGGCGTCAGCCGCTCCATTTTGTTCATCGTACGGGATCATTGGAAGGTAGTTTCTCGATATATTTTGACGTTTGCTTCAGCAGCGACTGAAGTCTATACGTGTCGCATTCCACAGGATCCCCTGACCGAATTCCTGCAAATTCTTGTGGTTTTGTGTCATTTTGACATTGCGCAGAGACGTCACCTCACTAGACGTAGAAGGGTATTACGTAATCTCCAGATCGTACCTTAAAATGGATGGATCATCACCTTTTTTTCATTCCTTATACGATTCTAACACATTGAAGTTATAGGCACCATATTTCAATTAAAACAATGAACAAAATTTAGCTTCCTGCTAAACTAGTTAATTTCATGAACATGACACGATGTTTGAATTTCAACGACAAAAATGGTAACTTAAAAAAAACCATGACAAATTCAATTTATAAACGATAAATTAAAGACTTACAATCGTCGCAAAAAACCATCAAATTCGGTTGGCCGAAACTTAATTTATCGTATTTTTTTGTAAACAAATGGTACTTGTAACATATTCCAAATGTATGTATGGGACAAGTATAAAAAATGATCGTTACGAACAGCCTTATCGTAACATAACCTCGATACGATATTCTTTTGAACTCTTCTTTGTAAACATTACACAGTGTTGTAATAATGCAACGAGCTTTTATTTATAGTGCCTATATAATAATATTTCGACCTTGCTGTTCATATCTGCAAAAGTAATCAGCATATTGCGCGCTCCACGGAATAATCCAACGTCTATTAAGTGTCCATCGTCAATACTGTTACTATCATAGATTATCAGAGTAATGTTACTGGAAGCAAATTTTATTCGAAAACCAAAGCCACAAATTCGATATGAATGTTAATTGATAAATTTGTATTTGTATTATTATTTACATATAATGTGCTATCTTATATTCCATTTATTTATTTTTTCTATTTTATCATCAACCAGTTACTTTATTTAAATTCATATAATAAATAAACACAAAATACAGACATTCTTCATTCCATTACCTTTCCTCTACACTATTAGTTGTTTTATTAACTTTAATTAAAAGCAAAAATATTAACTTTAATTTAAGTTGTCAGGAAAAATTGTAAACTAAAAATAATTTTAAAACGTAGGATAGAAGTAAACGTCCTTATACTTGTAACAACCATACATGTAAACTAGTTTAAAGCTACGTTCTATATTTTCCTTTAATTATATAAATTAATATGCGTATACTTTTAAATAGTGGTTTCTCTTAGTATTTATGGTTATTCATTAAATTATCATGTCATGCATGTATGTTAAATAATTTTTTTTAAATATCTGAGTAAATTTATCCACCGTTATAAGAGACGGTTTAAAAAATTACTAACTTTTCTTCAGAATTACATTTGTCGTCTTCACGGGGAAGTGCTAGAGGTAAGATCATTTCTCATTACTATTATTATATAAAATAACGACAACATATAAATTTCGTATATTTATACACTTTTCAGTCCAATGAACCGCGAAATTTGAATTGTAACACAGAAATATATTATTAAATACACATTAATATAAATTTGTGTAATCGTTTTAAAATTAAACGCTATAAACGAGTCTTCTCCAGGTTTTGGTGAATGCAAAATTGACAAGTTTCTTTTTACAACAAAAATAAACAAAAATTTTTCAATTCTATTTAAAAGTGTAGGTTTGTACTAAAAAGTACGATGGGTCTATATTAGCTAAGGAATGTAGTTTTTTCTTGCATTCTTTACGTGAATCAAAAATATAAAAACATAAACATATCTACATAAAAACTATAAGAAATTAGGTTACGTTTTTGTTACTCTAAAGATAGTATATCCAAGCATCATTGAAAGCTAATCTACAGCTTACCCTCATACTTTTAAATGAATTTATCTCATAAAAATGTTTTTGTACTTGACCCCTTTACACTAAGAGTAGAGAGTAATTTACTTAAATCGGTGAGCAATAAACTCCGTTTTCTCAATCAGCCAAAAGGCACCTATTGCTTTTCATTGAACGCTATTGCCTTCATTTATATGTCCTGTCACTGGCTCTAGCAGCGAGTATAATAAGGGGTGCCACAACACGAAAGAGGAGGCGATCTGAAACTGACTGATTCGCCGTCGCGTGAGGGCGATTCGTTCGGCATTGAGCAATTTATTTACGTCGTAGCTGTCACGACAACTTCAAAGAGTCAGCAGAAATGGCGCTTGCCCGCTTTGGCCGCACATTCTTTCAGGCGTTCCAATCCGCCTTCGGATTGCGCGGATAAATAGAATCGATCAAACCGCGCGATTGTACTTTGAATTATATGTATACTTGTGAGCATGTATGCTCTTCCTGAGCATGTAAGTTACCTCGCGATGTGGAATTGTACTCTTACGGGCTGTTGGAGGAGCTTAACTGTAGATTGTCTTTTGTCAATCTCCAAGTCGTTGTTACATTCATACCGTCAATAACGATAAAATCAGGCCTAAAAGCACTTGTGAAAGTTCTGAGTACACTGAAGTCCTCCGGATTATTTATTATTATATTATTGATTAATTGATAAATGCGTTTTTATTTAAACAAAAAATTTAATAACTAGACAGAAAGACCTCGAGGAAAAGAATCCTTCTAAGCAAATATAAAATAGAAAAAATGATGCTTACCGAACACCGCAAAACCTAAAACATTTACGCCAGTTTATGGCTCTAGCCAAATACCGTAGATTCTTAAAAAAATACGCTACCAATACAGCGTGCACCACAAAACTAAACAGAAGCCACGAACCATAAAGTTGGGGTAAGGAACAAGAAGCTGTGAAGGAATACATCACTGAAACTCTCATTACTAGTGATCCTGTCTTAAAAGTATACAAACCGGAGCTAGCAACTGAACTATATATGCTCGAGTACTTCGGGATTTGGCGCAATAATATTTCAAAAACATGACAGCATGAATAGGGTTATAGTCTATTACAGCAAAATGATACAAGGTTTCGAAAAAGGTCTTACGATTAAGAAACATTAGCAGTCGTAAATGCCCTCAAGGCATTTCGACACTACTCACATAGAAACAATTTCAAAATTATAACCGATTGCAACTCAATTAAACTAACACAAAACAAGCGCGACATCTCGCCCAGAGTCTTAAATATATATCTGCAAGATTTCAACTTCACAATCGAATATTAAAGGCTGCAAGGTTGATCACTTCAAGTATCTAAGTAGAAACGTAATGCACATAGCTATGATGGCAGCAAACAAACAACACCAACGCGACCGATGAATAAACCTATAATAAAGGAAGACGCCAAAAGGAACGACCTGTTGCAAATACTAAAAGAAGTACACCTAGACGCAACCTAATACACCGAACAAAGTGGATGTATATACCACATTGCAAAAGTAAATGACACCAAAATATACTAATGGTACGTTTCAAGAGGCATTCGAAAGTCTACTTCGCCTATATCATGACGAACAGTTTTTCGTAGGATTTGAAAAAATAAAACTAAAAATAAAACTTTACAGGATGGCGGTGTCGACTACAACGGGCGAACCCGTCATCCCAGGCTGGTATAACTATATATATCGTTCTTTCAGCCGTGGGATGAGCGTAGAAGACTTGGGGACAAGACAATCTACTGTCTAGTTCACCAGCAACCCGTTAGAGACCAACTCCTTACGGCGAGGCACCGGGAAAGGTAAACCACCGGGCAGCCTCACCCCCTAACTACCAATTTTGGCAGTATATCTCCGTCTGGAATTAACCTTCAGGATACCTCCGTCCTCCCGACTGGTTACGGGTCCGAAGTCTTTTACGCAACCTCTACCTGTTGTATTACAGCGGTAATTCAGTTTGAATTTATCGCGGACCTGGGCGTTTTTTGCCCGTAGTGCCATACAGGATCGAGTGGCCCAAGGTCATTTCAAGAGTGGCATGATATCAGGTGAACATCCACCCCCGCTGCTTAGGAAACAGTGTATTTCCATAGTCTCCAGACACCTTCAGCAATTAGTCAGAATGCACAACCGATTGGCTTCGCCGACAGGTGCGCAAACCGTCTAGTGTCAAGTGTCAAAATGGATCTTGTGGCCCAAGCTGCAAGAAACCTTTCACCACCAGGTATATTCACATGCAAGTATTTCAATCACTGTATAGTATAGACAACCTTCAAAAGAACACTCCATTTTCAATACGGCACTCTTGTGTCGTATTGACACAATAACTATTTACCCAATAACCAAGAGCTCCTGAACCATTTCCCATCTTCCATGGGAACTGCCTTGGACCATGGCGTATCCGAGACGGAAGAGAAAAAATGTACGTAATAGATGTACGTAATAAATGTACGTAATAGACGTAATAGACATAATGTACGTAATAGATGACATTACCGGTGAAACATATCTAAAATAGTTTAAAAACTAAGTAAGAATATTTGGCACTCCTGGACATCAAATAACTGATGCCTTGCCTTTGTCACACATTGATAGAAAGATGCTAAAACCCATCAATATATTATTGGCTATATATGCCCTCACATACAAATAAGTTGGCTCCACAAACCCTTTGCTCCTAAATCATGTGACAGAGAGAGAGAGAGAGAGAGTAATAAATTGAACAGTATGCCAGAGAATAACGCGCCAATATTCTTCGCGGTAGCTCTCACACCGGAAACGGTCGGCTGTATGCCAGCGAACTGCGACCAAACTACTACTGGCCGGCTTTCAGTGGTCATTTTAGAGCGTGAAAGGACCACCTAGGTGATCATATATCGATGGCTAAAACCATGGCATATCGATTATGACCACATAACGCCCTATACGCATCGCACAAACGCTCAAGCAGAACGATACATGCGAACTATAGCATACCTAATAAGAACAGAAACGTACTTAACGTTAGACTGGCCGAATAGCCTATGGAAGATTCAAGTCCTAATAATAATGTCTACCATAGACAACGGCGGTTGAAACATCGCCGAAACGTCAGGTGTTACAAACTTCACGCGGTAGTTTTTATCTTATTGATATAATAATAATTACATTATACCCAATAATAATATTAGGTTATTTTGCTTTAATTACAACATTATCAGCAAAGCCACATGTTGTGGAATATGACGATTTCTTCCGAAATATCAGTTTCAGACATTTCTATATCGCTGCACAGATAACCCGAGTTGAAACAAAATACGAAAGAAATGATTTCCACTTGGCTGTGGTGGAGAGAGGGGTTTGGAAGGGGTTCGTTCGGAAGAGGAAATATTGCGGGCAAGTGAGGGAGAAAGATAAGGCTTACTTGACAACGGGAGGCGCGACACGACGCGACGCTTCTACAACGCATCCGCTTCGAGCAGCGATCGCATGATTTATTGTTATGACTACCGCCCGCGAGGTGAACGACTTCCTCGTTAAAATCCCATACCGTAAGCCATGGTTCACGCCTTTTGAGCAATTTTGTATATTTTGGGCGACGAACGTGGACCGCCTGGGGTTCTGTTTCATTACATGTAGCATACTTGATTCGAAAGTGATTTTGGATGATAAATTAATTGAGTTTGTTTCTTTATTTTAAATTGTCTATAATATTTAAACCTTTATATCCATATTCTTTAGGTTTTGTTTTTTTTCTTTCTTATTCCATAGTGCTACAATTTCAAAATCTCATATACGCGTTGTAATCTTAGGACAGCAAGAGATTTTAGAGGTTGTACCCATTCGTACCAATCACATTTTGTTATAGATTCATGAATTTGGAATGCTTTACCGAATAATGTCAGAACAAGCTCCAGCATCACCACGTTTAAGGTCAGGCCCAAGGAGCTCGTAAATCTAAAACCATAACATAGCCAACTCCCCTACTTTCCGCATCCCTTTCCTTCTTTCGTCTCTTTCCATACCTCTGCGTCTTTATTTCATTTTAATAATTAGTTTTTTTTGTTATATATTTTTTTTCGTAATTTTCTGTTTATTTTAATAATTTATATTTTAATATTGTTTAGTCAATGCAAAACTTGTAATATACACATGTGTTATTACAGGTTACAGGTTAGCCTTTAGATGATAGATATTGCCGCAATGCATTTGGCCCTCATTTTTAATTGAAAATAGTATATTATTATTATAATAATCATTGATGTTATTATAAATAATTACTACGTTTTAATGTTTTAATTAAGCAAACATACTAAAACGGTGAGCTTATTACAAAGAGACATCTTCTACAGCTAACCTATGTGTAGTGTCAGATAAAAACGTACACGAGAAAAAAATGAATAGTTGTAGTCGTAGCCACATTTATTTAATTGAATATTGAATAAAATATGAATGAACTTAGATTATGACCAATCATATAACGTTATACAGTTAATGGCCAAAGAAAGTAGAGGACGGGGAAAAGAAAGAGCCGGAGGGAAAACAAGAACAGGTTATGACTCAGCGAGATAGTAATTATTGACGTTAGTGTGGCGGGTGAGTTCCTTATATTTATTTGCAGAGCATTCCACAGCGTTGCTGCGTGCAGAGAATTCAGAAAACCGCACACTCTATAATCTATAAGAATAGAACCAGCGTACTGCTCTGCCTAGGTTGCTGCCCTGTATATGCTGGTGCTGGTGTATACCTCGAGTCTCCCGACAGTTCACTTGCATAGGCGGAGTGCGTGTGTCGGAACTAAATTCGAGTTTTCAAAGAAACAATGCCGAATTGTACTTTTAACGCATGCGTATGTAACTTTATGAACCCTAAAATAAAAGCCCATGCCATTACTTTTTACAGTCGTAATTTTTGATTTATAAAGGTTTTCAAATTAGCCCATTATCTAACATATCATATTAGCTATCCTTGACAATTCCTATTATTTTCCTTGACTTTTTTTATTACTATTACTTATTTATTTATTTTGGTTACTATTGTTTGATATTATTTGACATTTCATTTCAATTTTATTTAAATGTTATTAACACGATTATTTTGTTTTCTGTATTTTATTTTAAATATTTCCTATTGTGATCATTAGTTAGTGATTATTAGGTATACTTTGCAATGGTGACGGTAATATATATATATATATATATATATATATATATATATATATATATATATATATATATATATATATATACATTGTAAATGAATTGTTAAATTAAATAAATAAATAAAATATGCGGTGAGGCGGCGAGGCGGCACGGCGCGGACAGGTTACCCGAATCATCGATAGCGATGTACACTTTAAATAAAATATCAACAAGTTTTTCATCCTCTTTTTCTATGACACATCCGTCTGTGAGTTAAATTTTTTATATACACTAACTACGATTTCGATGTCCTTCACTACATATGTTCCATTGGCACAGCACTTGCTTGTCTAATCTGTATTTTTTTTATATACTGTGATTACCTACATAACTTAATTGCCTTGATGCTGGATTCTTACAATGTGATAGAGATTTTTTGAATTTCTTTTTTTTTGTCAATTTTGTTAATTTACATTTTAAATGATGGTTTTAATTGTATATTTTAATAGAGGGCTCCATACCTTACGAAAGAGGTTCGTACTAGAAAATATTTTCACATAAATTTACTGGAAAAGGATTTTTTTTTTAGCTGCTAAGTGTAACTTAATGTAGCATTGTTTTATGTGGTAGCTCCATATTTACACAGATATTACATATATTTAGTCTATTTTAGTATCATGATATACATAATAATATTAAATAATCATATATATATATATATATATATATATACATACACATATATACATATACATCTACACATACAGCACTATAATTAACCAATTTCTCCGTTTCATTCCTTCCTAGCTCAATCAACCATTCCGTCATAATTTTTCTTCCTCGTATGGTATCAAACTTCACTTTTAATTCCGAATGTATTCTATTGTGTAGTCGGACAGCTAGAAAAGAAAAATATCATTGGGCGAATTTAGCTTTCTTAAGGGGGACATCATGTTGCATGGCTGTAACTACGCGTGTTTTGGTAGTGTGAGATTTAAAAATATGCCGCTCTGTGTGGATGTAATAAAATATTGTTGATACTGTCACATATAATTGGCATATGTCTAGTACTTGGAACTCTTTAAATAAGCGGTCACTGGAGAACCTAAAAGGCTTCTTATTGATTACCCTAATTATTGACTTTTGAGCCTTAATCAAGGAATCTAGAGCTGAGAGTGATATGTATATATTTCTTAATATTAACATTTAAATAAGCAACCCTAATAGATGAACAAATCTTATTAACATGCTCTTTTTATTTGGTATAAAAATTAGTCATCTTTTAAAAAATATTAATAAAATTTTAAATACCCTAATACTTTTGAATTTTTGAGACGAGACTCGACGATACTCAAGACTAGTCTCGTCTCATCACCATCCTCTGTGACTTATTTGCAGCCACTTTTATTGTCTCTTGTATTCGGACACATCATCATACTTTCGGGGACCAAAATGAACGTACCATCTGTTTTTTCTCTTGGAAGAACTAAATCGACGTATTTTCGGTGGCTGCATTATTATTTTGGGAAATCATTAATTTAACTTGTGACTTTTTTGTGATTGAAAAATGTAACGATACTTCAAAGCTGTGTCGGAGAATTCAAAAGATGTTTGTTTTTCAAATGTTAATCAAATCGGAATTATATGCACTTACTTGGAAATTAGTTCTGACGAAGTTATTACTGAAAAAAAACAACGCTTTAAATATCGCATTAAGTTTATTTTAGTATAGTTTTCAATACACTTACAAAATACATCCAAGATCAAAACTCTCCCAAAATCACAAATTTTCGAAATTCGATTATCTCAATTATTTTAAGACACGGAAAATAAAAATAAATATAGCTATTTACAAATGAAAATCAAGAGTACTTATCTATTTCCTCATAGTGTTAATTGGAAGAATAATTCCTAGAGTGTACTACATATTTTCAGGACTATCTATATATAGTTCCTAATTAAACTTACAAAATAATAGTCTCTCGTAATTACATAATATCACATTTTAAATGATACTTGGATATGATTGTGCTCTATAAACAACTAGGCCTTACGGAGATATTAAAATAATACTTTTTAGTGTGTGGTAACAGTTACGATTTGGCAACGATTAATGACTAGGTTCGCTTACCGTCGATAAAATAAAATCAGTCTTATTGCTTGAGAAGGAGGTCTCCTTGTTGGCGAATTGCTCGATGACCGAGGGCCTGGAGTAGTGGTGCTCGATCGGACGCATCGGTTGGATGTTCTCGTACGTGCTGCGATCGCCGTCGTCCGTGGAGGACGAGTTCCTCGAGACGGAATCGCTCGAGTCCTTATCGGGGGGATTCATCTCTCGGTACGGGCGAGATTTGTCCGTGTGGAATCTGTTATTTACGAAATCCGTTTTCTTCTTGTTGGGATTGTAAGTGCGAACGACCGCCATTCTGTGACTTCTGCGAATCGTACCGCAAGATCCTTTCGACAGCGGCGCCAGTCTTCCGTTGGTCGTCTGCGTTAGTTTTGGATGATGTATATTGCGATCTTCAATATTATAAGTTGTGTCACACACATCAGGCGACTGGTCGAATTTTGATATGTAATTATTGCCTAGATAAGTATCAGAATACACATTTCGATGATATGTCGTATCGTTTCGAGAATAAACATCATTTATATCATCATTCTTAAAAGCATTATCGTTGAAGTTTTCAGCATTTCTCGGAAGAACGCCCTGTGACATAAAATAATCAGCGTTAGACCACGCATATTTTAAAATAATATCATATTTAATATTCATATTTACCATGGATCCTTTGCGGTGTTTTTTATTGCTGACTATAGTAGCTGAAGCATAGGCAGGAGCTGCATCATTCATCGCCGGAGATTTATTTTGAAATGTTATCAAACAAGCATCCACCTCAGCATAATCCGGCGTGGATTGATTGTTAATTTTATCATAAGATGGAAGCGGAACAGTACCGTGGCTAAAATCTTGACTGCGAAGATCTCTTTCAGTCTGTCTCCAAATATTAGGTTGTTTATCCATCCACAGTAAAGAATCTACTCTTGTAACACTTTTATTTGTATTGTTCATTCCTACTGCTTCTTTGAATCTAACTACGATTCCATCAGTTTTCTTGTCTGCAACAAAACAAACAATAATTAATCTGTACTAAGTAAAACATATAAGAAAATAAAATATACGTACCATAAAAATCGGGCAGTGCGCTATTTTTCATTATTATATGACGTTTGATAATTAATATGATTGCTGCGAACAGAAGAGCCATCACTGTAATGACTGATGCTATCAATGATAAGAACCACTTTTCGGCGAGCAAGTCATTAGCAACGCTGGGAATGAAATCCTTATTAATAGAATTGCTAAAAGATAAGGTAAATCATTAATCAACGCTATCAATTGAACTAAATAAAATTAAAATTAAATGTCGACGAACCTTATTTCATTTTCACTTGCAAATGATGAAGAATCAAGCCTCAAAGTCGCTGGTAAAGAAAACGGGCCTATTCCTTCTTTAGTAGCTGCAGCTAGTTGCACAGTATATGATACTGCTGGTTTCAAATTTCCTAGTAATAGCGTATTAGAGTTGGCATCAACTGTGACATTGGTGAATATGCTTGAATGATTTGTCTGTTCATCGAGTCGCACGACCACTTGATAAGAAGTGATAATCCCGTTTTGCTTAAAAGGCGGCGGAGGTTTCCATTTCAAATAAACGGCGGTAGAATTCAAAACTAGTGCTTCTATATTTACGGGTACGTCATCAGGAACTAAAACAAAATCCACTATTAACTTCACGAATCTCTATACAAATACACGATTACAAAAATCACACATACCATCTTCTAGCGTCGTGGCTATTCTGGAATTGGACGGCCTTCCAATTATATTTTTATAAAATGGCAGTAGAAATAATTCGTACTTCGTAAATTTGTGCAAACCGGTAATAGCAACACTCGCCGTTGTGGCAGAATACAGTACAGTCAACATATTATAATCGGCATCGTTTTTGTTGTTTTCATTCGGTTTATAATACACGTAAAATCCTTCAAGATATTCAGCATTGAGCGTCTAAAAAAACAAGGAAAGTATTTGACACAACAACATATTTTAAAATATAGAAATATTGACAATAAAATAAATGCTCACCTTCCAAATTAATTTAATGGTAGTAGACTCAACAGCCACTGCATCAACTAAAGTAACAATAGAATCCGATAACAAATGAGCTCTAGCCTCGATCAAGAATGAAACAGCAGGAGACCCCCAAGTATAATCAAAATCATTCTTGATCGTAACGGGGTCGGACGTTTTACTCGGCGGTGAAAAACCATGTGAATTTTCAGCTCTTATTATAAAAACGTACGTGTTGTCTGGTATTAACCCATTTTGCGTAAAAGTCGTTCCTTGAAATTTCGTTGCAACGATCGTCCAACTGAGATCATTCTTGTTCACTTTACTATTACCGATTTTTAAATCTTTTCCAAACATTTCAATTTGATATCCAAGCAAAGACGACGATCCGATTTTATTATTTTGAGTCCACACTATCGTGATGCTCGTTTCTGTGATATTTTTGATCTGAGGTTTTGTCGGCGCTCCCGGCAACAGAGAGAGCTCAGCGCCTCTGAAGAAATTGATGCTGGGATTCCTCGGAGAATCAACTTTTAGATTACCGCTCCAAACCGATTTTCCATTCTTAGAAGAAGCGACACATATATACTTTCCATTGTCAGACATATCTAAATCTTTTATAGTCAGTGTTCCGGCTTGAGAGATATTCGTCTTGTGATTTGGCATGACTGGCTTACCGTTGTGATACCATGATATTACTGGTATTGGATCGCCAGTTGCACTGCAATGAAAAATTGCTATAGATTTTGTAGGCAGAGTTTGATTGGCCGGTCCATGTTCTATGATAGGCGGAGGCGGATCTTTTGAATACACTAATACTTTCGCTCTTGTAGTTACAGCCCCTACTTCGTTTACCGCTGAACAGCTGACAGTTGAACCAGAATCTTTGAATGTAATATTTTCTAGCAGCATAGTACTTTTGCTGTCTGTGTTTAACGTGCTTGAATATCTGCCCCATGATTTTCCAGGAAATATTAGCGAAGTGTTAGAATCGATTGTCCAAAATATTGTAGGCTTTGGATTGCCGACTGCCAAACAGTGAAATATAACTTGAGATCCGTCTTCGACGCTTTCGGTTGTAGGACGGATTTGAAACGATGGCCGAGCTAAAATAACACAGATTAAAATCAATATAAAATTATTACATACAATTTTATATAACAATGATTCTTACCATGGACAGTTAACATTCCGCTGACTGTTAGGGCTCCAACGGAATTATCTGCTTCGCAGATATATTCTCCTTGATCTTCCAGTGTTACTGCATCGAGTCTCAAACTTCTATCTTCCAGAATATGTACACGACCCAGCGGCATATTACCTCCTCTGGCTGATCGTCTCCAAAGGATGTCTGGTAAAGGATCGCCACCGACCAGACATTGGAAAGTAGCTGAAGAACCTGATAGTATTAATACGTCTTGTGGTTTCGCTATTAGATATGGTTTTACTGAAATTAAAATTTAAACAATAAATGCTTTGAGGATTTTGAATACGCCGCATTTTTTTGTTAGAAATTAATGATATTACCATTTACTTTAAGATGAGCTACTGCTGATTCTCTACTTCCAGCAGCGTTGCGTGCTAGGCATTGATATGTTCCGTTGTCTGATTGTAAGGTATTTTCGATAACTAGATTTCCGTTTTCGACTAAACGAACTCTGCAAGAAAAGTAACGTTAAACCCGATGGCAGATTGATATATTTTTAATGATAATAGCAAATATACCTTGGAGTTTGCTCAAGATCTAAAACGATCCCGTTTTTCTTCCAAGACACTTTGGGTTCCGGGGTACCTTTCGGCGGTGAACATTCTAACAGTGTCGAGTCCCCTTGTGCGACCATTGTCGATATTGGTTCAATTCTAAATTCTTCGCGTAGAACTGCAAAGCAATATATTGCTGGTTCCTCAGTGTGCATTTATATTTATGATGATTTATAGATTTCGACGATTAGATTCGGGCTTACCGGCGACCTGAAGTGTTGCATTTCTGCTCCTGGCTGTCCCGTGTAAGTTGGTGGCCTCGCAAATGTAAGTCCCCGCGTCTGAGTGTTGCCTGCCGTGCGACACCCTCAGAAAGAATAGTTCCCCGCCCGGAAGCTGAATATGATGCGAGCCCTCGAGCCGAAGTGGGACGTTGTTCTGCAAGACGGAATACATAGCTACAATAGCTCCCATATATGCATAACTGAAAAATATATAAATCTAGTGTATATTCAGATAAGTTGTTAACTACAACATAATATCGTAATTTCACTGCTGTAATGATGAATAGTGTCTTCTGTTGTACCTATGTTCCACAAAATATCGCTACTTAAGCATTACTTATTAGATGTCAACTGTTTTTTCAGTGCATTGACGCTTATTTTTTAATTTATTGTTTGTTTGTTTGTTTGTTTGTTTATACTCTTTATTGTGAAAATGTCACAATGGGCGGGTTTATTGTCATATGACAATCTCTTACAACCAACCCTACTATGACGTGTTGTATGTATGTGTGCGTGTAAGATGTCTGTAAGTGTGTGTCTTGTTATTGCATTCGATCGACAGAATTGAAAATGCAATTCCGTTAATTTAATCCCAACGGAAAATGGTGACCCAGCCGGGAATCGAACCCGGGACCTTACAATGTAAGATCAGGCGACCTAACCACTATGCCACCGGGAATTAATAACTATAAAACATTGATTTTGATATAAAAATTACAGGAAACTAATAGCAAAACCTTAATCTCATGCTTATTTTATTATGTCACCCAACTGGAATTAACCCGTTCTAGGGTGGGCAGGGCTCTAATAGTACAATAAATTATTTAATCTATGTAGTAAAATTCTCATAAAAGTAAGTTGCATTTAAATGTGGCAATATGGCGAAAACATTAATCGCAATTCCAATATTTAAATTGGCAATACAATGGAACATAAAATTCCGTTAAGTAGAGTGAGACAAATAAAATAGATGCAAAACTAAAAAAAAAGAGAAAAATAAAGTTATTTTTGTAAATTACTACTCTAGAATGATAATACTAGGAAAAAGGTATTAAATTGGTGCACGCTATACCTTATACCATCTGATGATAGGAGAAGGTCTGCCCGATGCTCTGCAGTTGAGTGTCGCTGGCTGATGACGTGCGACCACTGTGTCCACCGGCTGCTCCGTGATCGAGGGTGGAAGACCGTCATCATCATCATCAGATCCTGGCAATAAACTTAAACTGTATACAACTACAACGACTAACAGCACCACGGTGACTTTATTGAATTTTCTATTAGCATCAGAGTTTGAAAAATCTGAATTTTTACCACCAATTTTTAAGAGAAAGTAAAATTTCAAAATAGCAGCTGTTGAATATTCGACGCCCACTTTTGTAGCTTTCTAGTTTCTGAAAGAGTGAATTTTTATTTAATTCATTTTAATCGTTATGTAAAGCATTTAAAATGCAGCGTACATTTCAAAATTGAATTGTTTCAATGGCAATTAATATGTTTAGCAGGAAACAATAGTGCTAAAGCTGCATGGGTGCGAACTAATGTTAACTATTGCAAACTATTGTATAAAATTTTTGAAAAATAATATAAATAGTGATTTAATATCTTGATAAAAGACAGCGAAATGAGTTGAATTAAAATCATTTAAGGATAAAACAATATCCCTTCCGCCGATAGACTCGGTAAAAAACAGGAAATTGTAGTATTGATTACAAATAAAATCAACTTTAATAATGGACTTCATGATTAATGTGAATAATTCCCATAACATATAAAACTTGATGCTATAACGAACATAAATAGTGCCAGGTTAATAATAAATAAATACAAACGGAGCTGCCATGGAATTCACCGACCGGAGTCGGGCCCATCATAATACTATTTTTTACACTTCTGGGGGGTGAGCAGTGGATTCCGGACTTACGAACCGGCTGTGGTAGGTTTAGGACAGCTGTCTTGCCACATGTGAGCGTTCACCTTACCACCCATTCACTCCTCCTTCGAAGCCATAGAATTTGAGATGCGCAAATCGCAGTTTTAGATAATTTTTCTAAGAAAGAGTTGATTATTTTTCTGGAAAGGCCAAGATCTTTAAAGAGGTGAAATAGAGATTTAGCTGGCAGGCCACGAGCGCCAACTTCCACCGCGTGAAGGTGAACAGTGAAGCCGTTCCGGGTTACGGCATTTGCAAGATCATGGTATTTATTTAATTTGTACTCGTGTTCTTTTGGGATATTTGATTCCCATGGAACAGTTAATTCTACAATAAGAGCCACCTTCCGAGATAGAGAGTAAAGAGTTATATCTGGACGGAGGGCTGTGCATCCGAGACTTTCAGGGAATTTATACTGCTTAGAGACCGAATCAACCTCCAGAATCCAATCTGTAGCTTTCTCGATTATTGAGAAAGGTTTTGTAGTTAAATGTTTTTTGCCTTTAGAGCCATCCCGCACAAACTGTATTGGGGGTTTGGAGGATACTGTCAAACCCTTGTTGGCACGAGCCACTGAGAGACTAATTACCTCGCGAATAACAGCGAGAACTTTGTCATGGCGGTAAGTGTACCGTCTAAGGCCACCTTGCAGCCAGCTAGAATGTGTCTAGCTGTGCAAGGGGTATTGCTACAGAGGGGACAAGAACTATCCTCGGCAAAGCTCCAACGAGCGAGGTTACTGGGGTCTGGAAGTGTATGCTGAAAGGCATTCAAATAAAATTTCAGCATCTCTGGCGTCCAGTCATAGAGCATTACCTTCCAGTGCATTGGAGGCGGAATGCAAAAGTCCCAAATTGTTGTCCAATCATTCTGGCATTGAAGGCCAATAGCATGAGCCATACTCTTGCTGTCGTAATCTCCCCGCAAAAGAGACTTCTTCAAGTCCACGTCGCTCGTGGTTGTACTGCCATACCCCAGACCAGTGCCATTCTGGCTGATTCCAGTAAGGAACTTTTTGTGGAAGTCTACGCGGGCTTGTAGATCATTTGAATCACTACGGCCACTTATTACGTGCTTCGATATTGCCGGATCTTTGGAATTGCACAGAATCGAATTTTTGGTTATTCTGGAGTTGGCGTAGAGCAGAGAGGGCAGTTTAAGCGCTAGCCCAAAATTTTGTTTGGACCTGAAGAGAGTCGAGGGGTCAGCTGGTTTGGCTAAGGACAGCCAGGATTTTAAACTAGCTGTCACCAGCGCATCTAGACGGGACAGTTGGGTTTTGGTAAAATCGTAAATAAGAAAGGGCCATGACAAATGTGACGTTAGATAATTGTCATAGATCCAGGCCTTACGAGGGCCAGAAATTAGCAAGGCATCTATTTTCGCCAGGCAACTTTTGAAATGCTCTATAACATGATCGCCCGAGACGTCTTTTCCATGATGGGTGATTTTTCTGCCGAGGAATTTGAAATGATTGTTTGGGTCTATAAGGGAGATATTAGAGCCCTTATAGACCAATTTGGGGTCATAGGATGTAAATTTTGTGCCCATGCGGGCGAGTCCAAGGCAAAAACATTTGGAGGGCTTCACTTTTATACAGCCTGACCAGTCGCAGAAAAGCTCCACTTTCTGTAATAGCAGGGAAAGCTGCTTGGGGCTTCTGGTGATGAAAGTTAGGTCGTCGGCAAAAGCGAGGCACGACGAGGTGTATTGGCCGTCTGTTTTAAAACGGTAGCCCCACTTCCTGTCAAACTGGGTCAGGCTTTCCAGCAGTATATTAAAAACTATATTAAAAATCGTCGGGGAGAGGCAACAGCCCTGAAATAGTCCAATTGAATATGGTATAGAGCGGGTAGTCCATTCTTGCGTTTTAGTCCATTAATTATGTAAAAAATCTGAAATTGAAGAATTTCGGATTGAAATACGCAATTCGAAAAAGGATTCGAAAAAAATCGAAAACACGTTGAAAGGACCGCTTGAAAACACGACAAACTGACCCAAAGTTTAGGTCAGTCTGTGAGATCTGTAAATGATGTAATATTATCACTGTAAACCCCAGGTGTGCATAAAATCGAGTGCAATCGAGTTATGAGTTGGCAGTATATGGTTGATGGAGAAACAAAGTGACCCATAACTCATTGGATGATGGAACACACATATCAAGGCTGCTAAAAACGTTCATCGAGAAAAACGGCCAATTGCGAACACCTATCGGACAGCGTAACAAACCACCGGGTGTAGTTTCAAAATCGCATTGTGCACACTTTTACTTTCCAAGCGTGATACGGAAAGCTATTGAAATAAGAACCCCGAACTTCAATGAAGATGACGGTGTGTAACTCTACTACGTGGCACCCTCTTCAATGTTATCAACGCCTATCGCTGAGCACAAATACGCGAACTTTTTATTTATTTATATACTTATTTCATACTTCAGACACATTTATAAAATCGGTTGAAAGGTTTGAAATCTACCTTGCTAGAATGATGCCCGTACTAAGGTAGACTTTCATGCATAGTTTTTAATTTCTATACGCACTAGTTTTATTCGCTTCAAATGCTACGCGGTAAATCTGTTTTCTTTGTGTATAATGCTATAAATCTGATTCTGCAAATCAAAAATCGACGATAATCTGTCGAAGGGATGCGGACGTGGTATTTTAAATCTGGACGCCGTAAATCTCGATATCCCCTAATTTTGTAAAGTCATCCCAGATCGATCGCTCTGTTTACGTCGTATTCCCAAACACAACATTCTTCACAACAGTTTTTGCTTAAGTCAAAGCCGACGCCGACGAAATAGGGCCTCAAAAGAATGGCACCCCTCGGTCCATTCTTTTTTTTCGCTATCCTTCACACTTAATGTTTACTTTGTGCAGTTTTTGAATGGAAATCCCAACAGTATTGCATATATCCCATTCAGGCCAGGCCACAGTTTTGGGAAAGGTCGGAAAGACCGCGGCCATCTGCGTGGGGTCAAAAACTGGGTTAGTACATTTTCTACCTGATGAACTAAAAATTGGGGATTTCAATGCGTGCTGCGTACTTTATTAGCGAAGTTGCCGGTTTCAGCGCCAAGAGTTTATAAAAGGTAAGAAAAGTTTTAATTTGTTCTGCGCTTCGGGATACGCGGAAGGATCTATATATCCCTAAAAGCTTTGTTACAAATTAACCTCGACAACTCAATCAAAAGTTACGGAAGTTACTTAAAAACAAACAATGACGGGGTTGGGCAATACGGGTTTTTTGTACCGTCACTATTACTATACTTGATAAAAATCAAGTCTTAGAATCAGTAGTATAGTTATATATATATATATATATATATTATATATATATATATATATATATATATATATATATATATATATATATATATATATATATATATATATATATATATATATATATATATATATATATATATATATATATATATATATATATATATATATATATATATATATATATATATATATATATATATATATATATATATATATATATATATATATATATATATATATATATATTATGTATATGTATAATATGGATATTATGTATCATTTATATTATTATGCACTTTATGTATTATATGTATGTGTATGTATGTGTATGTATGCGTATGTATATGTATTCTTTGAAGTCAATGAAAAATTTAAAAATGTTTACGTGTTTAAAAATGTATTTAAAAAAATGTTTAAAAATTAAAACGAAATTACTACCGGCTGGTTGGCTGGAGGATATTGCCGTTTATGGCAATAAGCCCGCCATTTGTACCTGTTGTGGTCAATAAAGAGTTTTATTATTATTATTATTATAGTTTCGTATTAAAAGCTCTTAAAAGCCTTCATAATTGGTGTGGAATAGAGGATGCGATAGCAGAACTATTTGTAATACCGGTATCGCTGCGAGGTCCGAAAAACAATGTAAAATAATGAATAGATAACAATTTAATAGAAAAAGGACCTAAATCGAAATATAAAAATAATTCAGAAAAAATGCATTATCATAATATCGTTGTATATCATAATAAGTTGGCGAAATTTTGACTACGAGAGGTAAGCAGTTTTCTAATTAGCAACTCAGCGTGTAGTTTGTTTGTTTGTTTCTATCATACGATAATATCTTAGGGGCTCGCTAGACGATCAAGCATGCTTGTCAAGCTTCACGTCGCGGGCTGGGAGGAGATCGTATACCGCAGGAAATATGCAAAAATATTTTTTAAATATTTACCAAAAATGCCTAATTTGGTAGTTTTATACCAGAGAGTCACGTTAATTAAACGTAATTGATTAATGAATGACGTGAGTCTCTGGTATTTTCAAAAACTAGGCATTTTTGGTACTTAAATGTTTTTAAAAAAAATCATATTTCCTGCGGTTTACGATCACCTACCTGCCCGTGACGCGAAGCTTGACAAGCATGCTTGATCGTCTAGAGAGCCCTTTACAACCAGCTGTATGTTTACTATGAAGCGATTATATGTATTTTTGCATGTAGCGTGTGTGTTAGTGTGGGTCTAATTATTGCATTCTGTCGACAGAATTGAAATGAAATTCCGTTAATTTGATCCCAACGGAAAACGGTGACGCAGCCGGGAATCGTCGCCGGAACCTTACATTATAATATGATCAGGCGACCTATCCACTATCCATTATGTATGCTGCAATATGTATGCACCGTTGTTTTTATTATCTAAACATAGATTTTTATGCATTGTCTCGCTCTTTCAGAATGTATTTTTAAACTTTTATCTTAAACCATTTTTTTTAGAGAAGCCATATTTTTGAGATAATGTTCTTTATATGTTATTATAAACATTTTTATATGTTATTATAAACATATTTATATGTTACTAGCTGCGCCCAGCGGTTTCACCCGCGTGGTGATGGAAAATTGTGATAATGATGATAGAAAACCATTTATCTTTATAAATTATAGCCTATTTGTTATTCTGATGTGTAAGCTATATTATTGTAAAGTTTCATCAAAATCCATTCAGTAGTTTTTTGCGTGAAAGAGTAACAAACATCCATACATACATACAAACTTTCGCGTTTATAATATTAGTAGGATATATTATAGTAGGATAGTAGGATAGAATTTAAATTTCGAATGTCAATTTCTTAGGTTTTTTCCTACTGACTTACAGTTATCGTTATATTTTAGATAATTTAAATTATATCTTTATAAATTATAGCCTATGTGTTATTCTGATATGTAAGATATATTATTGTAAAGTTTCATCAAAATCCATTCAGTAGTTTTTGCGTGAAAGAGTAACAAACATCCATACATACATACAAACTTTCGCGTTTATAATATTAGTAGGATTATAAAGATTTCTTCCTAGGAATTATTACTATTAGTGTTGAGAAGTCTAGTCTCGTCTCAAATCTCGTTCTTTAGTGTTTCGACTCGTCTGTGGGTAGGGTTGCCAGGTGGGTCTCTAAATAATGCCGAACTGTGCTTGGATGACAAACGAGGGGGGATGGGGACAAGACGAAGAAAAACATGTATAAAAATATACGTATTCCGACATATTTTTCAATACTGTTCGACTCTTCTCTAATAAGCAGTAATTTTATTACAATAAATATAATTAAATATTATCAAACAATGACGGACCCAGACTAATGTTACATCAAATCATTTTTCTTTCATTCTGATGCCTTACCATCAGATACGTCTGTTTTACAGCAACATCCCGTCCATTAGAGTCTTTATGTTCAAATAAAGGAATTATTTGTTTTGTACAATTTACTATAGAAATAATACCATTACATTAAGTAAGAGAGAGTGTATACGTTCAGAACGTATGGTGTGAATCATTCCTTGGATTCAAGAGTAAAAAAATCCATTCATAGTGCTAAATACACAATCATGCCAAAACTGTAATTAATTTAATAATTATTAGAATCTGGAAATGTTGTTAGGGTTCTATGAATGTCATATGGCATCGTTGTGTTTGTTTTTAAAAAAATCAGAATATTATTCAGAGCGCGAGGACAAAAATACTGATTAAAGTTTAAAATCCGAATGTTCGTCCCTTCACTCTGTTTGCATAAACCAAAAACCCGGCAACCGCACGTCCATTTTTTAAGTAATTTGAAAATCGAACAAGCACCCTAAAAACCGGACTGTTCTGCCTTAAACCGGATGTCTGGCAACCCTGCTGTGACTCTCTCAGTATGACTGTTTAGAGTACCATCTAAAGTGCTCCGCTATACCTACCACAGTTTACCAGACAGTAGCTTGTCTGAAAACAAAATTAAAATCAGCGAATACGTCACGAGTCGTAAAGACTCGGATATGGTCGCCAGATGTCCCGCTACTCGGCCCACGCAGATAGACAAACTCTCGAAAAGGTCTTCAGACTTTACCTGCGCGTGATGCTAACCGTTTGCGTTCGTCGGGACGTACTCCTCTGCCCACATTCCTCTCACCCTCTTCCGGCAATGACCTGTAGCGCGTGAGTAAAGCTACTGGTTGGTATACTGTGGCTATACTTTATACTACGAAAGTCGCCATATTGACATAATAATCAATGCTAGGAAGTATTGATCAATACTGGGTCATGGAATTGTATCAATACTAGCCTACACGTAGATCAATACTGGGTCATTGGAACCAATACTAGCCTACACGTACCGTTTCGTAGTAAAATACTGGTTTCCAAATCGTAGTGTTTTTGAAAAGTCTAATACGCTATACATATTAGATACATAAGTAGCGTTCGTAGCCACGTTTACACCGGTTCTCCTCATTATTACCGAAGCTAAGCAGCGTTGGGCGCGGTCAATACTTGGATGGTTGACCGCCTGAGTATTTGACTGCGTAATGCCCACCTGACGACGTTGCCAATAGGTAACAAGGCGGGTTCCACGATAACCCGCAGGTCTTTGTGGGTAAAAAGAAAACAATGATTTTATACTATCATATCATCGTATTTGACTATAATATACTGGGCATATCTACTTCTTTCATGCCTAATTTTATGTTTTACAACACTCTAATGGCCCTAGATATATTATTGTATTGTTTCCATTGAAATACAACGTAGCGGCTATTACACGCCTAGACGAACAAGAAACAAAAATATTTTCCTTTCGTTTCACGCAGAATTGCCAAACAGCGCCGTTCTCTCCCATTTAAAAATACAATGCGGCCTGAAATTCGACTCGTCTTTATTAGGGAGGCCATAAAATCCTAAGCGCGCCGCCATTTCGAGCAAAGTCAACAGATCGCAAGAAAGAATACTACGGCATTGAATTTGCCTCTGGGAAATAATTGCTTTTGTTAAGGGTTATTTTTGCAATTGAAGTCAATCGGTTTATTACTTTACGGAAATAGCATTAGTAACTGAAGATATTTATGGGGGTCGAGTCGCGCAAACCCGAATCTAGTCGCGCAAAGCCGCGTATTTATCATTACTTTATTAGTTACTCAGTCTAATATTACACATGCGCTAAGTAATGAATGTGTTATATAGCCAATACGTTCATCAACTCAGTTGACTAGGGTAAACGGGGGTGGGGAGAGGGGGGGGGGGGGCAAAATGGAAGGCTTGAATTTAAAAAAGTAAAATACAGAAAATATGTAATAAAGGAAAAACTGAGTACTGCTGATCTTGGTCTATCTAGGAATGGATCCGCTCCAGTATATGTTAGTGAACACCTCACTCAGAAAAGTAAATATATTTTTGGTCGCGCAAAGAGAAGGGTTTTGGTAGAGAAAAATTATATAAATATGTCTGGATTAGTAATGGTAGAATCTTCATGCGCAAGGAGGATGGATTGCAACCGATCTTGATAAATAGTGAGGCTTCTTTTTTATCTCTTTAATAATAATTATTTTAATCATTTATAATTATTATAAATTATATAAGGCTATGACCAATAATCTACTATTAATTACTATTGATACTATTACACATTCTATTAAAATTTTAAATTGTTACAACATACCTACTCATTTATGGAAACTGATTTTAATATTATTAATATATACACCATCTTTAAAACTTATGCTGATCTCATATAATATTTTTGATCATTATTATTATAATTTCATTAGCCATACCATTAAAATAATATTTTCACAACTATTACTATTGGAAACATTATCTGAATTTAATTTTGAATATATTCTTAATATGTCGAATTGGATTATTTTTATCTATTTTATGATTATTTTAATTTTATTTTTCTATACAGATATTTTTATTTGTTCAGTGATTATAATTCATCTTGAAAATTGCGTTGGATTTATTGTTTATATTTGGATATCTGATACTGTATTATATTTCAGATCACTTATCGCTATAATTATTTTACAATATTTAATTACTATTTATACTGAATCAATTTATTTAAATTATATGAAATTAATTTTATTGTGTTCTATGACAGGTATTTTACAAATATAATTTGCAGACTGACAGACTGACAGACGAATTGACATATCAATGACCTAGTTTTTAGAGTAATGATTAATTTCTACATATATTGTTTATTGCCTTAAGTTAAGTCCTTAATATCATTAGATACTATTTTTATATATTTTTTCTCTTTTAGCATATGTAGTTTAAAGTATGCACAAGCCACTATTTTCTTGGTACGCTTGCCTTAGTACGGGCCTAGGCCTAGTTAGGCAGCGTTGATCTAAAGATGGACTGGGCTGCGGTACTCTCTTTTTTGCTACTATTTACAACAGAGCCTCTAATGATAATATGTAATGTACTGTAGTTTTAAAAAATGCGCATTTCTTTAAATAAATAAATAAAATAAATAAATGGAAATGGAACGGAAATGAAAATTTCATGGATTAACGGTTTTTATTTTTAATTAGGGGAAAAATAACATGATTGGGAAAAAAAATATCAAATCGCATAATTAGTTGAGAGTTACCGTTCTTTAAGTCAATCAGCTTTAATTTTTATAACACAAAATTAAAAAAAAAAAAACGTTCGAAAATCTGTTTTTCGTATTAATTCGGATAGCATAAAAAGTCGGCTACCGTATGATGAAACTGTGATTTTTCTGTCGTCCGTTTGAATGGCAGCTTCCCGATCGCTTTTCGGTACGGAACCCTAAAGCTTATCGGTTTTTTCCCAACGATGAATGAAACAGATTGGCAAGATCATTTCTAAATCGGACGACGCGTTCTTGACTTAGACCTCTTAAGCCTATTACTGTAACTTTTGAATGAATACATGTTCAATTTCGAAAATTACTTCGATAACCGTTTGAACATAATCTTTGTGTCCGTACGGCCGAAAATGTGATTTTTTAGTCGTCCCTTTCTATGGCAGCTGCATGGCTTGGTTTATGGACGGTCCCCGAAATCCAATCAGCTCTTACTATTGTAGCCAAATAGCAACAAATTTCGGAGTTTGACGGAAATAATTGGTAGTTTTGATGCGTACTGTTAAACATACTAAAAGTCCCCTACTCTACCTATTGCGCTCGAGCCGCCATCTTAAAAAAATAGAGCTCTGATTCAGTTTTTCGCTTATACCTAGCTAACTGTTAACGATAGAGGACTTTTAGTATGTTTAGCAGTACGCATCAAAACTAATGGGCGCTAGTGGGCCTTTGCTGAATTGGCCACGAAGACCAATTTGTTCAGGATCGGTCACACTCACGGGTCAACACCCATCTTGTGCATTCTGACTAACAGTCGTGGGAGTCTGGAAGCAGTACTGCTTCCTATAGAGCGGGGGGGAAGGGGGGGTTGCGGACCTTACGGCGACTGCTCTTGAAACGACCATCGGCTACCCGATCCTGGATGAACAGCCGGGTAAAGGACGCTGTGGTCCGCGATAGATTCGGTATACACCGTTTCACCGCTTTAAGGGAGAGGACCGCACAAGCGACCTCGAACTCGTAACCAATCGAGAGACCGGAGTAATCTGGTCGCAATTGGAAGTAAGGGCGTGAGTGTAAGCCCGATGGGTAACACTCCTGGCTATCTCTCGGTTAAGGCGTCGGCCTCTTACGGGTATGTGGCGGAGCTTGACGGTGAATTGTTTTGTCCAAGTCTTCTGCGCTCACTCCAGGGAGATAGAACGACTAATCGTTAAAACTTCCTGAGGTGACCGGTTCGCCCGTTGTAGTTGACAACTCTAGTTAGTACGCATCAAAGAATATCTATGCCAAGTTTCAAGCTATTACCAATTATTTCTCCTAAAATTCCTTATTTGACTGGGATAGTGATGAATCAACAGATTGGCGAACAAATTTTCAAATCGGTCGACGCGTTCTTGAAATATCAATGAGCGAGGCCAGAATACAGATAGATGGACAGATTTTTTTTTTCGTTTTTACGGTTGTAAGTGTCCCAAAACGTACCAAAATATTTTTTTTCTCAAAATCTATTTTTTTTTATTAGTAAATGCAAGACATTTTGTTTTATTCTTGTCTGCGGGTAGGAATAGTTCTAGCGTAAAATGTTTAATAATACTCATATACGAGAGAAAGCAATTAGCAATAGTCTATTAAATTTCTTTTAAATTTCTCTTTTAAAGTGGTCGGGTACGTATTTTATAGAATCCCCAAACATGTTTTTTATATAAGATTCGCTTATAAAAACTGCTTAGTTTAGTATATGTTTGTATTTTCTTTATAGATGCATGTATATGTTCTGGTATTTAAACATAAAAGCTTGCTTAAAAGTGAAGACTTGATAGATAATAGGTAGACCATGCTACTCAAGCTAGTACTTTACAGATTTCCATATCGTAGCCTTGATATGAAGCCTTCTTTATATTGTGCCGGGTATTTCTTTTCTTTCATCGTCTTGTCTCAGACTTTAAAATCTTACTCCAGTAAGTCGATCAATCTTTCTTCCCTGTGATACCATAGTCTGATGGTAGTAGGAGTATTGTTTCTACTCCGGTAAATCCACAATTTAATTTATAGTACCCCATCCATTATCTGTTCTAAATTATAGATTTCGCATTTTTTATCAGATATAATTAAAATCTTACTTACCCTCGGACGATTGAGATAAATGTACGCCAACCAGGAGTAGACAGAGAAGGTGAATTTTCAGCTTCGGCATAATTGTCTCTTTCGCGCATCCTCGAATTTGAAAACACTAATTTGTTCACTGTTTTTTTTCTTCAGATTGAAATTCCGAGTTACTTCATAGCGATTAAGGAATGATCTGAAACAATAACAAAATTGAAGTTAGTAAAACCACAGTATACCAGACAGTAGCTTCTCTTAGAACAAAATTGAAATCGAAGCAAGTGACGTCAGGAATCTTAAGGGCTACCATAAATTGTAATATGATTACTCGTCTTCTTCTTGAAGCATCGTCCCGGCCATATTTACGGTGCCCCGGCGACGCAGACGCTATTATGCTACCGATTTGTTCTGAGAATATCATATGGCGTCGACTCGTAAATCTGCACAAAAAAGTAATAGTAAGAGCGGA
>OX155950.1:11240315-11352919 GCA_944548615.1 Micropterix aruncella
TCAAAATTTTATGGAATATTAATTCAGTCATTTACAGATGTTTATTAAATTCACTGATACATATTGGAAAATTTTGTATTTTTTTATTATTTTTATCTTAGGGATATATCTGCTCGTTTAGGGGTTAGTATTGGCACAGGATACCGAGGTAGAAATATCGGATGGTTTTTATTTTCCAAACACATGGTGTTTTTTATTTTTTTTTTTAAACCACATGGAAAACGAAACCAAATTGGCTCAGTCAATTCCAGTTTTAAGCTATCAAAAAATTTTATTTTTTACAGTGGCCAAAACAATTTAAAATTAATGTCATTTAAAGGCCGGTTAAAGGTAAATTATCTCCCCACCAAATAAGTTTCTTACAGGATACAGGTAGGTAATATATTTCACGCCGTTGTCCAGGGCAGACTCTACCCTGGACAACGGCGATTGTAAGATCGCTGAAACGTCAGGTGTGTGGGTGTGTGTGTGTGTGGGTGTGTGTGTGTGTGTGAGAGAGAGAGAGAGATATATATTCTTCGCGGGATTGCTCACACCGGAATGTACTTGAGGAACTAATACTGGCGGCGATCCGTATTGATACCTACTGAAGTGGACATTTTCGCGCGAGAAAGGCCTGTCTAGGCCCTTATACATCGATGGTTATTATATATCATTTAAATTTGACAGGATACCGTAACGGCGTGTTTAAAATGCTATTGGGCTACTAAACTTAAGAGAAGATTAATAAATGTTTGGCACTATGAGTGCCATCTACACGTTACGTGTCATAGTAAAATCCTAGCTGCCAAAACGTAGTACCGTACTGAGCAATTTGATAAACTGTATAATCAATGTTCAAAGTAAAGATCCCAAACACCCACAACACGACGATTTTGATGTATATATGTATAGGATCGGGAACCGAAGTAAAAGCTGCATCTACCAAATAGAAGAAAGAGAACATTGCATTTCTCATTCCCTCAGTTTATTCAACAGGCTGTCTCGCTTTTTTATTTCTTAAGCTCTTCCCACAAAGGAAGTCCAGCGCGGAGGGACACTTAAAAAGTCGCCTTCACCGTGGGTGGCATTCGTCGAGGCCGAGCCCGCATCTCAACAAAAATACAGTAACCGAGCAAAATAAACCGTCGAGCGGTGCGGTCTCCACGAAGATCATAAAGCAACGAGCGTGGTCATTAATTGCACCCCATTCATTACGGGAACGGGCGCCCAGCGAGATGGCGTAAGCTACGTCATCGCCTGTAATGCCTGTAACTGAACAGTCACGGGTTCATTTCATTACAAAAACAGCGAAATTCAAAATGGCAAATTTCTGTTTGCATAAAAGTTTTGGATATTTGACCTTTCCGTGGTAGCCATTCTTAGAAAGGGAATGAGAGAATGCACTATAAGGTTTTTGCACCTGAAATATTAACGATGATTGCAAAGGTGATGCTCATGTTGTGTAATTGCTGAAAACCGAAAGGCTCAGATGGTTGGAACACATACACTTGGGAGCAATAAATGATTTTTGAAAATCACTACGAATTCAGTGTTTTTGTTTCAGCTCTTTCAAAGAATATATTATAAAAAGCGTTCCTGGTATATAATATTGATTATTAATGTGATAATTATGTCCCTTACGCCCATTGGTATCTATTTGGTAAAGCTACTAGTTCTACATTGTTGATTTTTAACGTCACCCGACTATAATGACCACGCGCTGATTCCTAAACTGCAATAATCTTTGTCGGACTCAATAAATAAGAGAGATATAGGCATTTAAAAAAGTATCACACCTACATTTCGGTAGGTTAAGTTAGTTTTTTTAAACAATTCATAAACACCTAAGAAATGAAAATAAAATAAAATAAAATAAAACACCTATAATGTGGTAGATTAGGTTAGTTTTTACTTTTTATTAATAAACCACCATAAAAAGTATTTTTTTAAAAACAAACGCTATTTTCTATACGGTTTAGCATTAAAATGATAAAATTTAGAAGTGTTTTTTTTAAATAGGCAAGGTAACAATACCTAATAAATTCCCACGCATTCTTAATTTTCGAGGTTTAATTCCGATATTATTGTCGGTTAGAGATGCTCGAGACGTGGAAAAAATTCGTCAAGAATGGAAGCGAATCGTGAATGGAGTACGAGATCCAGCGGCACCGACAGCAGCGTATTGGCTGCGAGGGCGACCCCCTCCCCAATCGCCGGCTACGGAATAAATAATAGTAATAATAATAATTTATTTATTTATTTATTTTAAGGAAAACCAACAGCCATATAAAATATTAAATAACAACTTAAATAATAAATGATAGCCAATAACAGGTTCTCACATATAGAAACAGTTTAGAGAATATGGAATTGCCAGCAAAAACGCTTGGCAGGGTCCGGTACTATAAATTTACAAAACGCAAATAAAAATTAAACAAAAGGGACAAGAAGGCAAAAAAACAATATCGAGAAATCGAATACAAAAAAATAATAACAATAAAGAAAGGCAGAAGAGTAGGTACTAAAAGAAATTGTTGCTGAGGATACGTCTCGCTGATACAACACTAGTGCTAAATAGATCGATATCAACGTCGCCGCAAATCAGTTTATTGAGGTTGTTACTCGCACGCCACATATAGGTGTTTTGCATGTAATTAGATGTAACAACAGGTAGCCGAATTGGGATGGTGTGTCTCATGGATTTAACCGGGGCATTAAAAGATAGGTATGATAAAAGTTCGGTACAATCTAAGGAACCTTGGGCAATTTTTTGCAAAAAAGTGAGGTCACCGATTTCTCGCCGTTTTGCTAGTGGAAGCAGGTGGTGTTTTTTACATAATTTGACATAGTCGTCTGAGCTGTATTTGTCTTTGGTACGGAAACATAAGTATTTAAGGAACTTCCTTTGGATGCCCTCGATGCGATTGGAGTATTTAAAGTACATAGGGTTCCATATTTGAGATGCATATTCCAGGTTGCTACGTACCAGAGTACAGTAAAGAATTTTAAGAGTTTTAATGGATTTAAAATCTTTGGTACTGCGCATAACGAATCCAAGAGCTCTGGAAGCCTTTTTAACTATTTTGTCTACATGAGTGTCGAAGAGCAGCTTGGAGTCGTGGTACACACCGAGGTCACGAATGATAGAGTCCCTTTGTAACTTGGTACCTTTTAGGACATAGTCGTGTAATACAATATTTCGCTTTCGAGTAAAAGTGACCACACTACATTTGGATGGATTTAAATCTAAGTGGTTCCAGGTACAATAGCGCTCGAGGCGTTCAAGGTCGGCTTGAAGTAGTAGAGTGTCGACAGGAGATAGAATCGTCTTGAAAATCTTCATATCATCGGCGAAGCTAAGAAGGTGTGAATAACGGAAACACCTGTCAATATCGTTGATAAAAATGATAAAAAGCAAAGGACCTAGTAAAGATCCTTGAGGAACACCATTTGGGATGGGGACCCAACTGGATGTGTAATTATTAATAACTACAGCCTGCGAGCGATTATGGATATAAGACGCAAACCATCTGAGAAGATTGCCACAGATGCCAGTAATAATAAATAATAATTCCGATATTAAGGTTTTTGTTGGTGACCCGGATTCATTGCTCCCGTATGTAAAAATGATAGAAAATAATTAGCTTGTGATAAACAAAATTATTAGCTAATAAATAAAAGGAAACATGAAGAAAAGTGACTTTGAAAATGTAGATTAGTTGAAATTGTACATTTGACGGAAATAACTGATAATCTTTTGAAAGTTGGCATCGATGTTCATTGAGGCGTACTGTTGGATATATTAAAAGTCATCTATTCTATCCGTTGTGCTCGAGCCGCCATCTTGGATAAATAGACCTCCGATTCAGTTTTTCGCTTATATCTCGCAAACTGTCAACGATTTTGAAATTATGCACGACATAAACAATAAAGCCTTAAAAAAACTCTACAAAAAATGCTATATCATATAAGGGGCCATCCACATATTACGTAATCACGTTTTTGTGATTTTCGACCCCCCCCCCCCCCCCCCCCCATGTCAATTGTTTAGTTTACTGAGCGATATTGAGTCCAGAATAGACATATTTACCTACCCGTTGAAGTATGGTTTTTCTGATAGAAAAAGGGGTAGGTGGTGAACGGTTTCGTGCAGCTTAGGCCACAAGGTCCATTTTGTTCTCGGATCAACCCAACTCACGATTCAGCTCCTATTCAGAAGCCTCCTCGAGTGGAAGGCAACCCCGGGTAAAACTCCCGTGTCTCAGGCCTCAGAGCTGGTGGACCGGTTTCTCCCGGCGGGATTGCATCCCGGCGCCACTGGACGGTTTGCGTACCGGTCGGCGTAGCCAATCGGCTATGCATTCTGACTAATTTCTGAAGGGGTCTGGAGACTATGGTAATATACTATTTCCTAAGCAGCGGGGGTGGATGTTGACCTGTTGTCATGCCACTCTTGAAATGACCTTGTGCCACTCGATCCCGTGTGGCACTACGGCCAAAGAACGCCCAGGTCTGCGATAATTCAAACTGAATTACCGCTGTAATACAACAGGTAGAGGTCGTGTAAGCGACTTCGGACCCGTAACCAGTCGGGAGGACGGAGGTATCCTGAAGGATAATTCCAGACGGAGATATCCTGCCAAAACTGGTAGCCAGGGGGCGAGGCTGTCCGCTGGTTACCTTTCCCGTGCCTCGCCGTTGGCCGTTGGCGTAGACCTCTGACGGGCAGGTGGCAGAACTTGACAGTAGATTGTTTTGTCCTAAGTCTTCTGACCTCATATCACGGGAGACAGAACGTACATTTCGTTAAAACTTCCTGAGGTGACGGGTTCGCCCGTTGTAGTTGACAGCTCTAGTCGTTGGAAAAGGGGGTTTTTGGTTATTAGGCACACAACCAACATCGCAGTTTGAAGACGTCTTTTACGAATTGAATCAAAAATCCTAGATTTCCCAGATAATCTGTGATTCCAATATTGATTAGGGATGCTAGTTTCTTGTTATACTTGCGATTAAAGATGAAAAAGCAACGTTGATATGTTTGGCAATTTGGGATGCTCCTCCGCGCCGTTAAAAATGTTTTTACATTAATAGCGAATTTATGTTTAACCGGCCTACCTATACGAACGTACATGATATGTCCGCTATATTATCGCCCGAACGCAACAAAATTATCCCGTACGTCCCAGTAAAAAATAAAACAATAAAAACCAGAAACCCACAAAGCGTCCGTGATACGTCAAATTGTTACTACGCTTCTAAATAGACAAAAAGGGTCATAAATGGGTCTATTGTGTAAGAAAACGTTTCTGGTATATTGTAAACAAGTTTTGTTTTTAGGAGCTCTCTAGACGATCAAGCATGCTTGACAAGTATCGCGTCGCGGGCTGGGAGGGGATCGTAAACTGCAGGAATTATGCAAATATTTTTTTAAATATATTTACCAAAAAGGCCTAATTTTGTAGTATATACCAGGGAGTCACGTTAATTAGACGTGATTGATTGATGAATGACGTGACTTTCTAGTATAAAACTACAAAATTATGCATTTTTAGTAAACATTAAAAAATGCATATTTCCTGCGGTTTACGATCCCTGCCCAGCCCGCGACGCAATGATTGACAAGCATGCTTGATCGTCTAGAGAGCCCTTTATGAAATCTAATGGAAAAAAACAACAATTTTTTCTCTACTTTTTGAATAATAACCCAAAGGTAGGGCGGTTAATATAACATATTTGATACAATAAAAAAAATAAGGATGAAGTTTTATGATGAAAAACAATAATAATACATATCTATGTTAATATTTGTGATGAAATTGGAAAACCTGAAGAATCCGAGACTACTATTCCACCGAAATGAGGCACGAAAACAATATCTCTTTTAAAACAACACTAATATCACTCGAACGCAAAAATTAGATTCACGGATACAATCTCATAATCAAAATGTTGCATGATCGCAATAAAATTACACAAAAAATCTAACATACCTCAAGTTCCCTCCGAGTTCCCGCCTAAAACACTTATTCAATACAATTTCAGTTCCACACACATTTTATAGTCACTCTGATTTTCAGTTGTAGCTTCTGGCGACGCGACAGTGACGTTTCAGGCGACGCGCGATTATTTACCGGCGGTCGGGTAACGAAACTTTCAGTCGCTCACTTTCGAGAGTGCGACGCGCTTTCCCCTCGAAGGCCGAAAGCAAACTGAAGCGGGCCGAAGCGAGGCGAAACCGCGGGAGCGAAAAGCCGAAAGCTGCAGGAGACAGAAGCTGCGTTTGCGCGAATTCGGTCGGATCTTGAAGCCGCCCTCGTCGGTCACCCCCTCCCCTTGCACCACACCACCAGCACCAAGCACTAGTGCCGACCGGCACCGAGACCATTTCGACGAAAAGTTATATTTTGCTGGTGAATTAATTGTTTGCGTTGAACTGCAATTGGTTGCACTGGCTTTAAGTTCTGTATACTTACCGGATTTTTAAAAATATCTCTTTATAATCTTTCAATATCGTCTCCTCGAGTACCAATTCCGACGTCTGTAAAGTTTTACTATTCTATGCAGTGGGGTAACTGCAAAAAATGGGAGCCGTTGCAAAATTTAACAAAAGGCCCCTCCCCCTACTTACCTCTATTATTGCATAAAGGAAGTAATTTCTGTATATCAAGCTACATTACATATTTATATTTTAGCTACATTATAAATCGGCGTATTCATTTGGGGGCATTGCCTCGAAAATATTGCGGAATCGAAAACGAATGTTCAGCTGCTGCTGACACGTGTCAGAAATAGTTATAAATAATATTAGTAACGAATAAACTCCAGCAAAATTGGCTTTGTTAGCATTGTCTTTTATAATATTTGACACACGGCCTGGTGGCATAGTGGTTAGGTCGCCTGATCTTACATTGTAAAGTCCCGGGTTCGATTCCCGGCTGGGTTACTATTTTCCGTTGGGATCAAATTAACGGAATTGCATATTCAATTCTATCGATCGAATGCAATAACAAGACACACACTTACAGACATTACGTCATAGTAGGGTTGGTTGTAAGAGATTGTCATATGACAATAAACCCGCCCATTGCGACATTTTCACAATAAAGAGTATAAACAAACAAACAAACAAACAAATTAGGCAATCTCAAAAATAGTTGCAAGTTATGCAATTACACTTAGTAAGGATTTAACACAAAGTAATAATTGTAATGCGCGTGACTCCGAAAGGTCGCTTCTAAATTGTTTTTGTACTTTGTTGCATGTGTATAATTGTGGTATCGTCCATTTTGGGGATAATAATAAAACGCTTTATTCGTTAAAAAAGATCTCGAGAAATCACCCCCGTATCATCATCATCAAAATATATTCCCTTATAAAATATTTTATCTTTGACTCAGATCAGTGTTTTTCAACCAGTGGGTCGTGACCCCCTGGGGGGTAGCGAAAAGACACCCGGGGGTCGCAGGCTATCTAAAAATAAAAAATAAAAAATATTTTAAAATCTTTACTTTGAGTTTGATATATCTGTCGATCGGTAAATTATTATCATTATTTTAGAAAGACCCCGACACGAATACAAATAGCATAATATTCGAATCCTATTTTATCCCAGTCGAAAACTATCTTTCCTCCTGTTATTATCAGTTATAACTCATTTGTATTAGTTATGGTATTCTAAACGTTTTTTTTAATTGCCGCATATAGGTACATACAAGACTAGAAAGCTCGCTGCCTTGGAACAAGTCCTGGCTCTTAGATGAGCAGCAGCAGTAGGTACACACACATATGCTCATATTGGCCGAGTTAATTTTTTTTATATTAATAGTAACAATCAAATGCCTTGTAAATGCATTAATGAATTAAATAAATTATCTTTGGCGTTCTGAAACTCTTTGATCGTTATTTTTGATTTCGAAGAAATTGAGAAAATACACTGGTTTGTGCAGGAAATGTGAAAATAAATAATTTTAATATAAAATCCATAATCATAAATTCATAAAATAGAGCTGAAAATGTTAATTTTCACTGTATGATTTTTGTGATCTTTTTGAGTTTAAAATTAATATTTAATTCTCCAAAAACTCTTGTTATTGATATTTGACCTGTCGATGGATCAAAAACTTACAAATATTTAGTGTAAGTTTTTTCCATGTTTAACTTTTTGAATTTTCAAATGTAAATTCTTTAAAATATAAATTCGACTTTAAAATATAAATCTGTAATTAGATTTCCTATAATTTAGGTTTAGGGGTTACCGGTTTTCTGTACTTTTTCTGATAGACTGTAAGACTGCCCAGGGATATAGTACGATTCAAAAAGTTGCTCCTCAACTAAATATCAATTCGATATTTTACTGTCCATCTTGCGATGTAGGCCCCTTTTTTAGATATCTAAAATTAAAAAAAACTATGTATTCGCCTAACCCTGTGCTGGATATAGCATATATACGAGTATATAGGGATGTTATCTAACAAATAATGGATATTACACCCTCGTTAACTTTTCGCAGACTGTTCCAACTGTTCGCATTTGTATTTTTTGCTATCCCTACTCGTGTATCCATTTCAGAGCGTTGGGTATCTTCCTTCTGTTCTTTTGTTTGTTTTAGATTATCCCTAGATACGTATTTATCACGAGTTACATTTATCTTTCCACGCAGAGAAAGATAAAAGGAGCTGTATTTTATATGTTTATAATATCAATGTAATAGGTATAAATACTACAGTAGCAGAGTATACGGAGTGTGACTGTAGTATGTTGTTGATGTAAAAAAACATTTTTTGTAATCCATAGAAAGGATAATCATAATCGTAATCAGTTTAATACATTCAAATAATACGACACAGAGCATTAATTAAATTATCGTAAATAAGTACTATACAATATAGTTGAACTCGTCAAATTTAAAACAGACAAAGTAAAGAACGTTAAATAAATGGTCATGGAATTTAAATTATTTATGTATTTAAAATTGCTAATTATAAATATTATTGCGATAATGTAATACGAGTAAAATAATATACCGTTGTTTAAGAAAATAGACATAGTAAACTATTCTGAATAGATTGTAATTTAGAAAACATAGCTACCTAATAATAAAAATCTACCGCAATCATAACCAAAATCTGATTTATAGACTTAAATTAAAAACTAATATGTAGATACAAATTTGAATAAATGATAGAAAAATATTAACGAATGAATAACAAAGTCAAACTCACCATTTAAAGTAACTAATGAAGAATGTTTATTTGGCATAAATAATCAACAAACAAATACTAAAAAACAAACTAAAAACCAGAATCAAAAATAAAAAAACAAGAAAAATACAATTTAAAGGTAATACTTAATAGAATTATTTGTAAAAAAAATACAGCTAATATTTAGAAATAATGATGGAGTAAAGCGCAACTATTTTAACATACGAGTATGTTTAGAAGTGAGGCTCTGAATGTTTTAAATGAAGCAATACAATATCATTATGAACTACTTAGACTACGAACGATTTAGCACAGCTTTAGAACTCATTCAACTTATAGAACCCATGTGTGTATGAAAAATTTCTTTTTGTAAAGCTTTCGAGTATTTTATACTCCAGAAGTCTCGTTTGGAGAGGGAGGCAGTTAAAAGCTTAAACTAATATATTTAACTAATTTTTGCGTCTGCGTTAGGCACACTCTGGAAAGTGCAATGTTTAGCCAGTAGAGAGTCATGGGTGTGGTGATCAGTTCTCGATTTGTGTCGTTTGTTCTCGCATAGATTACGTTCTCCTAGATTATATTCAGGTACCATATTTAGTAAATAATAATTATGTTTCTTAAAATACGAAGCTTAGTATGCATCTCACGCTACCACGCGATGTCTCGTACTACTTGTTTTTGAAGTATAAATACTCTAGAGCTATCACTGGACTTTTTCCATATTAGTATACCTAAGATATTAGTATACAGGTGAGAGAGATGCTGATAGCTAATATTTAATTTTGCGCACTGCATATCTTTACCCACCAAAAAGGGTATAAATGCAAATCTTGATGTTAGTAAACCTCTTCGTCACCACCATACTCGCTAGACTTTGTTCCGACAACCTACCACTTTAAAAAAAAAAAACTTTTTACAGGGGGAAAACATCTACTCCTAAGGGCAATGGCCAACGCCCTCAAATCATTGATTGATTCTTCTACGCGAGAGTTTTACAACGGAGGCATTATAAACTAAACCTATTAAAATAACAAAATTGCATAAATAGGGGTCAAAATTTTTGCTCCTAAATTTCCATACCGACCTCTGTTGTATTGTTGTTCCGCTAGACAATCATTTGGCTTCTATATTTAATACATATATTGGCTCTGGAGTTTTTCCAACTAAAATGAAGATGTCAAAAGTGATTCCTATCCATAACAAGTAAATATATTACAAAGAATAAAAAACACTACTGCCTTTAAGAAAATGAACTATTGCATTTACACATTTTTATATTTTTTGTTTTTGAAAAAATATTTGTGGTTTATGTGTATATCCATATATATATACATGTATATTTACGGAATGTACTCAATTAGACCTTTCATTTGACACTAAACACATACATTTATGTTAATTAATTGACATTTGAATATTTCGACATTTAGACAAATACTTACTTAATATTAGGACAGTTAAGGTACCCTATGACGCTCAGCATGACATAACGATTCAAAAAAAATCACACACTTTTAAATCGGTTTAAGCGTTTAGAAGATATGGTGGAATAAAAAATGGAAAACATACATACATGAACCCTGAACACATTACACTCCTTTTTTGTTGAGCAGTCGTGTAAAAAGGAACTCCGAGAAGACACAAACTACTAGCGGCCAATAGTCACAATTATTGTCATCTAAGTATATTTTTTTCGCATGTCGAGAGGCTACTGCAAATTTCATGTATCTATATTATTTATATTACTGTTTTTAAAAATATATTTGTGGTTTATGTATACATCCCCATATATTTATGTTAATTAATTGACATTTGAACATTTCGATATTTAAACAACTACTTACTTAATTTTTGGACAGTTAAGGTACCCTATGACACTCAGCATGACATAACGAATCTAACAGAATCACACACTTGAGACTTCCAGTTTAATTTATCGTCAATGATAAAACCCTGAAACTTCGTTTCTAAAATGTTTGAAGACATGGAGAATTACATAAGAATTTTATAATAACAGGCATACAAAAATACAAAAAAACGTATTACGTACCTCCAGGTAGGTGTTATGTCGTACGCTTCTACCTATAGATAATTAGTTTTTCCACCTGTGGCTAAATACTTTTTAACGTTTGGTTTACAATCTCGTAATAATGAAAACGAATTTAGCGAGCGACTCTATGAGAATTTAAATAAAAGTAAAGCGAGAATGAATGAAACGAATATTGTCTAAGTCGGTAGCGAGAAAATTGGTTTTAAACGACGTTTTGAAGGTGAACAGCGAACGAGCGCTTCTCTAGATATTGGAATGGAGCACGTACGGCAGCTTGGATTATAAAAGTTTGAATCTACCGAGGAAATTTTACAGACTTTCTTTTATTCTATTCATTAGACTTCACTTATTTCCTTTTACCTGCTTGCATCGTGTTTTACTGCGGCATTTACTGCTTGAATGTAAAAAATATTTTTATGTTGAAACTTGAAAGCATCACACCGGTCTCAACTTGAATAATGTTAAGTCCTTTCAGACTAGCACTATATAAAGTCCAACATACCTAACGTGACCGTTTTGGGCGGGAAAGTCCCGCTTTCAGGCTGTCTGTCCCGCTGTCCCCAGCGAGAGCAATAATGTCCCGCTTTCGCAAACACACCAAAAGATCATTTAAACCAAATGATGACAAAATCACAAGCTGGGATTCTGAGAATGTTGCTGCTGAAGATCGTTGGGTGGAGTTGTTCAAACACTTCCGTTATAACAATCTCAACTGTACTAACTTTCGTATAAATATTGAGTAGGTTTTATGTCTGCCTGGAAGTAAGGCACTTGTCGAAAGAGTTTTTACTCTAATGAATAAAATATGGACAAGCGAAAAAACACAGTTAAATGTCGCAGTTTCGAAATCCATTTCGATTACCAAGACTAACATTAATAAATCATGTAATCAGCTCCATTCTTACTTAAAAACTAGACCCGATATTTTGAAACAAATTCGCTCCTCCGACAAATATAAAACAACTGCGTAGATATCTACTTATTGTTAGTAAACAAGTTATCATGTTTTTTTTAAATAAAAGTTTTTTAATAAAAAGTCCCACAAGTTTTTTTTCTACAAAATTCTGCAGGCGTCCCGCGTTGACGGAAAAAAATTAAATAACGTTAAACATACCACAATCATGAAATGATGATTTTATAAATATCAGCAATTTGATTCGTAGTCTGAAACCTGGACTTTGATTGACCAATTTTTGGATCTATACCGATTTGGAATATAGGTAGGTATACGTAAACCATCCCAATAAAGCAAATGTAAAAATCCATGGCTTAACATTCCAATAAAACAAATGCAAAATCGGCTATAAAATAATCTTACATTTTTCTTCAGGTTTTCAATGCATTTGTAATAGACTTGCAATGTTGTCAAAATCTTTTATCAAAGAACATTTCCACTCTACACTGTTTTATAAGAAAACATAAAAATGAGCTAAATGGGATACCTAGGCGCTCAGCTATGTTGCAGTACGCGAGCAGATGGTTTCGAAGACTCATCGTTAAGTAATAAAATTTAATTTAATTAAATAAAAAAAAACGTACCTTATGAAAAACTGAATAAATTGCTTGACAATGGATTCAAGATTTAAAACATTCGTTCTTGCGATCAATCATAAATATCAACAGATATCAATAGAAAGGCAAAAAATTCAAAATCATCCCTATGATCCTAATTGGCTAAGATAAGCGAAGTCTCTAACATAAGTTGAGAGAAAATTTTCGTTTTGTTTATGTGTCTGTGCGCACGATAACTCGAGAACCCGTTGTAAGATTTCCAAAATTCTTTCGCTAATAGATTCTTATTAGATTAGGGTTCCGTACCTACGATGGAATTGGGAGATGCCATCTAAACGGACTTCTTTGAACGCACATCTTTAGCTTGACGATCAGGGCGGAGGTGTAGATTGAGTAGGGTGAGACGGAGAAATACGGACGATGATCCAGAAAATATGGTACATTCATAAAATAAAGTACTTTTCAAAAGTACCGTATTATCAGGAAAACATATACTTTCTAAATATATCGCACTATTATAAAATATAGAATATTTAAGAAATATTGTATATGTAGAAAAAAAGTACTTATTAAAATGACTTAATTTCATAAAATAATACTTTTTGAAAAAGTGTCGTAAATTCAGAAAATATCGAATGTTCTAATAATATCGACTTTACATAAAATACCATACTAATAACTGTCATAATTTTCGAAACATATCGGTCAAGAAAACGTACATGGCAACATTAGGATAAACATTTTTTCGCCGTACTTTTTAGCTCCGGTTTGTCCCATTACAGCCGCTAGGGAAGGAAACCAGCGCAGTCAGGAATGCCCTACTCTGACTGGAGAGCTATCGGGAAGCTTGTTACGTGGAGACGAATTCTGACGTAAACAAAATAATACCTAGTAAACAAAATACCTAGTAAACAAAATAATAAAGCAATTCAAATAATTAATAGAAATAATGATGTGTTTGTTATACCTGTGATTGTTGGGAGGTTTGTGACTCAACTCAAAAATATTTTCTAAGTACATAAATAACTACCTTAATTAAATCCCAATAAATTGTATGGCAGTTTTGACATGTAATTAAGCCGGGCTTACGGATACAAAGGGGACCTCCGTTAATAAGTTCATGAATGCGGATTCGCAAATGACGTGAATAGGACTCGCAAAGCGCTTTTTACCAACTCGGCGTCGCAGTCTATTTTGGAGGGTATTCGGGCATAATGGCTCTACTTCCGTTCAGACAATAGATTATCGCCTATCGACATCGACGATCTCGATTCAAAGCGCGGTCGCTAGCAGCTATCAGGTAAGCGGGCAAAGCAGAGCCGACGGCCGATCAGTTATTTAGAGAAGTGTATTGATAGGCCCTTCCTAACATTATCTCTGCTTCAGTGTGCAGCGTGCTGCATTGGCGCCAAATATACAAAAGTCGAAGTGTGGGTGATTTTAATTTGGTGCCATTAATATAAACTACCATGTACGAACGAGTAGTTGTAATAGGGGTTGGCAATATAAGATAATACTCATCCAATTAGCACGCGTTACTTTTGTATGCGATGAGTATTTACGCTAAATATCTGACAAGTATTCACGCTGACTAATATCTATACTGATCGCGACAAATAAAACGAGGTGCCGAGAGTCGGACAAGCTACGAGCGTATAATCATTTAATTTTCGGATTCAAAATACGGAATCTACTAATCGATGGGTACTTGATACAGGAACTGCCATGTAGCCGATTAAAAACACTCGTTCCTCGTTTCCCCTCTCCTAAATTTCGGTTTTAATCCCGTGAAGCCCGCTCCTAAATATCCTATTTTATATTTTATTTTACAATATTTATTCCTTCTCTGTAAGTGCGTTGCATCCATACAATCATCAATGTAAAATCATCATTTAATATGTAAATCAATTTTCTGCTTATACATCAAATGTTTTACGTCTGCCGGACGTGAGATTGTCTCTGTTTTGCGTAACTTCTACTATGCATCATTAGACATATTGCTTAAATTAATATAAATGTATTCGCAAAACGCGAATAGCGAATTAAATATGCGCACATTGTTTAACTCGTAGATGGAATAAAACCCAGATTTAAAATAATATCTTCGTTTTTTATTAAAATTTGATATAGCTAGGTATTGTGATAAGCGCCCATTACATTTTATCCTCATCCTAATACTGTATCCAACATTGAACGAAGCCACGAAAAAAGCCGCGATCTGGAAGATCAGCTGAGCTACACTGAGAAAAATGTAACGATGTAATACACGGAAATACGCATGTTTCAACAAGGACTACGTATATAACTCGGACTGCGCTCCATACGTATGAATTACCATGACGCGTAACGGTGTTGCCGTGACGGCAGTTACTGCGCCGTAACGTTAAGACATAATGTCATTTCACTACGTCGCGACCTTGGGATCTCGCTTTTAACATGACAGCATGTATTTTCAACATGAATCATGTTGAAAATATAGTATACTGTTATTTTCGTATTAACCGTACGGAAATCTTGATATATATAATCGAGTAATGGAGTTTCAACGAAATTCCTTGTAATTCAATAAAATTACTATTGTTACATCGTTATTCTGTATAAAACCGTAATAACGGTAATGTAAAATCAATCCAATATTTTTCTCAGTGGAGCCTTGAAGTGTAACAACAGTAAGCAACATGTCGTTATAAGTGGCTTGAGCATTTTTCTTTGCTTGGTGCGATGTACGTCTGCAGCACTATTCTGTATTTAATTGAAGACATGCACTTTGATAGCAGGCTTGTGCAAAAATTACAAAATGTGTATATAAGAATGCTGCTGTGATAGTGGACGGCGAGTTCATGCCTGGGCCAATCTTTCTTTTCCTTTTGTGAGGAGCCGACAGCCGACCGATCTGATCCATTCAGTATTGTGTTTCAGGCCAGATGGCGCTGCCGTTGTCGAGTGGGCGGCGAACCCAAGTAAAATTCTGCAAGCTCTATTCATAAATATCTGACAGGCAGGGTAAACAGACACTTGTGTCAAAGAGAGCTATTTATTGCACAATGCCCAGGGACAGATTTTTTTTGTTGACATGGGATAACAACGACTTTTCACGGGATTTATCGCGGAATTCCGAGATTTGTATTTTTTCATAAACTATAGCCAGTTCCTACAATGTTGTTTGTGGGATCGTCGTTGCCTGGTAACACGCACATGACCCTCCGTGCAGGTCCATAGCAGAGATGCCTTCAGTTTCTTCTTTGCCACGCGTTGCATCATCTGATTTCACAAAGTGATGTGATTTTCGCGACTAAACTTTAATTTTTTTTCAGTATTTGTGATGTCCGTGGGGACAACAAGCAAAGCATAATAATTAAGATATGTTTTAAGATGACAAAAAAATCCAATACTTGGTTTAATCAACCATTGCCGACTTCTATAAACCTATGTCTTAAAAATTTCATGCAAATTGTCAAGGACATTTCCCATATTAGTACACGATCTAACCTTAAAAAATAATGTAAAGAGTAGATTATAATTTAAGAGGGTGTGCTTGATCAAATAAGATTTTTTTCAGAAAGATAAAGCAACAAAGAGACCGTTATTTATTTGTTTTATTTATTTATTTCAATCCTACTTTTTCTTTATACAGTACTTCATTAAAATCCTAATGATGGATTAAACTGGTAAGGTAAGGAAGTTTATCATATTATCAGTTTATTCTTTGATTTGTTTAATAATTAGGACAGAACTTTGGCTGAATTCGAAGCAAGTTTAGGCGTGAATAAATAACTATCTATGTAATAGAATACAAGGATTTTCAAAGTATAGGTAATATTACCATGAATTAGTTTTGATCATTTATATCATAAGTTATGTCCTTTAATTGAAGATTAAAAAAACAAGGAATTTTAAAAACTCACCCATTTGTTGCATTTCGATGGAAGTACTTTAAAATACTGAGTAATTCAAATAGAAAAACGTTGCATAGATCTACATTCACGAAAATATACCTTAAATAAAAATAAAGATTGATATAAAATTTACTCGAAAATAAAGTGAGAAATCAACATTAGTTCGAAATAAATGGAAACTATTCCATGTAGTGCTAGTGCCACTATTTGCAATATATAGAGTTATTTATTTCCTTGTACGTACCTATAGTTTGTAAAGGACGTGACAAAGAACTTTTTTAATAAAGTTTAATATCGAAGAAAAAATTTTTTTTCATAGTGCTTATTTGTCTACAAGATTGTAAAAAATCTAACCTTATTCATGCCTAATCTTTCGTCCTCTTTTAGCATACGCTGTTTGGGCGCAAAGTGAGACGAATCAACGTCATCATCTAAAACTTTCTCTATCATACGCATCGGCTGCGGCTCTCTTTTTTCATTAATGCAAATTTACCATCTCTATGCCAACGATACGGAAATCTATTCCCACTCCCACAGAACGTGGCAGATTTGCGGATTCGGGTGACAAATGTGTAGACATATATTTAAGACAAATGTGTAGACATATGTAAGGCTTTTGACACAGATTCCCATTCTATTTAAGAAGTTGTGGAAAATAGGAATAGGCAGTTAGCTCTTAAATGGATTTTTGACTATCTGTCAAGCAGATTACAAAACACTAAATTTATCTTTTTTATAAGTTCAAGTAAAACAGCTCCTCCTTTGATGTCCCCCAAAGGAAGAATACTCGGACCCACGCATGCTGTTTCTAAGTGTCCCGATAGAAAGAGAAACTATTTTATTTGCTGATGACACTGCGCTAATATTCAGCAGAAACACTCGGACTTGGATACGTGTTTGAACTGGCGGAGACTGGAGACTATGAAAAGTGAAACAACGGTTAAATCAAAATCGTTCAACTATGACAATTAGCAAGACTAACTGCATAACATTCTCCATTAACGATAGATTTGTTAATGCAACAAAACATCTAAACATAAAAATTCACGTGTGTGACTCTAAATTAAGTATCGGTAATTTGCAATTGTGTTATCTTAAAGAATGTCACGTATCTGGGTATCTTGATTGACAATCGTCTCATTTGGAATGCACATTATAGAGATAACGGCAAATAAAATTAGACAAATAATGTATACTAATTTGTTCTATTAGACTACTTAAAAAATATTAAAAATCGAAGACTATCGCGGTTGTTTGATATTATAAATAAGATAAATAAGAATTTTGTAGCATCCGAAGTTTCGGCGATGTTGCAACCGCCGTTGTCTGACAGTATATCCTGGAAGACCGCGGTTGCAACATCGGACGAAACGTCGGGTGATAAAAACTTTACGCGGTAAATTCGTCATTATATTATTTATTAAAAAAATACTTAAATAAAATAAACGAGAGCAAGCAATAATCATAATATGAAAGACCAAAGGAAAACGAGATTTGCCGAATGCTGCAATGACTCCATCATTACAAAAGTCATTATATGGATGGAGTCATTGCAGCAAAGCAGGAATTCTAAAAATGCAATCACCTTGTGGCTGATAGACATAGGTTGAAACGAAACTAAAGCGATTGTCTGTTATATACCAAGTTAATTCAAATCTTGTCTATTTTTATCTTTTCTAAAAATATATATTAACATGACGTTATTTCCTTAGTTATTTTATTGGATTATTTTTGACTCTCTAATTCTTACTTTTAAAAATATCTATTTTTTATAGATTTTTTAATAGTTTTACTATACTTTGTTAATATTAATAGTATTTACTACCCTTTTTAATCTCTAACTAATTTAATTGTATGAACAAAATATTTTGATTTAAATGTAGGTATTTCAGTTAAGAAATATGATTGTGATGACGATGAATGACCACTGTTATATTTCGAAATGCTCAATCTTTCAAATTTATTGTACTATATGGATATTATATTATTCTACTGGCACTCCTGGCTGTCTCTGAACCTGTCTCTGGACCGCGTCACCCACACATGTAAGGATATCACCGAATTTATACTGATTTAAACACAGGCTCAAAAAACACGAACATTGGCTCATACATTTTCCTCTTCCCCCCCCCCCTCACTACCGTTTCCCTGCGCAATTATAAGTAAATTGCTATTTCTTTAATTTCATTTATTTAATTTTCTGCTGGATATGCAATTATTTGATATGATTGGCCTGTTTATTTAATTGTAATAATAGTTTTATCTTATTTTTAATCGCAAAATTTGTTTCCAGGTTAGTCGACAGAATTGATTCAGCGCAATAAGTTCACCGATTTGTTTTAAAAAATAAGGCGTTTTATTATTATTAGTATTAACTTGGCTATGGGTAGCCTATATGCGTGAAAGATGTGGTTGGTTGGATTATTTAAAATATACGCATTGACTTATACATGGCATTAAAGCTATAGTCAAACTCTTCCTCCGTGATATGTAACAAACGCATTGCATGCTTCGTTCCCACGATATTTCGATTGAAATAAAGTGGAAATAAGTGTACCATGTTTCTCTCTCCTGCGTTGTTGTTTTGCCTAAAGATACAAATTAACATTCTCTCTGCTCTCTGCATGCTCGTCGATCGAAACCTGCAGAATACCGACTTCATAAAAGAATCAACAACAATGGCTTATTTATCGCATCTATTATTTCTGCCCGAAAGAGAGGGCATAACAAATCGCGCAGTTTATTAAGAGCAGGAAGCCAAACAAGCCCCATTCGCAGCAGTCGACTTTGTTCGAGTATCATTTGATACGCCATAGTCTGGAAATGTAATAAATTATAATGTGTCGCAATTTCGCGTAGCAGTGTGCGTGTGAGACTGTTGCGTTGCTCGCACGTGTGAATGGGGCCGTATTTTTTCAGCGGCCCCGCCCACCTAAATCGCAAGGGTCCGGCCATCTGGCGCGAGATTCAATAAAAACTTTGGGCTCTTTTGTGTCTGATTACGCATCGCGTAGTATTGTTAACACTTTATAAAAATGGAGTATTTTTGTTGAGATGAACATGATATAAATCATTATATCAAATGGTTGCACGCGTTGCATTTAATTTGTAAATATCGGGAGAATTTCGGAATACGAATAAAAATGCAGTGATAGAACTTGACTATTACGAAGCTAGAATTGTTTTAAGTAGCTAAATCAGAAGTTATTTTAATATTTCGATTCCTTCGTGCTATGTGACACGACATGTTTTCTTCTGGATTTCGTATCGAGATCGCCTATCCATTATTCAGCTAGGAGATTACTTAGTAATGCCATTGATTATACAAGGTATTCGATTACTGAATGCTATAGGAATGCCATCGGTTTTTGAAATACTTTTGCGACGGCGACATGTTAGGTTACGACACTTACGAAATAACATCTATAATAACATTGAAAATAAATATTTTTTTATGAACATCTGATTGATTATAAATATTCATTATTTAACCAATGGTAACAATTGTTAGTGCCGTCTATCGCAGTTTTATATAGGCAGATTGCACATCGATATGTGCTTATATATCGATGTGATTGCATCGCCGAAATAATACGGGAGAGAATAAAATGCCATATATTGGTCTATTTAAATTTTAAAGCAAGTAATTATTATATATTAAAACCTGTATACCAAATTAAAAATTGAGATCTTCATGTAAACAATATTGAAATATTAGGAAGTTTAATTTAAAAATTCGTTTGCGTTATATTATTGTTTAATTTTGAGATAAGATACCGTATAAGTATAGTATAAAGTAAGAACTCGGTATACTGTGGTATAGGCGTGTTTATAACGCCATCTATTGGGCTACAGTACATAAGAGAAAATTAATTAATGCTTGGAAATACACAGTATCTCTCTAAATACGCTTATACGGTATCCTATTTCGAAATAAAACAATAATATGCAATTTTTTAAATCAATACATAATATGGAAATATTATTTTTACATAAATATGTCAATTTTAATTTAGTATACAGGTTTTAATACGTGATAATTACGCAATTTAAAGTTGAGATAGACTTCATATTATGTAGGTACAGAATATGAAAATATCATTTTATTATTATTTACATAAAGATGTATGTATGTATGTGATGTAATCAGCCTATATATAAATAAGATAGTTGTCACAAAATTTTAATAGCTTTATTGTTATCATTGGATATACATATTGGGTTTTTATAAAAAAAAACATTCATTATCAATGTTATTTTCGCCGGACAATCCTTATCCCATCTAATATGGATACCGGGTCATCAAGGCATACCCGGCAACGAAGAGGCCGACAGACCGGCAAAACTGGGCACACTGGAATGCCCGGTGGAGCCAGTTGTAGGGGGTCCCCTTCATTACGGGTAAGAAAATCATCAGGGACTGCTTGGAGCAGGAGCATCGGGCATCCTGGAAACAGAGCCAGGGATGTCACCAGGCAAAATCCATGATGGAGCAACCACTACAAAATAAAACCAAGGCACTACTTGACATGAGCAAGAAGAACCTTAGAACCACTATCGGTCTCCTCACCGGACACACGACCCTTAGAGCACATCTATTCAACCTTGGCTTGACCGCGAGCAAGGACTGCCGAATATGTGGCGAAGAACCTGAAGACAGCATACACATCGTTGGTCGCTGCCCAGGCCTCGCCGCAAAAAGACACAGTTTACTGGGATGAGCCTTTCTCGAACCCAGCGATCTACCCAATTTGAAGGTCAGTGATCTACTTGGACTGGTAATAAGTACTGGGCTAGCTGACCACTGACCTAACCACAAAGTGGGTAGTTACAAAAGATCTTATAGATCTAGGTGACAACAATGGCTGGAAACAAGCCCCCCACTCCGTTTACTACTACTACTACTACTAACCTAAACCCAAACAACTTTACATTTAAAACTCGTCCCGTGCGAAGCTTGGGAGGTCAGCTTGTCCTAACATAAAAACAGCAGATAACTAGAGACGTATATTTTTGTCCCCGTGAAACAGTATATTATATACGACGCTGTGGTGAGTGTCAGATGTGACCCTTTTTACCGTTAGCATTTTTTTTTTGCTTTCAAGTCCAGTACCTTTTTTTATTTTATCGTCACAAATATATTCACAAAGGTAAAAGCACATTTTATGACAGTCCGCCGGGATCATAATAATATAAAGGGACAAGGGCAAAATTAGGCCGGAAGTGAGAAAATTGGGACAGGAAATCGGATTACGATCATTTCAAGCGGTGTGCTTCGAATTGTTATACACAATTGCTTTGATATAGGGCGACGTTGATTGCGATGGGTAAGATTTTTGATGTTCCATATTTGAATGTTTCAATTGTGGTTACATTCGATCCATTTTGGCTGATCTGTTTTGAATAAAAATATTAATCTGTTTTTAGATACAGGATTTTATCCTAACATTTTAAAGATGGCTTTAATAAAACCTGTGTATAAAGGCGGTAATCATAAAGATTTCAAACAAGTATAGTTACATCATCATTTTGTAAAGTACTGATAAAATCTTTGAAAAGTATATCGCTGGCAAAGTGCAGACATACCTAGCGACCAATCTAATACCATATGTATTCAATGGTATAATAAAAGAACAAGTGACGTCAATCTACTAAGCAATTGCTATTAAAGATTCTGACCAAGTATTTACCAATTAAAGAAAATGAAGAAATCGCCTTGAAAGCATATGATAAAGACCGTGCCGAAGGAGCGAGAGAGGAATACATAGCCGAAATTTGTCGTTTACTATTTACAGAGCAACCCACTTCAAGGCGAGCTCCCCTTAACGTCCGTAATTCAAACGGGACCGATTGTTTGCTCGTGCCTGCCCACCTCGCCTACTGAAAATATTTACTCAGGAAAACTGTGGGGGCGCACGACGCGCAGCGCAACGCGCGAGCTCCACGCTATGCCCCACGCTACTTACTACCTGCCTCCTGAAACACGGATACCTGTATAAAGTGCACACTGACTCAGCGCTTTCGACCCGTAACAAGGGAAAGTATTTTTCGTTACTGCGTTTAGCGGGGGGTTGCCGAAACTTTTATGGTGGCAATAGCATTAAACGTTGCTTCGGCGAGTCATAATATTATTTTATGGCGGGTTTCAAGCGGTTAGTGACGCGAAAGGCGTAATTAAGGTAGAATGTAGCTACGTTAATAGAATGTCCGCCCAAGCACAAGCATTGCTTAGTTAGGCGACATCGAACAGTAAACATCATTTAATAACTGAATGTATTTTCTTACTGTGGATTAATTAATTTAGATAATAACGAACTAAGATGCAAAACTGCGCTCTAAGTTTAAAATATAGCTTCGTCAATACTTCTATAAATCGTGCTAAAGAAAGTGCATAAGTGCTAATTTTGGGATTTATTATAGGGATTGCAATTTTGTTTCGCTGTTTCTTTGGCTGCAATAAATCTATGCTAGACCTGCAAGGCACAAATATAAAGGCTAGAAAAATAACAACAAACTAGTCACGGCTATCGACCGGACTGAAAACGTCTTGTTATTAATAACATAAAAATGAATTTTCCAAGTGAAGTTTGTCGCGACCCGGTGGCATATTGGTTAAGTCGCCTGGTCTTACTTTGTAAGGTCCCGGCTTCGATTCCTGGCTGGGTTACCATTTTCCATTGGGATAAAATCAACGGAATTGCATTTAAATTCTGTCAATCGAATGAAATAACAAGACACACATATTAGAAGCACACATACATATAAACTTTTCATAGCAGGATTTGTTGGAAAAGATTTTCGTATGACAATAAACCCGTCCAATGTGGAACTTCACAATAAGGAGTATAAACTAACAAACAAGTTTGTAGCACCCGACGTTTCGGCGATGTTGCAACCGCCGTTGTCTATGACATTCAGTCTCTGGACAACGGCATTGCAATATTGCCGAAACATCGGGTGCTACAAAATTCTCGCTTTTAATTCGTGTTTATTTTAATTATGATGTAAAACAACAGCGATAGTCTTCGATTTAATAAAAAGTCTAGTTTAAAATATATATATGGTGATCCTTAAAGTGGACATTTGGCCATATTAGTTTTTAAATGCTCTTTAACGTGGGTATCAATATGCTCGAGAGGATGTTGAATAAGAATGTGGCCGCCTATCGATTCGCATTTGCAGAAATGTCACGACTGAGTCGTTTTCTAAATTTAACACGGCTGAAGTGGCATAGGCGACATAACGATCCGTTAAATTTACGCGAGCTGAAGTGGCGCGATGTTTTCTTTGTCGGCAGCCGGTGACACATGGCAGGCGATTAAGACGAAACGGATCCTGGCATTTCTTCAGACGCAATATGCCGCATTAGCAGCGCTGTTAGGACGCAGATTACGTGTGGGATTGCGTGTGTTCACCACAGATGCGACACGAATGAGTTAATATCGGAACGGCCAGCCATATTTCACCCGAGCATGCGAGTACCTTGCCATTGTCCCTAGACGTAATGCCACGAGTGGGCGCGCGGGCGTTTTTCTTACCATTGATTATATGGTATCAGATTGCGAAACTCCATGGAATGATTTGGAGATATTTATGCGCCGACGAAATGCAGGTGGCGCTGATAGCATTGGCACAGTATACTTAGTTGGAACAGTAACCGTACTCTCGAGCGACAGGGCGAAAGGTGGATATGCTTATACGATATTTTACGCCCTTCTTGCGTGAAAAATAGGAAATTTTAAGGAGTATGCACATTCGCCTATTTTTTTCTTAAATTGTCTCGTCTTTGGGCGTATACAAAGATTACGCCCGTTTTACACGATTTAAATCAGATTTTTAATTTATGTGCCAATAATGTATTAATCTGTAGCAAAAAAAGGTCCTGAAATGAAAACAATCTGAAAATGACATCTTATGCAGAAAAAAACTGAATTCGATGAAAGAAAAACGAAAAAAAACGATTATTGTGGATGGTATGAGGCCGTCGATTTAAGATTGAAAGAATGAAATATATCTATATTATTGTATGTATATGCATTGATAAGATAAATAAAAATCATTGATGCATATTTTGTCATTATAGTTCGTTTCTTATACCTTGTATATGATTCCCATTTCGCGTTTACTGAATGCTTAAATGACTGACTGGTAAGAATGCGAAGGTTAAAACCTCGCTTGTACGACACCTTAATTATTCCATAATTGCGGTGCGTCTAGCATTATGTATCTTTTTCCTAATCTATGCAAGGCGTTAACGCGACCCTCCCGCGTGTCGCGCTGCCATCGCCACACGTCGTTCCCGTGTTTACAGCTTGTCCGCTTTGTCGCCTTTACTCGCCTTCAGAATCACAGTAATATACTCAATAGCGATATCTACTTATACAATGTACAATGTACAATGTATAATATGTGCGACCCGTTTAGGTGCAGCGACGATTTGAAGTGGGCTGGTCATGCAAAATTGAGCACGGGGCGTGTCAGCAATGACGCCATTGCGGTAACATTGACGTCGATGGCGAGTGATCGGGACTGTATGACTTGCTATACAGTGATCGATCGGGTCTCAAAGACTTAAATTACCAGATCTTTCTGATATGTCGCAGGTATCGTAGCTCATGTTTACGGAATTGCTCTCCTCCGGCATTTTAAGGTTACCTTTTCCATGCGCGCAACCGAGTCGTGTCATCGTCGATACATGCAATCGATATATCAACAATAAATCATTGTCGTCTTCTTTGTCGAGTAATGAACTTAACTTACAAATAACAAAATAACTAAAATAATAAAAAATACTAATTAACTTTCAAACTAACAACCATCGCCGTCGACTGGTGAGTCTGAATTGAACAATTCGCTCAGAGGCGCTTTCTTTTATTAAACTTCTCGCAGAGGCACTCGCCACTCTCTGCTGAAGTTCGAGGCGGACTGGTTTCTTTTCGAGGAGATCGGCTAATTATGCCTAGGCTGTCGCTAGCTAGCCCGCTTGGTGAGCGTGTGTCCTTCTCGCACACCTCGACTACTTGCACCTCGAAAGTCTTTTGAGGCGACGGTCGGCTGTATTAATCGCCGATGTCCGCAACGCAACGCAGGCGTTTTGTCTCTCTACGGTCCCGCTTTTGGCGCCCTATGCCATGCGTGTACTCTGGGTAGATCCTGCATCTGTGACCTTACAGGTCCAGGTCACGAATATCAGTAGTTTGGTATGTTATCCGAAAAAGAGAATAGCAAATCGACCAATTCGAAAACGAATTTCGTCTTTTCCTCATTTCTAAAAGGACGTAAACAATGCCTGCTGTTTAAAATGCAATCGCCGCTAATGCCATTAAATGAAAGGGAAGCGTCTATTCTGATAAAAAAGAGTAGAACGTGCTGAGGGCAGGGTGAGGCGAGGCCGGCCTGGCTGCCTTCGGAGGGTGACTTTTATTGCACTTTCTGACGCCCGTCCCGTAGGAAGCAGATGCCATTAAGACTTGTCTCGTAAACTTGAGTGAGATTTCCTCGCCTGTTTTTAGCGAAAAAAGGTTTAAGCGGCAGTGTCTCCGCGCAGTAATGGGCCGCCCTCTTCACAGTTTGCGCTGCCCACTCAGAGATAATGATTGTTAAAGAATTAATTAAGTGGGGCGAGATACGAATGAGGATTTCTCTCTAAAGTCCGATTTATTTTGAAACGATTTAATGATACTCTTTGAAATGCTTTTGGAGTTGTGAGTCGAGAACTCATAAACCGTCACTATTGATTATAATTTCGGAGGAATGGATGTTACCAGTTATATATATCCGCTATAGCACAGTATATCTGGTATACTGTGGCTATATCTACGCTATATATGTACGCTATAGCTATTCATCCACAGAGCAGTCTTACAGAATTTTGCGAATTTGTTTATCTCCACCTGTTTTTACTGTTCCGCCAGGGAAAGTATTCTGAACGCGCTATTTTTCGAATATACCTATACATTTTGACCCCCCCCCCCCCCCCCCGATAAGATTAGGACCATTTCCAGACTGAAGTCTGTCTGTTAGTGTGTATCTGTGTGTCTGTGTGTATTCACGATAGCGCCTAAACGCTCCATTCGATTGAGCTGAAATTCGGCAAGTAGGCATAATTTGGTCAGGGTAAGAGTTGTAAAGATTGTGGTTGAAATCGACCCACCTTCTTTTATTTGCTATAATTTTATCTTCTTCGCTTAAAGTTGCGGGCGGCCAGTGCCATCTGTTACAGCGTACCTATGTATGTAACTACTACCTATTAGCCGCGGCCGCGGTTCGAGTCTTTGCTGACACGCCGACGTGCGCTTATAAGCTTTTTCACTGGATTTCCGCTACTACGCACTACGCAAATGTTTCGATTTTGCTCGGATTAAAATTAAATGTTATTTACGATTATACATTCCAATGCTGTTTACTAAGATAACGCATCTTCCAATATTCCTACTGTGATTTTGGGAAGTGTTGCTTGCCGGGAAAGTATTGGTGACACAACCGATTTTTAAAAAATATTTTTCGATGAAAGATTTTATCGTGCCCTCCAAAATTTCATATTAAATTATACCTATCTGAAAATAGGCAACATTTTTTGCATATTTTGATACCCGATTAAAAATGATCTCGAAGATCATTTCACCCAGAATGACCATGGAATAACAAGAACAATATTAAAAAAAAAAAAAAGACACGACCGCCGGTACAAAGACTGAACTTTTGTATTTATATTACAAACAATTTGTTCGCGCAGAAAATCATGTTTTAAGGGAATAAAGTTCTTCATTGAAACGATATTCGTTGAAACAAAATTCACTTTACGGATGCTCCGTTACTGCTCGACTGACGCGTGTTACCTCTGTAAACATCCAGTGCTCAAAGACAATTGCACATTATTTATTTATTTATTTATTTATTTCCGATGATTCCAAATCGTTATTTATTTTTCTAGGTGATTATTCTAGATTATAACTACTATTCTACTATAGAATATTATTATAATTCTACTGTTAATAATATTATTATTACTCTACTCCATCACTATTACTATCATTATTATTCGAATATATAGATTATTATTCTACTCTACACTATAGCAAACGAGACATAGAAATACGTTAGCGTAATATTAAACGATTATACTTACATATATCTAATGTTTATCTAACTTTTCTTATTATACTAGTTACCAACTACTTTTTAACAATTTTAATACTACATACTACATATTTATCAAATTACTTGATTGCTAAGAAATGTCATTACCGTACTTTGCAGTTGTACTAAGTTCACCGTCCAAATATCCAATTCTGGCTCAGTCGAACATAGTGCATTTAGGGTACGAAGCGTCCGCACCGTGAAGCAGTGTTGAACGATGTTAGTTCTAGCTCGCGGTAACGCGAACAATAAGTGAGTCCTAGCACGGTAGTAATTGGCGGGTACAAACAGACCGATTCTTCTAAGGGTGGTCGGATTGTGATAATCATAATGTCCACAATCTACTTAATCAGACCTTTCATTCGATAATGAACACGATGTATTTATCTTAATTTATTGACGTTTGGACAATTATTTATTTGACATTTAGACATTTTAGGTACCCTATGACACCTGGAATGACATAACGATGCTAACGATACCACACACTTCTAACTCGGTTTAAGCGTTAAGAAGTTATGGTGGAATTAAAAACGGAAAACATAAATACATGAACCTTGAACTAATTACACTCCTTTTTGTTATGCAGTAGTGTAATAAATGAACTATTCTTTAGAAAAATATCTGGGTTTCATTATTAACACATACTAATTTTTATTCGAGTATAATTATATAAGTTTATATTTTTCCAAAATTAAGAATGGAATAAATTCGTAAGGACCAAATACGGTCACTAAAACATTGATATTTGTGGAGTATAATAATTAAACATTTTGTTTAATTTATTTTACAAATGTAAATTAATATTTCACTAACTTCTATTCCTTACTGGCCCTACAGGTTTTATTCCTGGCAGCCGCGAAGAAGAAGATCGAAAAAAACTTTCAATTGGTGACTGTCATAATACAACCAACACGTGACACGGTGCTTTATATCGAAGACGCTGCTTTTTACTTATATGAGAGCAAGGGGTCGTCGCACGTACACTATGACACTCGGGATGACATAGCGATTCTAACATTAAGTACCACACACTTTTAAATCGGTTCAAGCGTTTAGAAGTTATGGTGTAACCCTAAACACATTACGGTCCTTTTTTGAGGGCAGTCGTGTAAAAAGTACGGATGCGGCACATACTCGTATGAGACTGTATATAGGAACAATTTTAAACCTTACCCCTTTGCCGACGGGATATTGCGGGGGGAATGGGGATTCTCCGTCAACTAATAGGGAGGTGACGTCATAATATCGGAACGAGGTCGGAAGTCACACCTGATGGTGTTATTCATAACATCGACGTACAATATCTGTACATACGATAACAACGTCTCTATTCTTCCTTATATACAAAATAGGCATATACATAGAAAATAATGATGAACTTAATTTGAGTTCGATTTTAGATAATCAATGGGAGTTTAGAAAAGAGCGGTACCTAGCTATAGTATTAGTAATAAAGCATAAATTATCTTTGGGAGAAAAAATAGAATGTACGAGTATATAGTCATGGCGTGACAATACAAGATTCTCCATCACAACATTAATTGTGAAAATGATCAATAATTAAACCTACGTAGGTAATTTATTATCTTAGAAATGGAGAAAAATCTATCCCAAAAATTTAGACTAGTAAATTTTCACCAATTTTCACCTGCGGCATAAAACCACGAAAAAGTCGGAAGGAATATGAGCGGTCTAAGTAAGCGATTACTGCGGGGAGTAGATACCGCTTCCAGTGTTTGTTATTCCTCGATTTTTTACATTTTGACCTTATAAGATTATTTCAAAATATTAACAATATTTACCTACTAACCTACCTAGGCTTGTTTTCATTCCAACATTCTAAAGTTGGTGTATAATATTTGAATCAACGGCTTTGAAAATACAAACAGACCGAAATTGAATTTAAACCCACTGAGCGATTGCTATTTTATTTAGAGCCTAGAGCGACGCGCAAGAGGGGATAAACGCAGACTCTTACAATGATGTTTATTAAATTATGCAGGCGGAATTAGATTAAATTTCAATTTTCACTTTTCCCTGCTGCTTTTTTAACCTTAATCGTTATTCCTTGTTGCTGGATTGAGCTCTTTGCTTATCATGCGTTAGAAAATAAATGTTAGTTAGAAGAGAGTCATCATCACCACCATCGTCTATTTATTCCATAAACACTATTTTATAACATATGGAAAATATCATAATAGTTTACGAATACTGATAATAGAATTAACATCGTATTTTATGACAAGGACACATAATAAAATAAATTACTAGAAAAAAAGGATTTTTAAAACAAGCTTTACTTTCCACGAAGGAGTTCCAGTAGCAACCTTCCGGATCCATCTTCAGACCCTCGTTATCAAGTGAAATGGAAAGTACTTGAGACAACAAAACAAACGAGCCCAAATTTGACTATTATTTTTATTATTTATTCCGTAGCCGGCGATTTAGGTGGGAGTCGCCCTCGCATCCAATACGCATCCAATCGCACCCGCAGCCGCTGGATCTCGTACTTTATTCACGATTCGTTTCCATTCTTGACGATTTTTTGCCACGTCTCGAGCATCCCTAGCCGGTAATCGTTGATTCTTAAGGTCGTCTTTGATGTTATTTAGCCAGGTTTTCTTCGGTACCGATCGCTGAATTCTCCATTCTGTCGGACGGTCTCGCCAAAGAAGTTTACGTGGCAAGCGAATATCGTTCATTCGGCAAACATGGCCGAACCATCATTGGTGAACAGCCGGGCACCGCTTCGTAAGGGAGAGGACCGCGCAAACGACCTCGAACTCGTAACCAATCGAGAGACTGGAGTAATCTGGTCGCAATTGGAAGTAAGGGCGTGAGTGTAAGCCCGCTGAGTAATACTCCTGGCTTGGCCTCTTACGGGTTTGTGGCAAAGCTTGACGGTGGACTGTTTTGTCCAAGTCTTCTACGCTCACTCCAGGGAGATAAAATGACTAATCGTTAAAACTTCCTGAGGTGACGGGCTCGCCCGTTGTAGTTGACAACTTTAGTTGTCTTTTCGATGATGTTTTGCGCACTTCGTTGTACCAATTGAAATTAGGTAAAGAAAACAAACATTCTGATTTTACGGCGATAGGCAATATAACAAGTTAGAAGAAATACAAAAGCCTCTCGAAGTCTTTATCTCTCCCAATTTAGGTAAGAAGAAAAGTAAGCCTGATTTCTTAAGTGCATACGAGTACGCTTTGGGTTGTTGAAATCTTTTACCTACCTCTGACTGACTCGAAAAGGAATCACAAGGTGATCATCTAGCACAGCGGTCGGCAACCGGCGGCCCGCGGGCCGCGTGCGGCCCGTGGACTATCTCGGTGCGGCCCGCAAGCCTGAGGTCCGTAAGAAAAAATACCTAAGCAAAAGGCCATATAAATTCTCTAGAAATTATACGGCCATGCTGCTGGGCCATGAGAGTATTCTTGAAAGTTCGCTCTTACGCGGGGTGATAAAAATGTACCTATTTCATTTCCTAAGAACTGTTTATCCAGACTGTGATGTTATGTATTGTTTCTACCGAAAATAAATATTTGCAGTATTCAATTCTTAGCAATTTCTTTCGCGATTATCCGCCGCATCTTGCCATCGGCGGCGGCGCGGCGGCTCCCTTGAGACAATAGGCGGCGGCACTCTTTGATTAGACGCAGGTGTGCGGCGGTGAAAAAATTCAAAGCGACCGGCTTTAGTTAAAATCACACCCGCGCGCAGCTCTCGCCTCATTCCGTTGTGTAACTTCACCGGGAAATCACGTCTCATCTGGTTGCCAGCTACGCGTTTCGTTTCACCTTTCTTCCCTTCGCTGATAGCTTACGAACGACGTATGAGGTAAGTAAGTTGTATGTACTCGCGAGCAATTTGTTATATTTTATTTACTGCTTATTTATGTGAACCTTCAGATTGATGGGCAAATATTATAAGGACAGGGATAGTACTAGACATGACATGAATATAGTAACATAGCGAGCATTTTTTATTATAACTGGAAGAAGCAATATTTATTATAACTGGAACAAATTTATTTTTAATTTTACACCGAATTTAAATTTCTTCATTATTGTTACAGAATAACTACATAAACATGGCTTCAAGAAAAAGGAAGCTAGAAGAATAAAAAGAGTTTTTACCGAATTATGGACAGAATTATACTTTTTTATCGAGTTTAAAGGAAAACCGTTATGCTTGATTTGTCAAAAGAGTATTTCTGTAGTAATATTTCTTCAGGAATATAACCTAAAGCGACATTACGACACTGAACACAAAACTAAATTTGACTGTCTTGAAGGAGAAATACGAAAAAGTAAAATTTCCACTTTGAAATCGTCATTAAAAAATCAACAAAACTTAAGGTTGTGGCCGACAACAGCGAATCGAATGTTCGTGCCAGCTACAGGGTAGCAGAGATTCTAGCAAAAAGTGGACGTCCGTTTACCGATAGTGAATTAGTAAAAGAGTGTGTCTTAGCTATCGCAGAAGAAATATGCCCAGAGCAGAAAAAAATGTTTGAAAGTCTTAGTCTCTCTGCCAGAACTTGCACCCGACGTACCGAAGGCTTGGGTGCTAATTTGTGTGAACAACTCAGGGATAAGGCGCAGTCTTTTGACTGCTTCTCTTTAGCGTCGGATACAGCACAGCTACTCATATTTGTACGCGGCATCGACGAAAACTTTACTGTTTACGAAGAGCTTGTGAAAATGTGCAGTTTGAAAGGTACAACTACGGGAGAAGATTTATTTCACCATTTGGAACAAGCTCTGGATTCACTGCAATTAAGCTGGAAAAAGTTAACAAGTGTTAACGATGGAGGCAAGAACATGAGCGGTCAAAACAAAGGTGTTGTTGGGAGAATCATTAGCAAAGTGAAAGATTCTGGATCTACTGTGCCATTGATTTTTCACTGTATTGTCCATCAAGAGGCATTGTGCTCCAAGGTTATATCCTGGAAAGTAATAATGGATACTGTAACATCCACTGTTAATTTTATAAGAAGAAATGGGCTCACACACCTGTCAGTTCCAAAAGTTTTTGGAAGATCTGGAAGCTGATCATGGTGACTTGGTTTACTACTGTGAAGTGAGGTGGCTTAGTCGAGGTGCCGTTTTGGAACGGTTTTTTAATTTGAGGAAAGAAATTGGCAACTTCATGGAGATGAAAGGAAAGCCAGTGGAAGAGCTTACTAACGAACAGTGGATTATCGATCTTGGTTTTTTGACTGATTTGACTATGGAACTGAATCAGCTCAACAAACGCTTGCAGGGAAAAAATAAATTGATTTGCGATATGTATTCAGATGTAAAGTCATTTGAGATGAAACTGAAACTGTTTATCAAGCATATTGATGAAAAAAAGCTTGACCATTTTCCTAATTGCAAGAAAGCCGTGGAAGAAGCTGGAGATAATTTTGAGTGGCAAAATATTACGATGAGAAACGCGTTTTTACACACAACTACAAACCGAGTTTTTAAATCGATTCACCGACTTTTAAAAGATATCCCTTAACATGGAAATATTCCAAAACCCTTTTGCAATTGATATTAATGATGTACCAAGCAATTTGCAAATGAACATAGTAGAATTGCAAAGTAATAACACACTTAAAACGGCATTTACGGAAAGCACTGACTTGGTACAGTTCTATGGAGGTTTGAGTTCTGAAAACTTCAAAGAATTGAAAAAGTTTGCTCAGCAGATAATCACTATGTTTGGTAGTACATATTTGTGTGACCAGCCTTTTTCAATTCTTAACTACCGCAAAAGTAAGAATTCTTCGCGGTTAACGGATGAACATTTAGACGCGATACTGCGCGTGTCTACGACTAAAATGAAAGCAGACGTTAAAAAACTTGCAAGTCAAATGCAGCCGCAAAAATCTCACTAGTTATTATTTTTATGTTAGTATAGTAATTCAATTTAAATAGACATGATTATATGAATATGCGTTTTATTTGATATTGATTGATTGATTTTTATTTATATGATATATATGCGTTTTATTTCAAATATTAAAAAGACGTAAAAATAACCGAACATTATATAAATAAGTGCGGCCCGCACTGATACTCTGGCAACATTATGTAGCCCTGCTATAGCAAAAGGTTGCCGACCCCTGATCTAGCACAACCATCTGTTTCAACCATTGGTTATCACAGGTAGTAGATATAATAATTACTAAACCTACCTGAAGTGTTTTGATCAATATAAATTTATCACCAAAATTTACCAACGGGTTAGATATAGTTTTAGTAAGCAGTTATAAAGCAAAATGTCTTTTTGATGATATTTACGATTAGGTAAATAGTATACTATTTCCAAAGATAATAAATATATCACTATACCGATCAGCAAAGCGATCCATAGCGTTATTGTTCTTCTGTCAAGAATTTCATTACAAAAAGTCCACAGAGGTCGCGGAGATGCCAAAAACAACACCATGTTAATTTGACAGAAGAGGGGCGGATCGGCGAAGGGGAGCACACATCCGCAAGAGAAACATAAATACAGCTAAGAAGACGCGAAATAGAATCGGAGATCAAAGGTGGTATCAATTACGCCCTTGGCTGATCCGTCCAACCCTCGAATAGTTGAGGGGGGCCTTTTTTCAGCGCTCGAGGGGCTTCAGTTTCACAAAAAAAAACTTTCAAAATATTTCAGTTACCGTTAACGGTGAATTTATACAAGAAGATCCTGCATCGCATCTGTTAAAAAGGTATAAATTAGTGGTCAGTTTAATGTCAGATTCACGCCTTAGTCAACCAGTGAAATTGCATATTCGGGTATTTTTAATGGAATAGTGTTAAGTCAGTACCAGGTCGATTACAGCCATAATAAAACATTAAGATACAAGAGATAAAGTACTTGCCGGTGGACAAGGTGAGTTTTCCGCAAATTCCTTCTTAAGTCACGTCTGCAAGGGCAAATTTATTACTATAAATTTGGTTTAAACTCGACGGTTTCAGAGTTTTTAGGTTGTCGTTACCTCCTCAAGGAATTACTTAATTGAATTCCTATTTTTATTTTATTTCAGCGGCTACTTTTTTGTAGTAACGCTTGGATGTATAAGTTTTATTATTACTCAGCTACAAATTAAAAAGTTGCTCGAAAGCTCTAATTTTTTCATTGCAATATTTGCATGAATAAATTTAAAATATTGCTCAGTGTAATCACCAATCCGCCTGGCAGTAGAGTTAAAGAGCTTTTCGTCGTCATCCCAATTAATCGCATCGCCTCTTATCCGATTCAGTTTTAGTTCCTTTGTTCTATTAGCCGAGTATTATTTTCGTCTGACGGCTTAACTTCCAGTTATGAGTCACCATAAGCCGGATTACTTCTCTCTCTCGCAAATCTCCTCAACTGCAAGCTCTTCATTTTAATGACGTCTACTCTGCTCCTCTATCTAACTACTTTTATTGGAGCGGGCCAGTGAGATCGACATTTATTATACCGATGTAGATATGCCGATATTATTAGGGTCGGTTATCAATGGTCTACCATTGGGAGCTTTAATGCTTGTTTCTTTAGCATATATATCTAACAAGAACAATATTGAAAAAAAAACTACCTCCGGTACAAAAAGTGAACTACAGTTTTAATAATTATTAGAAACAATTTGTTAGAGCATAAAAGCATATTTTGTAGAGAATAAAGCTCTCCTTTGAAACAATATTTGTTGAAACAAAATGAAATTTACGGAAGTTTCGTTAAGACTCCATTGACGCATGTAATCTTAATCAGACCTTTCATTTGATACTAAACACGATATATTTTTGTCATTTAGACATTTATTTATTTTATATTTAGACAGATTGGGTATCATATGACACTCTGAATGACATGGCGATTCTAACAACATCACATACTTTTAAATCAGTTCAAGCGTTCAGAATAAAGAAACGAAAACCATACATCAAAATACTCGTTTTAAAATATTCGTAAACAGATGATTTTTCTACTACATCTAGAGTCGAGCATATAAAAGTCTATAATCTTGTCGATCTTCATTCTTCCGAACATTTCATCCTATTTCGTAGAATGTTTTGTAGTGAAGCTACACAGAGGCAGCTCTCATCTTTCTTCTTCCAAAATATTCAATTGATTCCTGAGATTTTCAATTAGTTACAAATAGTTGTGCCACACCTACATATAGTTGTAAAACACCTATTTGCTTAGATTGCATGATATGACAAAATTATTTGTCATAAACAACATTGTACAACATGTCCTTGATTTACCTTTAGATTATTCTAGAAATTCCATAGGAAAGTTTTATTTTTGTAGTGCAATACCTAATGCTTGGAGCACCTATAGATTATCCTAGAAATGCAATCTGTTATTTTTATAATGCTTTCTAATGAATTATTCTAGAAATGTAATAGTATTTTTTCTATGGTTAAATATCTAATGTGTGTCCTATAAAGAGAGTGCTTTCCCACTACAAATAGAGTCTTAGCTTACGATATTAGATCCTGTTCTTAGCTATTTACTCGGTATTGAAGCCGTTCCTATTATAAAATATGTTTCCTGTTCACGTTAGGTTATCTACTGAAACAGATGTGGCTTTATTTCTCCTCCTCCTTGTAATGTTATTATCTTTTCCTGAAAATGTACCTATTTAGACCTGAGACATATTTAGGTCTTCCATGGCTGCTCCAGGTTTTTCCAATATTTGGTTGTTTAGTTTAACTAATATATAAATATACATATCTGTCTTTCACCCAATTTAGATATTTAGATTGATATGTATTTCATTACTACGTTTGGTTCAAGTCTGTTAGACTACCCCATCGCAGCAATTATCTAGTCTAACCGGTTATGAACAGGATACGTTTGTGCGTAATGCGATTTCAAATCGCTTTTGCTTTCGCCAAACTTCCCGTACTATTTCAGTGAGGGGAGCAAAATTACTTTCTTATTAAAAGACCGTCAAGCGGAGTAATTAATTTAGTCGCTTTAATTAAATATTTAGTGGGGAAATTTATTTACATTTAAAATATTATTATCTTAAGCATTTGTGATTGGATAGACAGTGATGCGTCAGGCTAGCGGAATATTGGCACAGCGAAGATTAAATTTAAAATCAATTGCATATACAAAATTATTTAATTGTGAGACCTAAGACAGTGCGTTGTTCTTTTGATTATGTTATAGAAAGACTAGAGAGAGTAAAACTCATAAAAATATGAAGAAAAAAAAGCGGACATATATATGGAATGACGGTGTCGTGCTATTCAGCTGATTTACAGCTTTTCTGATTAACATCTGTAGAATTAGAGATTCTTATTTGACAAATTTATCGTTAAAATGCAATAAAATAAACAGCGATACCCAATAACTCGTAACCATCTATTTTAATATAAAGAACGATTTTACCTGCAGGGGACGCTTTAACATACATTCTAGAGGCAAACAGACCGCTTGCCCAGGATTCACATGGATCTGACAGAATTGGATCATAACATATTAAAAGTTATTCTACCAACGGTCAGAGGTTCTGAATTATCTACCTATCATACTTACTAAGAAATAGTTCAGTAAAAAACAATAAAGTAAATATTGCAGTGGGTAAAAATAATTGTAAAATGTGTGGTGGAATTAACAAAAACATTATACGCTAAACGCCGTTTCGAAATCGAACTGTTACAGTTACACTAATATTAGTCCCAATCGGTTAGCTATTTACCAAGTTAAGGATCGTTGCGCTTGCCTTGTTATTGTCAGTTCAGTCAGTGCATTAGTTTTCATCTATCGTGCGCGCTTCGAATTTTGATTTTATTACTAAGGCGACTACCTCTCTCAAATAGTGAAAAATTGGCACTTTGCAATCAATTCAAATTACTTCCGCATGCATTTAAATAATAATAAAAATATGGATCGAAACTTTATTATTTAGATTTTTTTTCTTAATAAAAATAAATAAAACCTGAAGTCATAATCTTTTTGTGATTTGCAATTTTCTTGTAATCTATAGCGACAAACAACTCGAATCTACATTGCTAATAAGAACCATATAAATGGTTAAAATGTTATGTGTTATTTTTATTAAAAAAAAACACAAATATTATTTGTCAAGGGCGATTTCAGAAGACTGTCAGCGCAAATCTTATATAATCACGCAAATCGTTTATAATCTAGATAAATGTAATGAGCATTGGAAATGCTAAACTTCTAATGAAAGAATAGAGGGACCGATCGGACTCAAACGTAAAATCACAGTTGCGCCTCGTTGGGACCGATCGGACTCAGACTATCGGTGTAAATCCGATTTCGTATTTTTTTTCGTAAAATTTCATTGTGAATAAAAAAATATATTTAGTGTTTTCAAAAATTAAGTTCTAATATCAAATTTCATCAGGAACAAAACGACGTTTTTATTTTTATTATCGCAACAACGGTTTGGAAGAAATTAATATTTTGGTCGGCCGCCATAATAAATCTAAAATTTCGATAATTATACATAGTCTTTCAAAGACATGCGCTCGCGAAATCTCGCGGCTCGAGGGATTAAGCTGACAGGGAATGAAAATATGGGAATTTCCTAGTTTGGTCTTTTTAAACCAAATTATAGAAATAAATAAAAAGTCTAAAAAGCCAGAAATGTACTCAGATTAAAATATGTAATGTGCATTGGAAATGCTATACTTCTAATGAGAGAATCGACGGTTCTTAAGCTGACAGAATAAAAATATGAAACATATTTCCTATCCAAAAAAAAAAGGTCTTAAAACCCAAAAATGTACTCAGGCTGCGATGGCTCATTAGACTTTAAGAAATTTGCTGATTACACCGGTATATTACAATTAGATTATAAACAATTATTTGGGCGTACATAGTATCATTATTTTGAAAACGCACTTGGTAATTTTACGATGTTTTGAAAGATTATAAAGAAAAAATAATAACAAAATATCGGGTCATCATATTTTAATCATTTCATTTGTGTTGTTAACAATAACAATAGTTTCGTTTGTCACGATAGATTACAAAAAGAAAAATACAAAAAGGTGATGAATTCAGATTTTATTTACTTTTATTAAGAAAAAATATATAAATATTTAAATTGTGCATCATAATACGAAAGACTAGAGATTTGCTACAAGATTCATATTTTTGTTGATATCATATCTTGACATTCCGGCCCTATTAATAAATATCGGTGATGGATGAAGAAACTTTATTCCGACAGTGTCACGAAATAGGTCATTATCCATCGGTCCTAAAACGATTATCAACGCCTCGGGCTTAACGAATATTTTGTCAAATAAGATTTCGCCGACATCCAAGGCTGTTAGGAAGTCCACATTTACTTATAGACTATAAGCCGGTATTTAATCGACCTCGACAATAAACATAGTTACGGTCTGTTATTACGTTATGACTTGTTATGCCATTGGTATGACCATCAACTAGAGCAGTCGACTACAACGAGCGAACCCGTCACTTCAGGAAGTTTTAACGATATTAGATTGTTCTGTCTCCCGTGAGGTGAGCGTAAAAGACTTGGGACGAAAACAGTCCACTGTCTAGTTACGCCACTCGCCCGTCAGAGACCAACGCCTTACGGCGAGGCACCGGGAAAGGTACCCAGCGGGCAGCCTCGCCCCCTGACTACCAGTTTGGAAGGATATCTCCGTCTGGAATTAACCCTCAGGATACCTCCTACCTCCTGACTGGTTACAGGATCGAGGTCGCTTATGTAGCCGTGATACGGTTTCTACCGAATCTATCGCGGACCGCAGCATCCTTTGCAAGGCTGTTTACCCGGGATCGGGTGGCCTAATGGTCCTTTCAAGAGCAGTTGCCGTAAGGTTAACAACTACCCCTGCTTTATAGGACACATTACTGCTTCCAGACTCCCCCGGCTGTTAGTCGGAATGCACAAACGATTAGCTGACGCCGCACGGTGAGCAAATCGTCCAGAAGCGCTCGAAGGTTGACTCCTAAGGGAGACTAGCACGCAAGCCAGAGTCCTATCCGGGCTCGCACATACCTATGCGTGGTGGCCGCCGGATGGGTGTTGACCCGTGCGTTTGACCGACCCTTTACAACTGCGTCTTAGTGGCCAAACTACGACGGGCCCATTTGCTCCCACATCAAATATATGACAATTGACACCTACAAAATGCTCGATAATCTACTTAAATCGTACAGATTGAGATTGTCAAAATCTCAGAATATTGCAACAATCTTTCATCGTTATTAGAGTCGCAAAGACTTTATGACAAACCAATCTACTGATCTAGTTACACCGGTGCCCAGCAGAGGCCTACCCCAAATATAGGGCTCTGGAAAGTTAGTGGGGTTTCCCTGCGCCCTGGTACTCAGTTTTGGAGTTACCTCCTTCCAATAGACTATTCACAGCTTCAGATCACTTGCGCGAGCCTCTACCTGTTGTGATTAATTACATAAAAAGGCTGACAATAGGTTAAAATACCCACTTTTCAGAAAATATATCGTTTCCAGACTCTTCCAGAAATCCACCGGATAGAACACGCTTTGCGGAGTGCACAGCGCAAGGCTCGCACGAGAGATTTTTTAAACACAATTCACCTCTTCAAGGAGGTTCCCGGATAAGGGCTGAGCCATTGGTCAGCCCTCAAAACATGCTGGTATTTCCGCCCGAATTGCATGAATCTATTTAGTTCTGATAGAACTTTCAAAGTTTATTGATTCTATTGCAAGTTCTTTTATTTCACAGGTCATGCCTGTGAATCTCTACGCTGTCGTCAGGTATATAGACTAGGTGCGGTCTAGGTGTATAGTTTATAAAAATTTAAATGTATTGTACATCGTGAAGTAGGTTTAGCAGTCTATTTCTCTAAAAAAATATGTAATGTTTGTCTGTATAATTGATTCAAGCTTCTTCTTGTTGTGTCTCCTTTATGGAATGTTGTCGGTTATCATACACATTATGTGTGAAGGTAGCTAAATTTAGTTATCTTCTCTTTCAAAGATGCTGCATTAACTTAGGTTTTAAGCCAGAATGTCCTTTTCCTTTTCTACCCGGTCCGGCTGCCCTCGATTCTCTATTGCATTATTCTTTATTGTGAACAATACTCGCTAACTTTATGGGTTTGAAGTATTGCAGGTTTTTTTATGACCGAGTACTTTTCCACATTTGAGACACTATTTTAGTATGAAATACTCTGCCCGTCCATGAAATGTTTTAAGACGTATGTACAATTTGTCTCTGCGTCAGTAGGTAAAATGTTTATATTTCAGACAGATAAATCACTATTTAAGACTCAGACCAGTCGATGACGTCACTCATCAAGCGACATGTTTCTAAAGGCAGTGTTTTACAAGTATCCGTTTTAATGTTACGTTTCAATAAGAGTGGTATGGTAAAATGACGTTACGTAGAGCGTTAAATTTAACCATTAGAACGAATCGATAAAAACAATACGTTTAAATACCACCTCGATTTTTAACGTCATCGACTGATCCGCATATTCTGAATTCTCTTCTTAACTGTACGTTATCTAGAGTCCTCTCATTTTACCTACTGGCGCAGAATCCCTACAGGTCTAATACTGTGAAGTATTCTTCTATATGAGGCACCCTGAGCGGTTTATTTTTAGTGTCATTCACAAATGGTTCGCTTATAAGTTTGAATTATATAAATATCTCACAGCGACTAATAAATTATATTTGCCGGCCATTTTTTTTGTCGTGAAGTATGGGCTTTTCATATGATTTTGCAGGCATTTTTTTCAATGACACATATTTTATATAATTTTGCAGGCATTTTTTAGTCAGTTTTATCGCTGGTAGTTTTTTCATGCTCTTTTTTGTTATAAACGAGTTTAATTTTAAATCAATGCATTCATTAGTTTCTCGGCTCACCTCAAACCCGACCTCAGTTCATTCCAGTAATAATTTATTTTAAATTAGTTCTTTGTGTTTTTGTAATATTTTTTTTTCTTTCAAACTTTAAGTCTTTTTGTTCATAGTTTAAAAGCCCCACTTTTTCAAATTTTATAATGCTCCTTCCTGCTCTGTGCTCGCTCGTTCGGCCAAACTGATATCTGTGATTATAGCAATTTGAAAAAATATTTTTAAATGCTATAGATTTGACTATAAGTTGTATTTTATGCAGTGATAGCGATATGATAAATACAGACCTACGGTACTTTATCCTTTGTACTTTATTATATTGCAATGGATCAAACTACGCCAGGTGCCAACCTATTACCTCTCGGGTGATGGATGGCCATATTCCATTAAAGGCACGAAATGCACGGACGAAAAGTTAGTCAATTCAAAATGCGGTAACTGTAATGTACATACTATCAAATAAATAATCGAAATTTGTCATATAAAAAGTCCACTTACAAGCTGTGAGAAATATATGATTAGGTTGTTAATAATGTATTTAATTGTCGCAGAGAGTTTTGGCGCAATCTGTCAACCAATATCTTTACAGAAGTCGATTATGTTAGTAGACCTTGAATGTGCTCTGCGATTTTTTCAAAAATGTCGCTTCAAACAGATAGGTGAATATGTGCTTGATAGCGGCAATACGAATCTACTATTCCTGAATCATATCATAACATATCATATCATATCATAAACCCTCCGCCAGAAAGTGAACGTCGTCCAAAAGGCAATAATTAGAATCATGTTAAGGAAGTCTAGGCTTTACCCTTCTGACGACCTGTATGTTGAGGCACAATTGCTTGATTTGAGGCAGTTGTATTGCCTCAAATCAATACTTCATCTTAAAAACAACAATAAAGACGAATATTGTGTTTCTCCGGAAAACAGGGAGAGATCAAGTCGTTATAAGGGAAACTTTGAAGTGCCGAAACGTCTAACGTCTTTTGGACAACGTCATTACAGCTTTCTTGCTCAGTTATTATTATAAATGATTATTTATTATTGCTATTACATATTATTATTATACATTATTATTTAGTATTACAAGTTTATAGTTCTAATATTATATTTGTGTAGTGAGAATTTCATTTTAACTTGATTTGATTCAATTTTTTTATTTTTGTTTTGGAAGTTACATAGTTTATAATCATTTGTATTGGTGTTCTCCTTAGAACAGGCTCTGCCTAGTTAGGAGCAACACAATCTATGTTAAGTGCTAACGGTGTATTTTTTTTGTGGACCAATAAATAAATAAATTAATTATTAAATAAACGGTAAAGCAAATAGAGTTTTTTGAATTTGACATGCAAACCACCCGCAAGGCTCGTAATGAGGTGAGAGGGCATAAGGGCGTAATGAGGTGAGAGGGCACTGCGAGAAAACGTGCAACGGAAAGATTTATGGAATAAAAATTCTTGGATATTGCTCCACGATAATGCATCATCCGACACATCGACAATTAGACACGAATCTTTGACCAAAAACTAAATATCTTTGATCTAGTACCGTAGTCGGCAGACTTTTTTTAAATCTGTAAACTTACCATTTCGTGGAAGAAGCTTCGATTCTACTGAAAGAAAGAAAGAAATAACGAAAAATAGCTTTATTGTTCCACATTTACATTAACAACTAGAGCTGTCAACTACAACTTGCTCAACTTGCTGAGTTGGCCACGAAGACCCATTCTGTTCCGGGTTTTTCACACTCACAGGTCAACACCCATCCGACGGCCTCCACGCATGAAGTGCGAGCCTGGGTAGGACTCTGGCCTTAGGGTTAGTTTCCCCTAGGAATCAACCTTCTGGCGCTCCTGGACGGTCTGCGGCATAAGCCAATCGATTGCGCACTCTGACTAACAGTCGGGGGAGTCTGGAAACAGTACTGTTTCCTATACAGCGGGGGTGGTTGCTGACCTTACGGCGACTGCTCTTGAAACGACCATCGGTTACCCGATCCTGGGTAAACAGCCGGGCAAAGGATGCCGTGGTCCGCGATAGATTCGGTATACACCGTTTCACCGCTTCGTAAGGGAGAGGACCGCGCAAGCGACCTCGAACTCGTAACCAATCGAGAGACTGGAGGAATCTGGTCGCAATTGGAAGTAAGGGCGTGAGTGTAAGCCCGCTGGGTAACACTCCTGGCTGGCTCAGATCTCGCGGTTAAGGCGTTGGCCTCTTACGGGTTTGTGGCGGAGCTTGACGGTGGACTGTTCTGTCCAAGTCTTCTGCGCTCACTCCAGGGAGATAGAACGACTAATCGTTAAAACTTCCTGAGGTTACGGGCTAGCCCGTTGTAGTTGACAACTCTAGTTTGTTGGAAAAGGGGGTTTCTGGTTATTACACCCACACATTTGGCCGATTAAGCTAATATTTTGTATGTTATTGAATACTTGCCGTTATTTATTTGACAGTGTAGTACGTATTTCTAAAATTTGATTTCAGTATTACCTGGAGCGATATTGCAAAATTTCAGCAAGCCAGAAGATCGGCACTTCAGTTTAATTAGCTGGATGTTTTGGCAACGTAGCCGGCTCGGCGGGCGACTGCCATATTTCAAATTGCGCCAACTCGATAAAATTCAGCAATGAATAACAATGGAACGGGCGGAGAAGAAGTGAATTTCCGCACGGCCTGCAACAATATTCCGTAATGGCAGCATATTTCACGGGCGTAGCTGGTAACACTGGTCGCGCCGAGTCGTAGGGCATTCCGTGGATGCATTTAAATTGGCTTTACGTCTTGATTCAGTGGAGGAGAAAAAGAGAGAGAGAGGGCGTGATAGAGCCGGGCCACTCTGTCCCGGGCTTTCGCGGGACCCGAGAGCGGCCCGTTTCGTCGCGAGATTAAATTTTCGCTTTTCGCCCGAATGCCGCCACGGTGTAATCTAATTTCATCTGAATTTCAAATGATACCCAAACCACTCCAATTTATTCATTCTTCAAAAATAAAAGGAAACAAACATCGGCGGAAATTCATACATTCCGCTTTACGGTTATTCAAATGTGTAGATGAGTGTGCTACGGAAAGAAGCGTCTATGCATAGTCTATATGTGCGAATAGTGTAAACAATGTATACAGTGGGCCCGATAGCGTTTCTTTGTGAACTAAAACTAAAATTAGTCCAAGCGAACGAGACAGAGCAATACGTTAGAGCGGAATATGAAACGAATGATCGTCGATAAATACTACCTGCCGAACCTATACTCGTCCGAATAAATTCGAGCATATTTCGTGCGGTGTAAGATTTGACCTTGGCGGGCAGTTTTAATGCGAAAAAGTGACAACCGGTCATCTCACACTCCGCTCTAGCGTATTGCCCTGTCTCGTTCACACGGACTAATTTTCGATTTTAGTCCACGAAGAAACGCAATCGAGCCCAGTGTATGCAGTATGCGCAACTTATGCTATTTATGCAACCTATGCAATGTATGCAATGAATAAAATGTCTAAACTTTATGCAATGTAAAAAGTGTAGTAGGTATATACTGTATATACAATATGTGTACAATATTTATTTCTCCACTCACTATATTTTTCCGATGAAGATATCTGAAATAAATGGAAAATCAGTACCCAAATATGTTATGTATTTAAAACCTTTTTAACTGTGTAAAAACCGTCAAAAGGTTCTTGGGCTTTCTTCTCTTCCGAGATAATCGAAAACCTAGATCCGTAATTAAACAAAATTAAACGATAATACGAGGGAGGTAGTCGTGCACGATCAAGATGATAAGATAAGAAAGGAAGAAGAGAAGAGAATGAAAGCTGTAAACAAAAGAGGGATGGCAAGAAGCGCCGGCAGTGCCAGTGGTAGTGCACCAGACAATTCTCTGCTCGGAATTTGCTCACGGACTGTTTCTTATATTTTTTCGAGTGAACGTTGCTGAAAAGTGAAGAAGAGAAGAGTGTGAAAGCTGTTGTTGTTGTTAACGTGTCTGGGCCAGGTTAAGACACGTCTCTCCAAAATTATGCGGCCTGGATGGCCTTGAAATTCGCCTCTTTTAGGTCCTGATATGTGATGGGGGTTGACAGAGGGCAGGATAAAAGGTGGTCTTTATCCTGCAGCATTTCACAGTCGCATATTGGAATCGCTGTGTATCCCCAGTGGACGAGATTGGATCTGCATCTGGTCCTTTGGCAAGGATTGGCTGATGAGTTTATATTCACCGGTTCTAGGGAAGCCCGATTGTTCAGATAGACAGTCGAAAATATGCACAATCTTCGGAGAGCCTTCAATTTTAATTGAAAGTGAATTTCAATGACAGCTGTGAGCGAGAGGGATGACAAGAAGCGCCGGAAGGTAATGGAAGTAATGCGAGGTGTAACCCAGAATCTGTGCATTTTCACCTTAACAGTTGGTAGTATTCCACTCATTTCTCTTATCGGAATTTGTTCGCGAACTGTTTTTATTTCTTCGAGTGTATGCTTCGGAAAAGTGAACTAGCGTCGAGCTTACTATCAAGACACTCAGTGGCAGTATTTGTTGATTCCACGAAAGCGGGTGCTCCGCGGCGGTAGTGATACTACATACTACAAAAGGCTTAAATTCAGTTTGACATTTTAGGCTACTTGTTGATATCCCCCATCGGTCATAGAAGGTTTAAGATTGTATTAAAGATTTTGGAAGTGTGAAATCGAAGACTATCGCGGTTGTTTTATATTATAAATAATATAAAAATGAATTTACCCCTCGTAGTTTGTAGTACCCGATGTTTCGGCGATGTTGCAACATCCGTTCAAAAAATCAAAAATCAAAATGTTCTTTATTCATATAGACACAATTAAATATTATTTTTAATTTATGTTCTTATGATGCGTCCAAGCCTTACTCCCAAGCCGTTTTGTCATTTACATAATCAGATATTGTATAGTATGCTTTTTTATACAATTTTGCTTTGATGGTAGCTTTAAACTTATTTACAGATAGTTCTCTAATAGTATGAGGAAGTTTGTTATAGAAGCGTATACATTGTCCCAAAAAAGAATTGCTTATTTTGTGGAGACGAGTAGCACGTACAACAAGGTTATGCTTATGTCTAGTATTAAAATTATGAGTGTCGCTTTTTATTTTAAACTTGTCAATATTCTTGTGGACATACAACAGATTTTCGTATATATATTGTGATGCAACAGTAAGAATATTTATCTCTTTGAATTTTTCTCTAAGTGAAACTCGAGGACCAAGTTTACATATAGCTCTTACAGCACGTTTCTGTAGTATAAAGATGTTATTGATGTCCGCACAGCTTCCTCAGAGAAGAATCCCATAGGACATAATGCTATGAAAGTAACTAAAGTATACTATTCTTGCTATATCTACATCAGTCAGCCGCCTTATTGTTTTAACTGCGTATGCCGCAGAGCTAAGTTTTCCTGACATTTTCTCAATTTGTGGGCCCCATTGTAATTTGGAGTCAATTGTTATCCCTAGAAACACAGTTGAAGCAACAGGCTCCAGTCTAGTTCCATTTATTTATACATCGGTTTGTACCTGCTTAACATTAGGTGTAGAAAATTTAATCACGTTGGTTTTTCTTTCATTTAATAGTAGGTTATTTACATTAAACCAATGGACAACTTTTAAAGAGTGCATTGTTAACTTCGTCATGTCATAATTGTACAATTTTCGACTAATTTTAAACGTCAAAGAAGTCGTTGTCTAGGGTAGACTCCCCTATCTACCTATAGTCATACCCTACCTACTTTACCTATTCCCCTACCTACCTATATTCTATCCTAGACAACGGCGATTGCAACATCGCCGAAACATCGCGTGCTACAAACTTCACGCGGTAAATTCATTTTTATTTTATTTGTAATGTTGGAAGTGATCTAGGAAGGAAACCATACAACACTAAGAAGAAGTTTATCGAAATCATAGACAACGGGCGTGCGTTGTTCCATTAAGTTTGAGGGAGATAGATATATGGGTCCACTGTTAATCTCTCTCCCTTCAATGCACCGAAATTGAAAGGGGCAGCGTTTTCCCACTGTTTATCATCTCGCTGTACAGGGTATACATTGAAGTCGCTGTAGAGGGCATACATTCTATAACGTCTTATAAGGAATTTGTATTATTTTGAGGATATCACATTTCTAATAGCATAATTTAAGTAGTGTAATTGTTAAACACATGCTCACCATTATTTAATACTTTACAATGCCGCACCGTACCGCAAATGTAATGGCTTCATTCCGAAAATCCGTTATTACATAATGCTTGCGCTTGTTAAGCCGAGAACATAATAAAGGTAATTTCTTTTACAAACCTGAAAGGAGCAGAGTAGGTTGCGACAACCTGAATACAATCTTGTCTTCAATGAAAACATGCTTAGGAACTCGTAACATGTTTCCTTACCATATTCGTAACATGTTTCCTTACCATATTCCTTACCATACACGGCTCGGTGTATTAGGTCGCCTGATCTTACATTGTAAGGTTATTGTTCGATTCCCGGCTGTACATACATTGTTCGATTCCCGGCTGGGTCACAATTTTCCGTTGGGATCAAATTAACGGAATTACATTTTCAATTCTGTCGATCGAATGTAATAACAAGACACACACTTGCAGACATGTTACACGCACACATACACATAACACGTCATAATAGGGTTGGTTGTAAGAGATTATCATATGACAATAAACCCGCCCATTGTGACATTTTCACAATAAAGAGTATAAACAAACAAAACCGACGGGGGACGTATTCCTGCTTTCTCGATGACTTCCATTAAAATGTTCGAAAGAATAGTCTGTGCACACACGTTTATTTACTCGAAGACTATCGCGGTTGTTTGACATTATAAATAGGATAGAAACGAATTTACCGCGTGAAATTTGTAGCACCCGACATTTCGGTGACGTTGCAGACGCCGTTGTCCAGGGTAAACATCTACCCTGGACAACGGCGGCTGCAACGTCACCGAAACGTCGGGTGCTACAAATTCACGCGGTAAATTCGTTTCTATCCTATTTATAACGTTTATATACTCTTTCGTTATATCATATAAATAAAATATGTCGTACTAGTAATTCTTCACTAATAACAAGGTTCAGTTTTTAAATGGTGACGGCTGTATGGCTCTTGATTTTCATAAATTCAATATGGTTATCAATTAAATAAATAAATACCATGACCTCGCAAATGCCGTCACCCGCAACGGCTTCACTGTTCACCTTCACGCGGTGGAAGTAGGCGCTCGTGGCCTGCGAGCTAAATCTTTGTTTTACCTTTTTAAAGATCTTGGTCTCTCCAGGAAAATAATCAACACCTTTCTAGAAAAATTATCCAAAACCGCGATCTCTGCATCTCAAATTCTATGGCTTCGAAGGGGGAGTGAATGGGTGGTAAGGTGTACGCTCACATGTGGCAATACAGCTGTCCTAAACCTACCACCGCCGGTCGTTAGTCCGGAATCCACCCTTCACCTCCTAGAAGTGTAAAACAAAAAAAACAAATATATATATATATATATATATATATATATATATATATATATATATATATATATATATATATATATATATATATATATATATATATATATATATATATATATATATATATATATATATATATATATATATATATATATATATATATATATATATATATATATATATATATATATATATATATATATATATATATATATATATATATATATATATATATATATATATATATATATATATATATATATATATATATATATATATATATATATATATATATATATATATATATATATATATATATATATATATATATATATATATATATATATATATATATATATATATATATATATATATATATATATATATATATATATATATATATATATATATATATATATATATATATATATATATATATGATGGGCCCGATTTTTGGTCGGTGAATTCCATGGCAGCTCTGTTTGTATTTTATTTTATTTTTTATCTAACAAGGATACGAGATTATATTCTCCATTAGGATACGAGATACGATACGAGACACAAACACAGATTTTATCCTACAGTTTATCTCTCGGCTTCGTCCGAATTTATAATATCTAGTAAATATGTACACGGTAAAGGAGGTGAATGACTAGTCATTATATTACTGTTTTTATTATTTTCATATTGATAAAAATGCGAGAGTATTCTAAAGCTACATTTTAAAAATTGCTTATTATTTCTTTTAAAAATTAGGATATCACTGCAAAACAGGTTGCATTTAAGTACCGAAGACTCCGTAAAATTTATTTTCCAACTTTTGCAGTTTAAAAATAAACTATTTTGTCATCCTCTGAGAAATCGCTGATCGACTTTCAAAATCGAACTCTCAACTCCAGCGTCCACTTTTAATAGTCTCCGAGCTTTGATTGATGGTGCTGAGGGGTTTGCGGAAGGAATGCTTTTATTGCGGGTTCCTGATGGATTTCCCATGAATTCCTTGGCAGCAAGGCGCTCTCGGCGCCGCAATCATTTGACGATTTTCGCCGATTTGTCTCAGGGGCGCCATCTGTGCAAAGCGGTCCGACTTGCGGCGAGGAGAGGAGGAAAATGACTAATACCTCGCATTAGTCTCCAGCGAAAGGTGCTGAGCAGCCAGCCACGAGCGGCTGCCTCCGCATCGGAAGACGAATCTATCCGATGTGTGATTATACTCCTCTTACCTATGTACGCCGTGGACCCGCATAATTTGCAGTTAGCAAGACGAATGCTGAAATAAATAGATAAGTTTCGAGAGTCAAGCTGGTGGCTCTATGTCAGATAGACCATTTCAGCCATAACAATTTGAGTTATATGTATAGAAACAGCATTAATCTAAAAGTAAAAGAAATATTATGTTTATGATGTAAAGTAACGGATCCTTGTGTAATGGATTATAATTGTTTGTTTATATATTTTTTGATCCTCGTTAAAAAGGATGAATTTTCATGTGATGTGTCATATTTCCTTTATCATGCAATGGTGAAATATACGATCAGATTTTAAAGTATGATATAATTGAGTTGTCTCGATTTTTTAACGAAATGTCAAAAATGCTTGTTGCCGGATACCCCTGTCACTGGAGTTAGCATACTATAACATGATATTACAGGACACGCCTCCTGTACACATGTTTTTTGTGTACACAAAAACCTCCTGTACAGGAGGTTTACCGAAGTAATGTTGCAAGCCAAGACTTTTGATAACAAAAATATTTACAATACTGTTTAATATTTACAATAGTAATGTTTTTTCAAACGTATAGGATAAAAAAAAATCATTTTGAAGCACCTTAAATTGGTATACAAAGCAGGATTAAAAATGTGGGGGCAGCGCGTACAATACAACACATGATTTTAACGCGAGATTGAAGTGACTTCATTGAGGCGAATTGCAACGCTTCATTTTCAGAGTTTTCCCATAAATTTTAAATATATTTGGGATACAAAATTTGGTGTCTACAATTCAACAATTCAAGAAAAAATAGCTAAATGGCTTATTTGAAAAAAGGTGTAATTTAAATAGCAGTTGCAAGACAATTCCCACAAAGGCCTGTAAATATTTTTAGTGACTATTCTAGTACGCTACAAGCGATAATAAAATACTTTACAATGCTGCACCGTACCGCAAATGTAATGGCTCCATTCCGAAAATCCATTATTACATAATGCTTGCCCTTGTTTAGCCGAGAACATAATAAAGGTAATTTCTTTTACAAACCTGAAAGGAATAGAGTAGGTTGCGACAACCTGAATACAACCTTATCTCCAATGAAAACATGCTTAGGAACTCGTAACATGTTTCCTTACCATATTCGAAAACCGACGGGTGACGTATTCCTGCTTTCTCGATGAATTCCATTAAAATGTTCAAAAGAAAAGTCTGTGCACACACGTTTATTTACTCTTTCATTATATCATCTAAATATATGTCGTACTAGGAATTGTTCATTTGAAAAGACCACGTAAAAGCTATAAAAGTAAATATATAAAAAGGAATAAAAGCACGACTGCCTTTACAAAAAGTTGAGTTAACGAGTATTTATAATTATTTTTATTACTTTTTTTTATGAAATATTTGTGGTTTATGTATTTATACATAAATAAATTTTCTCAATTTTCTCAATCAGGCCTTTCATTTGACATTAAAATCGATATATTTATGTTAATTTATTGACATTTGGAGATTTGAACATTTACACAACTATTTGCTTGATATTATACCCTATGACACTCGAGATGACATAACGATTTCAACACTTTTAAATCAGTTGTAATGCTTATAAGTTATGGTGGAACAAAGAAACGGAAAACATACATATATGAAACCTGAACACATAACACTCTTATTTTGTAGGGAAAACATTTTGTTGCTATTAAAAACTTTACTTTTAAGGTATCCCCAAAGGAAGAAGTCCATTGGTTATAAATCCGGGCTGCGGTGTGGCCAGTTAATGTCACCTCTTTTGGATATGACTTTTTGGCCAAAAATTTCACAAACTGCTGCTATGGAGTCGTTAGAGATGTGACATGTTTCTCGATCTTGTTGAAACTATGACCGTTGATTAAAACCAGAATAGTCCTGTAATAATAGACCGCTTGTAAAACACGACGGCTTTCGAATAGAGACCAGGTTGTTCTCGAACAGATGCTCGTACGCGCTCTATGTTTACGGGTTCTCTAGACGTTCTAAGTCGGCCGGATTAAAGTTGATTTAATGTAGAACCCGTCTCCTCGGCTTTAGCATTCAATTTTTAATTGCTCAAGTCGATGGAGCTTGATTTCTGTCCCGTATATTAAGGTAAGAACAAAAGTTTCGTTGCGCTTCAGTCGCGGAATCGTTGTTGCGATAGTAATCGTGGACGCAAAACTCGTATTATGCTCCGCTGAACGACGCCATGGTACTAAATTCCTATATAGTAGCCGCTCTCACGTTTTATAGTAGCCGCTCTCACGTTTAGTAATGCACTTTGCCCCGCCCCCCGCAATTCGAAGCAGCGACTGATTCAAAAGTTAGCGGAGTTTTGGTCCACTCTGTAGTACGACGGTGAGAAATTCGAATTCGCTATTAATGATTGTTTGATGATTTGTTTGATTGATTAATTTAAATAAAGTATTAATAAAGTGGTTAAATATGTTACGACCCCAACTCGCCTGCATTCACCGCCTACAGAAAGAGAGAGGACGGGGCGGAGAAAGGGACAGGAAGCGCCAGGCTCTTTGGTGCAATTTTTTGCTCGTTGCTCGTCGAGTTTTGTGCTTACGGAGACGTCATTTGTTCCGCTGTCATGCAATGCAATTGTTTGAGGATGTTACGTTACTGCGCGCAGAGCACCGAGAAAGCTTTATTCTGCTCCGCGGGAGGCGCGTCGCGACGCTCTTTCTTACCAACCGAGAGGCTTGCTCCTCATTTAAAATAAGCGAAGTGTCTTTAAATCTTAGTTAGCCTTTACCTCTGCTATACTATATTTATTATGCGGAAGCGGAAACGATGTATATGCGGAAATAGTTTAGATATTTTTCATCTATAACTTCACACTTTAAACAAAACTGTGACAAGTACTCTTAGGCAATAAAATAAGAGAAAACGACCAGCCAACGCCCTACGATAAATTAACTAAAAAAATTAATGTCTACTTTCTCAATTTAGTTGGACTGCTTTTATGACGTTTATAGTGTAACGGTCAACTCTGAGGAAATAGAAAAATTAAGGGTTGGTCTATACTCTAAATAATAAAAATCTCCTGCGAATATCGCTGCAGTGTAAATATGAATTAGATATTTAATACTCGGATTACTGACACGGTCGACGCAGCCGTACGTGACAAACAAGCATAGATTTAAGACGTTTTATGTTTTCGTTTTTTATGATTATGACCATAAGATGCCAATGAAATAGAGGATTTGAAATTACAATTGCAAGGTCTTCTTCCGAAAATTGGCATTTGGAAGTTGTTAAGAAAATGGTTTCTTTAACAAAAAAATATAATAATTAAAAATATATTTACATATTTAAATATATTTTTTTAAAAATCGCAATCAATATAACCTTTTTAGGATAAAATCTAAAATTAATATTAAACATATTATATTTTTACCATTAAAAATAAATAAATAATTCCCAATCAAAAATATATCAAACAGACAGACAAAATTAGAAAGACTTAACAGAGTGGCTTAACAGAGCTGCTACCAGGACGATCATATTTCTGGACGCATATTCTGCGTGAAGCTAAAATGGTTAAAATCACTATTCGTGAAATTGAACCAGACCTTTTAATTCTAATCAGACGAGTCATGGAGTCATGGAATAAAGTCTAATCAGACGAATCATGGAAAACGAATCCCTTCGCAGTCCGAGGCATGAGCGGGCGGAATCGTGGTCCATATCGTGTTTCGATGCACGTTTTTTCAATCCTGGCTATACTTACGGGCGAATTGATTATATAAGAGTAAGGGAGAATTGTTTTCTGAGAACTATTTTAAAGGTCGAATTATGGACCCTAACATTCTGCACGCTTTTTCGCAATTTTATCTAAGGGAGATAAATAATAATTTACTATCTTAAGTAATTCCTAGATTCCAAAATGTAATTCTTTGGTTATTGAGAAATCTTTAATAGTATATTTAAAAATTAAAATGTTTAAAGCGCATTTCGCGGCATTCAGGAATGAGACATTCGAGGAGCAGTAAGAAATCTATCTAGATCTTTCTACCATATCATCTCTAAGTCTACATATCTAGACCAGTGGTAGGCAAACTTTTCCCAAGAGGGGCCAGAAAAGTAAAATAAATTTCACGGGGGGGGGGGGGGGCTGGAGTGAATTACAAGTTAAATGCAATAGGTTTTAAAATTTACTTTATTATTTATTCTGAAAGTTACAGATAGGTGTACTATAAATTCGCAAGTAATACATTAGACTGGTGTAACTATCTCCCGAAGCTAGAAATCGTAAAGTCACATCTAATCTCATGTCAGGTTGAATAACATCACTGCGCCATGTCATTTGTTTTTGTATATCTGGCAATATTAATGTAAAAAGTCTTCATAATCGCTCTCTCAACAACGACACATTTTTTTAAACCCGAATCTGCAATTGTTGATAAATGTTGAAAGAACGTGGCTGCAGGTAGGATCTAATGCGAAATCTATTTCGACGACGAGCAAGACGCGGTAATTTTAGATTCGCTAGCGTCTTGCTTGCACATTTTATGCAGCTACTTTCTACGTTTTACATACCGCCAAAATTTAATTCCGAATACCATTAATAATTAAATACTTATACTAAAAAAAAAAAAAAAAAAAAAAAAGAGTCGTTGTTGGCGGGCCGGATTAAAGCCCGTCACGGGCCGGAGTTGGCCCGCGGGCCATATTTTGCCCACCGCTGATCTAGACCATCCTGGTGACATACATCAAGTATATTATATATACTTGATGTATGTCACCACTATTGCTATATTATATATAGCTAGACCATCCTGGATCGATTAATAGTCCTTCAGGGAGTTAATGGGCCCTTGCTGATTTGGCCACGAAGACCCATTCTGTTCAGGGTTGGTCACACTCACGGGTCAACACCTATCCGATGGCCTCCACGCATGAAGTGCGATTCTGGGTAGGATTCTGGCCTTATGGTCAGTTTTCCCTGGGAATCAACCTTCTGGCGCTCCTGGACGGTCTGCGCACTGTGCGGCGTAAGCCAATCGACTGTGCACTCTGACTAACAGTCGGGTCGGGGGAGTCTGGAAGCTGTACTGTTTCCTATAGAGCGGGGGTCGTTGCGGACCTTAAGGCGACTACTCTTGAAACGACCATCGGCTATCCGATCCTAGGTGAACAGCCGGGCAAAGGACGCTGTGGTCCGCGATAGATTCGGTAAATACCGTTTCACCGCTTCGTAAGGGAGAGGAACGCGCAAGCGACCTCGAACCCGTAACCAATCGACAGACCGGAGTAATCTGGTCACAATTGGAAGTAAGGGCGTGAGTGTAAGCCCGCCGGGTAACACTCCTGGCTATCTCGCGGATAAGGCGTTGGCCTCTTACGGGCTTGTGGCTTAGCTAGATGGTGGACTGTTTTGTCCTCAAGTCTTCTGCGCTCACTCCAGGGAGATAGAACGACTAATCGTTAAAACTTCCTGAGGTGACGGGCTCGCCCGCTGTAGTTGACCACCCAAGTAAGTCCTTCAGGGAATTAACAGGTGCATAAATGTTTATGCACCTGTTAAACGTCTGCGAAAATTAAAAAAATATTAAATTTAAGACAGTTTTTTACGTCATTGATATAAAATCTAAATAGCACCCCTGCTATTTAGGACCCCTCCCAACGGTCCCCTTTAGGACCCCTCCCAACGTTGGGACCCCTCCCAACGGGCTACTTTATGGCGCTTCCAAGAATTTGCTGTATGTCCAGTTAGTTCTACATCCTCAAAAGACATGCTGGCAACGATTTTGTATGCAAAACCAAGATCACCAAGAATTCCAGCAGCAGTTCTAGGTTTTTATGGTCTACGCTGACAATTAAGTCAGTATAATTAGCATCCACTTGATTGCTATTACTCATTTGCAGTGATAAGAAACTTGTAAACAAAGTAAGGTAGACTTGCCAGATCTAAATCCATGTTGTTAGGATAAAATGCAATGAGTCCGTGCCGCGTATATTTGATCGTAAACTTTTCCAGATAGTTTGCTGATCACAGAGAGTTTAGAAATAGGGCGATAATTCATAGGATAATTCGTGAACTGGTGTAACAAAAACTTGTTTCCACTAGTCGGTAAAAATGCCATAGCAAACTGACCTCTTGAAAGGCACAATCAGCAGGGTTCCAAATTCCAAAGGTACCAAATTCTCACCATAAAGGACTACAAACAAAGGTATGATACCGTCAGGACTAGCACTTTTACTGTAGTCGACTTTGTTGATGTACTTCTTCACCAAATCCTCAGTGAATTCAATAGACGATATGTTACCACCATAACAAGTGATCTCAGCAGAATCTCTAAGACTATGAATATTTGTTTCAATTTTATTGGCTCTTAAAAGAAGTTCCGACATTTTAAATTTGGGAACATAAAAATGATTAATATTTATGGAATTTACACAATGGTGGTGTCTGATTTTATTAAACAGCGTCAGATTTTTAAGGATATATGTTATATTTGCAAAAATAAACTTTAATAAACCCCAGAAAAAATGTTTCCTCCAACAACCCTCCTGGCTATTAAAATGTTTTCAGAAAAAAATGCACAACTCCTTGCTGTTTAAAGTGAGGTAACCTTTTAATCACGGCTTTCGAATTTAGTTGCATGAGGTTCAGTGGCTTTAAGTGTTGTCATACGAAGGTAATATTATTTTCACATTTATTATTATTTCAATTATTTATTTTTGAGATTGGTATTAAAAATTAATTTAATATTCCTATGATTATTTTTATATTTAATTGCATTACCTATTATCATACATTAATAACATTTCATTTAATATTCTTATAATTTCCTGTTTTATCGGTGTGGGTGTACGTTGCGTGCGATGCCTGTGATGCGTGAGATGGGTGAGCGTATGCGCAAGATTCTGTAGATATGTATGTGAATGTTTTTGACTTATTTTTTGAAATGTTGTAGAATTAATCCCAAATTGCTTTTTCTACAAGGGGTTAATCAATCAATCATTGTGTATTGTCTTAAAAACTCTTAGAGTTGCGCAGACATTATTTTACAGCATAAATTATGTTAGGTACCTATTACTTTTAATTATTTATAACGTTAAAATATACAAGTAATCTAATACATCTAATCGAATACTGTAGATAATATTAATAACTAGCTGTACCCTGCGCGCGTTGCTACGCCAAATCGGTCGCATTCGAAATTCAAATTCGCCGCCTTAAAATTAATTCGACTATAAAAAAAAGAAGAACTCACACCTGTCTTCGCGCTCGCATTCGAAATTCAAATTCGCCGCTTAAAAAAGAAGAATTTTGGTTTTATTGAGGACACTATAAATTTTACTTTGGTCCGATCGGCACCAAACTTCACAGGGACCATCTCTAAACAAATCTAAAGTTTCCCTTAAAATTTCATTACAATCGGTCGAGCGGTTTAATAGTCCGTAGCGATCATACAGACAAACATTCATTTTTATATATATGGTATACAAAATTTTTACAAAAAAAAACAACTCCATTTTTTTTAACACTAAAGTGCAGCAGCCATGCCTTGGTGATACTGAAAATGGGCTATCATAATTGAATGCATATACAAAATTTCGTGTCTATGCTGTTGACCGTTGAGGAGTCGCCTCGTCGGGATCCAACCCCGGGTGCAGCAGCCATGTTATGGTGAAACTTAGAACGGGCTATCATAACTGAGTGAGTATACAGAATTTCGTGTCTGTGCTGTTGACCGTTAAGGAGTCTCCTCGTTGGGAGCCAACCCAGGGTGTAGAATCAGGTCATGCTTATTATTAAAAAAAATGCGTTGTCATCGGAATTGAAAATGTAATTTTTCAACTTTATATGATAATATTTGAGGAGTTCCCTCAATTCCTCATGGATCCCGTCATCAGAACAGGATTTAGATAAAAAATGGGACCAATCTATAAGTATATATCCTTTTAAATAAAAAAAGAATTTTCCAAATCGGTTCATAAATGGCAGAGTTCTGAGGTAACAAACATTAAAAAAAATATATACAACCGAATTGATAACTTCCCCCTTTTTTGAAGTCTTTTGAAAAATTAGGTTCAGTCTCACCCAGATATTTACATCATTTATCCAGATATTTAAGAAATTTAAATCATTTTTATTCAAATTTTACATGTAGGTAAGTCACAAAACTCGAATACAATATAGAATACCAGGTCAGACATCTTAATAATTCGCTTGTTATCAAATTACAATTACTTCTGCTTAATATCAAATTACTTGTGACTATTGAGAAATTATGTGTATGTCAACATATTATATGAATTCATAAAAATGAGAATAAAAAATTGACAGTAAGTGTAAAGTTAATAATAACAAAAAATATTTGTTAGCATTGTCAAAAAGTATAATAAAATATCTTATGTGATTACATTACAATTAAAAATAGTATATTTATTATTATGATCTAGTAATAGAAATAGTCAAAATCTTGTAATAGTCAAATCAAATAAAAAACCGATAAGTGCCTAGATTAAAAATAGAAATAGTAACGTTACATAGAAAATATATTACACATTGGTAGAGATCATTAACGTGTTATTTTAATGAGTTACATTTTCAGTTTATACTCAAAATGGAGCATTTTCCCTTCCCAGCGTATTTTTTTGATATTACGGGGTATCTTATTATAGCATATCATTTCGACGTAGTTCTACGGGGAAGAATCAGATTATTCTTTCCTCTAGTGAAATGAATGTAAATATGCGGCATATTCTATTTATTTATATTCTTTATTATCAATTTATTGCATTCTAACACTTTTAAAGATGGAATGGTGAGAATTTTAAGCCTTCTGAAATCACCACGGCATGATTATCTATTACCCAGATTATATTACAATATTTAACTCTGAAAATATCACTTGCAGTTTAGAAGTAGTTACGTAATAAAAGTTGAAAACAGCTTCATTTCAATAATTTTTTTTGTATCGTATTTTATGTTCTACATTTTTTTTAAACGCTCAGATTGAAGTTTGTATATTAATGCTAAAGACATATTTTTTCTCGAATTGTCAGTAGGGTAATTTAAAAGTTATCGGCCTTCAAATACGATCGTTTCACGACTACGCGCCTTAAATTCGAATGGACCGTTTAGGAAGTAAAAAATATGTTGTTCGAGTTCGATAGTACATTGAGCCCAAAAAGGAGAACGGATATATCCCAGTTGGGTGGTAATAACCAATGTAAAATTGAATGTGATGATTCCTTCATATTAATAATTTAAAAAAAATGCTAGACAGAACTGCACTTCCATTCGTAGAATGCTTCGAGTCTACCATTCAAAACTTTCCCTTCAAAAAATCGCATTATACATTGCTTGCTGACAACACCGCTTCGAGCTCTGTTCCTCTTCAGGGCATGGACGTAAATGTAAACAAGATTATTCTCAATTTTTAATGACGTAAGCGGCTTTGCAGCTCCATTGTTTGCCATCGTTCACGCTCACTCGTTTCTGGGAACGGGGATTTACTTCCCTTACAAAACCTTTTCTTTAACATGCGATTAGACTGCAAATTAGGAAACAGAACTATAGGTAGGTCGTTTTCAATTGAGGTTCTGTGATGCCATATATAATTTAATTTTAAGAAGTGAAATGTTGTGTCAAAATATTTTTTTGCAAAGCTGTGACTACTATTATTTCAAGCCGTCTTTGGATTGCCTCATTCTTCACTTATCCCAGTGCATTGAAAAAAATTTTATACTGCTTCGATTTGTCAACCATCAAGTAAAAAGTGTAGTTAATTGACCTTTTTAACGCTAAGGAAAATGCAATGTAACTTTTTGATTGAAAGTGGAATTATGACATGTACAAATAACTAGTCAGTATGTAGAAGATACTGAGATTTCGAGATTTGTACATATATTTTATTTTGTATTCGGGTTAAGAAACGTTTTTCAGAATTATGTATTTTTTACATTTATTTAATTTATATTTATGCGACTTATATTTTAATAACGAGACTGAACGAACACGAGCTATTATTTTCATTTAATTATTTACTTTAAGAAAGAAATTTTAAAGGTTAAGGGAAAAACAATCAATGTCAAAATTTAAAAATGTTTTGTTAATTCCATTTTTAAAGTTTACTAAGTTAAAATATGACCTTTTAACCAGGGTTTCTTTGAGTGAGTGGTTTAAGTTCTAACTAAAAATATATTTTACTTTAATTTGTACCTCAGTAAAGTACCTCATTTCCACAGAAAAATTGAACAAACCTTTCATTTACAAATTTCTACCTAATACAGTTTCCATGTATTTTGAAAAAAATATTTTTAATAGAACCACAGGCTCCGAGTTATTATTGTATATCAAACTTTGTACATTATTTTATTGATTAACTTTATACGAAATTGAGACGTATAACCATCGATATATCATATAAAAACACAATCTGAATTAATGAAAGGCAGTGCCCTGACTGACCGAATGACAAACGCTGTTATCACTAATTCATCAACGCTGAGTCAAAACTACTGGGGCCAGAGACTTTGCAGGAAATTTTATTTGGATTCATAAAGGTGACCTCAGAAAGGATTTTTATAAAGTCAAATCCACTCGATGGTGTTACTCTCGTATAAAATCGCTAAATATAGTCTCCGTTCATATCAGACCGTAACCTGAAATAGACCCATAAATGTCTTGAGAGCGGCCACTTCAGCTGCAGGATTTAAGAAATCCTACAAGTCTGAGTTTCTTTCAGCTAAACTAGAACAACCATAGGTGGAATTCAAATTTATGTCATCTTCGGTTAGTGTTTAGTACGTTATATTTTACCACAGTTTCATTACAGTATATTGTAATTAAATATTGCCACTAAATATTGAGCTCAAATTGATGTGCCCTTTAGAAACAAAAAACCAAAAACACAGACATTTAAGTTTAAGGCTAGTCCTCATAATACAGAAATCAAAATATAACTGAAATTTTCTATTCGCGACGAATCTGTCTCAAATTCCTGAATTACATCAAATACATTTCATTCATATTTTACCGTTCAATGTGTAAAAGGGTTGAGCAATCGGATACAATGCGGAAATACAAGTGCTTATCTTCGAATCTCGCTAAATTAGCCTCGACAACGTCTCCTAAATTATTATAACCATTACTGTTACTACCGTGTAACTCAAGCTCCCCCGAGAGGCCTCCTTGTAACCATCCACTCTCCATTAGACTGAATATCACGTTTCGCCGATATTTCCACGAAACGCGCTGTTTACTTTTCCTCGCGTGCTGAAATGAGCTTTAGATCTCAGCATATTTATTTCATTGTTGCTTATGTATTGTATATGGGTAAATAGATCGAAAGCAAGGACGTATCCAGTGGAAGGGGGGGGGGGGGGGGGGTGCGTCACTCCCGATTTTTTTTAGTAAAAAATAAAGTTGAGGAAAAATGTGGATCAGAGAGAATCCGCGACTTATGTATGTAGTTCAGGCACGTATCCAGGGGGGAGGGAAGGGGGGATAGTTGGGATTTAACCCCCCGAAATCAGGCGTATTCCATTGTACGGCCAAATTCAAGTTTGGTGGGTTATCGCAAGCGTTATTTTAATGAATGTCCCCCTTCCCCCCCTCGAAACTGACGTCTGGATAAGTGCCTGATCGAAAGCGAACCAGAAATCAAAAGTATGCCTAATTTATCTTGGGCAAGTATTCCATGCCATTAAAAGTATGTCATAGAACAGATTTTTTTTCAATTTTCCTATCGGTTTCATTTTTAAGAGGGGAAGTAGGCGTAGATTTTTTTTTTATAAATCACTTCTAAAACTATCAAAAAATATACCACTAAAATTTAAAAACAAAATTTCAATTCGTTCTAAAGTTATAAGCGTTTAAGTGAGTATCCCTCGTTAAAGGGTAGGAGGGTGTGGCTTGTAATACGGAGCCGTTAAGCCTGTAGTGAATAAAGTTGGAAGCTAAAAATGAAGCATATGAATCTGAAGTAGGTTTGCAATATGGTACTGGAATTGCCGTTTTTCCAAACGGATTTTCTCGAAACGACTTTTTGAATTTATGTACACTATAGCCTAAAAAGTTTTTAATCAATCATTTAAAAATTTCGTAAATAGTTTCTTTATTTAAATACGCTCTATTTCATCCTAAATTCTAAACCATAATAGATATATTAAAGTATATTTATATTGTAAAGAATATATATTAATGTATGTTAGATATGTTATATTGTAAAGAATATACATTAAAGTATGTTTATATTGTAAAGAATATATATTAATATATGTTAGATATATTATACTGTAAAGTATATATATTAAAGTATATTTATATTGTAAAGAAAGTACGAAAAAAATGTTAGAAAATAATTCTTTATGTTCACAATACTCTAAAAGTATATTTTTATTTGAGGGAAGTGAGATTCACATAAAAGAAACACATATAAAAAAGTAAATTCTTTGTGGGATTCATTTCTTATGAAAATTGCGGCCTCCAAGATGTACGCAAACTGCTCAGTCGGATGACGACATACAATGTGCGGCAGCTGATATCTCCGTTAATTTTTGAGAAAAAAAATAACATTTTCAGAAAATATTCTTAAATATATGTATAAAATGACTTCATAATATTATTGAATTATATATATTCTTTTTGTGTTAAAAACATCATGAATATCATTGTAAAATTCCCGTCCTACACCTATTTCCCCTGCCGGCCGTAGCGGCCAAACGCTATATGAAGCATAATTTAGTGGTTGTGAGAACACGAAAAAGAATTTTAATACAATTATGCCGGATTTTAAAAACCCGGTCCTTAAACTATCATTTCGCTGAAACAACAATCTGGTAAATTATTTTCATACAAATTGTAAATTATCTTTATTCTGTTACTGTTTTACACAAAAATAAAAACGTTCGAGATTTGTCTTCAGTTTTTGAAAAACCTAGAGAAGATTCCCAATATTAAAAAAACTATGCACACTAGCATATGGTCTATTTGCAAAGTACCAAGACAGTTTTTGGAACTTTCATCCAAAAAATATAAGTAAAAAATGTTTGAAATTACGTAATTTCCAGAAATGTTATGGCCAAACAATATTTTTTTCTGTTTATTAAAGATACTTTTCAGTGATATAAAAAATAACATAGTAATCTTAAGTTATTTTATTACTGTAATATAATTTTTACTTTATAAAAAACTATTCATTTGATAATTTATTATATTATAATTGAAAAGCCAAATCGACTATATTAGACGACGCGCGAAGCCGAAATCGTCATTCGTAATTGGCCACTGCCAACGGTGGGACGTATTCCTTTGTCGCCGCGGTATACCTATACATATTTATGTATATATGGAAAGCGCGCAGGCGCGTGCCATTGCAAATATATCTAAATTTTTAGTCGCGTCAACTCGGAAGGGAGCCTTAAAGTAACCTTATTCACGGGTTTTGACGTTTAAAAAGCCACCCCTACATAGATCAATGTATCAATGACTTTGTATTGCTTTCTGGGTAGATTTATTCTCAGAATGATGCTCTGAAATACTCGGAATAACACACAGAATAAAAGCGAGATGAAAAGAGAGAGGGAAGTAGTTCTCTCGGCGATACATACATAAATCACCAAAGCGCACCCCCGATTGCGGCGTTGTAACGACACTGGCGCACAACCGCAAAACACATTTAAATAGGAAATCTGATTACGGGTGGCGCTGAGTCGAAAGTGCGCGCGTGTAAATACGGCGCGGATATGAAACGCAAATAGGAGGGAAACGAAATCAAATAGCCGACAAGCGGGCTTTGTCTAATTTATTGCGAGCGCATGCGAACAACGAACGATGAATGCACTGGTGACCGCCCCGAAGCCCAGAGCCGATTGTTCTACTGAGATTAACAACGACCAGGGCAGTACGGCCATTTGTAGGTAAGTACATGCATGCCAGTATCCTCGTTTACTAGCTGTAACTTGCTAAGGACAGTTTTCTAAAAGCGATGGATACCGATAGGTAACGGTTTCCGTTGACTTCGGTCATTCATAAAAGCGACAAATTAATGCATGATTTTCGTAGTATGACATAAATTACACTTCGCAGAGGTAACTCAAATATTTAATAAATCAGTTGTGTCACCCATACTCTACCGGCAAGTAGCCAAGGACTTATTTCATCTCAATATTCATTTTATAAATAAAATCGATGACTGCCCTCGCTCGTCCCGCGGAAGAACCGGGTCATGTTCCGTTGCAATTACCTGGGACTCCTCCCTCAAACCCCCCTCCCCAACCCCCATAAACCCCCCTCCCCCAACCCCCCACAAACCCCCCTCCCCAACCCCCCCACAAATCCCCCTCCCCGGCGATATCTCATACCATCCTCAGACCCCTTCCTCAAAACTCTCCTTCCCAAACCTCCCCAACCCTCTTAAAACCCCCCCTTTAAAAAAAAACAAAATAGTGTTTCGTAAAAGTTACATTATATCTATACTACGTACAACTATTATGTTATCAATAATTGCAGATTAAAGTACATACCTGACACTTTAATATCCATATTAAAAACTTTAAATTTCAAATGTAGTACGAGCGCGGTAACTCCTTCAATAATTCAGGCGGATTTAAACGGTAAGGGCCGCGCAGGGCCATGTAAAAGACTTTCCGCGCGCGCGCGTTTATTTATTATTTATTGTATTGCATTAAGAAAATACTTTTTACTCTGCATTCTGGACTGGTTTGTAGAGACGTTTTGAATGTATTTGTGGTTAGTTTCAAAAAAATAAATATTTATATTTTTGTCGTCATAATTTAGTTATTCGGCCTTATATGGATCGGTTCGATCGACCGGTCTCAGTTAAATATTGAAACCCAAAATATATTGTATATTGAGCAAACCGACCGTTTACGTATACCGGTCACCGACAGGTATCCATCGCTTTTAGAAAACGGGCCTTAGTCAATGGGAATGGCCTAAAGTTTATTAAGTACAGGAAAGGCTACGAAAGGTGGGGTATATAAAAACGTCCTTACTAGCCGTATACATGGCGCTGCGCAGTGTTTCTTTTTATACCTACATGGTAAGACGGTAATAATTAATTTTCTAATTCTGGAACGATGAAGCCACGTATTTTTGAATATTTAGCGCGACAGACAAATAGCCAATTATACATTTAATGCAATTTCTAACCCCAACAAATGCTTATAATATATTATGTGTTTGTCGCTCCAGGACCACAGTCCTATTTAATACGATATATGCCTGATATAACACCTGAGAAAGATATCTGAAATGGGCGCACCTGAAAAGAAATTGGAGCTGTAGGGCTTGACTAATAAAAATCATCGTTGATGAAGCGTCAGGAACAAAGTATACATGCTTACACGCCGGCGAGCAGGTGAAAACTTAACGGTCGATCGCGGGATCTAACACAGTAAAACTGTCTTTGCGCAGTGGGGGGTATACGGGTGTTAATGGTAAAGCGTATTTATGCATACGGAGCATACGGTGAGGTTTATAAGCCGCCAAACCAATTAGAACAAGCGATTTTTATTTTTTTTTCCTATTTTTTACAGGCAATTCAAAAAAAATATTTTCAAATAAATATTCACAAAAATCACTATGGCTTTCCTATTCGACGGTTTCAAATAACCGCCATACCGTCGCAAAGAAGCAGATTTGTTTAATAATATAAAACGATTTGTTACAGTATGGCACTTGAATCGTGGAAAATTTGTAATAAAATGAGACTGTTAATATATTTGTCATACTTCTGGTGGAGGGCAAAAGTGGTGGAATACTTAGTAAAATGTTTTTTTCAAACGTTTTCAATATACGACTGAAGAATACGTAAAATGATCTATATACAGTATGGCAATATTGCCATAGTATGGCACTATGACCTCAAATTCATTTGAAATTATTTTATTGATGTAGTTTATTTCTATTAAAGCGCCTTTAAAAAATGTTTTACTATGTGGTTGCATTAAAACTTGAAATTGCCAAGAGTATGCTTTAGTAGCTAGAAGCATAATATAAATCAACTAATTCATACTCATCTCAGAACTAGTTATTTTCAGGACGAGACGGAATTTCTTTTTAAAACTTACACTTTCTATGTACGAGATTACAAGCAAGACTTTTATCAGGATTTTGGTAGTTTTAAAATGTCAGGAAGGCCCGAAAGAAGTTACAAAGCTTAGTGGAGATGCTGTAAAAAGGTTGAAAAACAAAAATACAAAAACAATATATCATAATCTTATTTGATGGTAGCTCATTAAGGCACCGATCCTAAACGTTAAAAGTATCCAAAAGTAAAATAAACATTGCTGACATCGATATTTCCCATAACGGAATTATTTTTAGCAATTCGCCCTGAAAAACGTTGTAAGTACTTAGTAATATATTATTACTAGAGGTACGGAATTTTCGCATAAAAAAATTAGAAACTTCGCAAAAAAAAATCGCAAAAATTTCCATATACTGCAAGTAAAACCTCATTTTAATAGACCTAACATTTATATTTATTTTTAATAAAAAAATGACATTGTTATATTGTCCATTTTTTACCATTTAGAATCGTTCTGTCCGTAACGGCGACATTATTTTTAATAAAGAAGAGTTCTGCTTCTATGCTGTTCAACTAACAGCGTAGAAGTAACTATAAAACTCTGTAACTCTGCTTCAGCAAAGGTTGAAAAACAGCATTTAGTACGCCAGGATATGTTCTTAACATTGGCATCTTCATTCCTATTTACTGATTAAAGGATTAGGCGGTGAAAGTGAGTATATCCATCAATCTGGTCATTTGGAGGAAGTGCTGTGAAAAAGATTTTTTTGAGAATATTTCGAGTAATGTATTTTGTTTTAAGGTGGTGACTTGCAGCCACAGATAGGCAAAATAACTGCCCAATATGAAAGTAGCCTTCATTTTGCTGTATTTAATCTCATCTGCAAAGAAATTTTTGTGATTTTTTTTCAGGGGCGTTTTTCCGCCTTTTTTAACAATTCAAAAATTTCGCATAAATTCGCATCTACTTCGTAAAAACGAAAATTATGTACCTCTAAATTACCGTCTAGTAATAAAGATAAAGATGAGGAATTTAGGTGGACCAAATTAGGTAATCGAAATATTTACCTTATTTGCAATCAAATTGATCATTCAGTGGTTGATTAAGTTCTCAAATAATGGATAGGAAAATGCAATGGAATAAAAACATCTAATTACGTAAAAATACATTCATTTAAAAAGACAACACCGTTCTTCATGCCATAATATCTTAAAGTATGAGGCATAATATCTTAAAGTACAAATGAATGCCGCTAATCTTAGCACCTTTCCAAAGCCCTGTACATTAACTTCTCATCAATTTGAGGTCTATCATAAGCATTAAGGACTCGTGGTCTGTGTATGATTATATTGCGGCAAGTTGCATGCAAATGACACAAATTAAAGAATAAGGAGGAAACATTCTAGCTTTTTGATAACCTAATTTACACTCTTTCCCCCAGCTAACCATTAAACATTTGTGCTGCAATGCATAAATCATCATGAATAAGTTTGCAATATTTATTGGAATTTCTCTATTTTTCTCTTGATTTAGTTTCCATTGATTGATTGTACCTGACTCATGGCTGTGCCTAAGGATGCCCGAATCTCATGGCAAGACATGGCTGTCTGTTTCGATCATACGGCGCACAGCATCAATGTTTTGTTGTTGACAACGGTGACGGGCTACTTTCACAAAGTTCGTCGTTGAGTCTTGCCTGGTGCTTTATCGCCGAAATTTTGAAATTTTGAAATCGTTTAACGTGAAAATACATATTTAGGCAAAAAGCATGTTTTAAAGCGGCTCCACAATGCAAAAACAAATGACAGTAAGATGAAACAATCTTTATTCTATAACCAAGAGTATGTGGCTAGTTCCGAAAACATTCATTGCGACCTATGTAACCTACTCTTAGAAAAAACTGAAAATAATATCGTACTATTCTTATAACGCAGAATAAGAGATGACTGACCTGATAATAATGAGTTAGAAATCAAATTGAAATACAAATATTGTAAGCCGAAAATTTGGGTTTATGACTAAATAATGTGAGAGTATTTACGAAGGTAGAATTCTAAGGCAATTAGTTTCCATGAAATTGCACGAGTCAATGAAAAAAATAATTTCCTAACACGATGAAATAAAAAAAAACAAAGTTAGTACCCATAAATTATGCAACCTCTGAAATCGTTAATTCCCAAACAATGCTCAAGTCGAGCTTTGTAGAAGTCTGTTTTTTTATACAACACAGAGGCTTGTTTGTTTAAGCGAGTGCATTAAACTACGAAACTGCCGGCGGTGTTTAAAGCCGCAGCCATTCGGCTACGACTTCTCGAAAATTTTGATATTTTAACCACACTCTGTAACCGAAAATTAACGTAAACGAAAGATTAATGACAGCGAGGCACTCTGCCTCTGTTTATAGGAGCAGGAGAAAGACGCTGACAGATATATGACACGCCATGTCGAGAGTTCTGCAATACAGTGTGGGAAAGTTTATAGGATTAATGAATAGTTTAAAAAGTAGTTATTCTAAGGAGATTTTTTTGGTATCTACGACAGAATTAACCTCGATAGTAGCTTACATCAATGCGTGCCAGTTGAGTGTTTATCGTTTCTCGTGTAGCGCTAGTTACACTGCTTAAGAAATAAGTCTTGTAGAATTATTGTTGTTTGTTGTTTTTTTGGTTTTTATTCCTATATTTCAATCTTTATTTCCTACTTTCACACACATAATAAGTTGCAATACTTCCTGTACTGCGATTAGACTTCTTCTTAGCTCCATATATTATTTATCAATTATCTGTCATTATTATTTTAACTTTATGTGTTCGGCTGCTTATCGAACTTTTTTATCGAACTACTCTCGTACTATCGTACTATCTTATGTTTTTTTTAATTTTCATTATTGTTTATACCTCGTACGGTAACGGTTCACCTTAATTATATCGACAATTATAGGCGATCTGCTTTTAAACCGACTTCAAAAAAGGAGGAGTTTATCAATTCAGTTGTATCTTTTTTTTAATGTTTGTTACCCTAACTCTGCCATTTATGAACCGATTTGGGAAATTCTTTTTTATTCGAAAGAATATACTTACAGATTGGTCCCATTTTTATCAAAATGCTGTTCTGATGATGGGGTCCATGAGGAATTGAGGGAAGTCCTCAAATATTATCATATGAAGTTGAAAATGTAGATGTTTGTTCAATTTGAATGACAATTAATTTATTTTTATGGTAAGCATGACCTGATTCTACACCCTGGGTTGGCTTCCGACGAGAAAAATCCTCAACGGTCAACAGCACAGACACAAAATTTTGTATAAATATATTGAATAACGACAGCCCGTTCTAAGTTCTACCAATGACTGCGGCACCCAGGGTTGGCTTCTAAAAAGGGAACTCCTCAACGGTCAACAGCACATACATAAAATTTTGTTTATGCATTCAATTATGACAGCCCGTTCTAAGCATCACCATGAAATGGCTGCTGCACTTATAAAAAATGTTGAAGTCGGTTTTTCTTTTTGTTAAAATTTTGTCTATTATATAATATCACGTGGCTGTACTCAACCAAGTACTGACGACGCCCGACGCTGCTTAACTTCGGGGATCTGACGGGAGCCAGTGTTTCAACGTGACTATGGACTTTCTTTTTGAAATGGAGCAAGTTTTATCGAAATACTAGTAGCGACCCCATCCTGCTATATGGGGCAGAATCTACACAATTCTAACAATACATAACTGTAACCATACACGGAAATAATAATTTTACCAGTCGTAATGGTGAAACGGAAATTGCTAGACTAATCGTGTCGCACTCGTCAATCTGTTATTAGCCATATTTAGTTAAGAAAGCCACGTATTTTCAAATTTTCGATTAGAGGTTCGATGTTATAATAATTGCACTGGATTCCAATGTATTGTAATGTGGAAATGTAAACTAGTAACAACTGACGGATTTTGGCCTTTTGGCAGCCAGACTGCTTTAGACATGCACTGAGTATACCACTGCAGAAACCCAAATTCGGCAGACGTTTAACGTGCCGGCAATGGTTTTACACCATTGCTTCATACATTAACAATTATGTAAGGTATATCGTAGCGTCTTTATGAAAAGGGATCCTTTTCCGATAATTATCGCAGTTAGAGAGATCGTTATTTAAGGAGCCCATGTACATATTGTTTTCTTAGAATACGTTTTTTTGCAAAATGCTGCTTGAAATATCACGGATTGACAAAGAACCTTCATTGTTATGCCTCATAATAAAATACGATAAACGGCCTGCTTAACTTTGCCAATTATTCAAGGCAAATTGAAGTTATAAACCAGATGTTAGAATACGCACATTCTAGTTTGCGAGATAGCGTCATTTATATGGGAAGATTATTGCTGTACAAGATCATTACTTCGAGCTGAAAGGTTAAAATATCCAAAATGGATGTCAATTATTATTTCGCAGAGATGTAGCCTGAAGAAGAAACACCATCCAGATGTTTTCTTTGATCTATTTAATTAAGTGATACAGTTATGGTTTTGGTACGATTCCAGTGTGATTAAATTAGAAGTGTCTTGTCAATTAAAGACCGATCATTTTCCTGTATAACCTAAATCTATTTTAAATTTTATATTAATGAAGCGAAATTATAGATCAAATGATTCAAAATCATTTATCAGTTGTATAGCCTCGAATTATAATAATAACGACACAAAACTATTTCAATTGCATATTTTGAGAGCACGTAAAATTTGGTGTCTAATATATAGTCAGATGGAAGCCGTTTTGCCTTAATGGCCTTTATATATGCCTCCTTTTATATGGTAGTAAGAGTCAGTCCTAAATTACTATACTAAATTCCTTCTGTTTGGTTTGCCTATAATATTATTAGTAATAGTATAATAAATAATACAATTCTATAATTTCATACCATAATAAAATCTTTAAATTTACTGGAAAAAGAAATAATATTTAAAAGTAAGTCATCTTAATTTGAAACCAAAAATATAGTTAAAGTAAAGTATAATGTAAGCGCTGAATTAGGTATATAATAATAATAATAGCAGTAAAAATAATTATTCAAATAATTGTAAAAATTAAATCGGACGAAAATCAAATTGCGAATATAAACATATTAGATAATTATAAGTCACACATAATCAAGTGTAAAAAAATGTAAAGTCATAATAATAACCATCAGAATCATGTCAAAATACCAAGTATGTCGTGAATATATCGTGTGTCCTCATTTAAAACCAATCTCTTAATATATTTCATAAATATGGTGGCCATTGCGGCACTTTTAAGTTCGGGACTTATCGTATTAAAGGGTGTCGATACATTATATTTGTTATGTCTTTGTCCAAGTGATGTTTTGATACCTTTTTTTTCAGAAGATTGCTTAGTAAGTTGATTGCATTATATGCATTGTGCAGATAAATAACTGAGCTAGTGCAGCGATTAAAAAAAGTTGTTTAAAGTCGAGGATCCGCGATTCAATAAGTAATCGAGCTACTGGATATCGATACGGTCTGCAATGTATAATCTTTTAAAATAAATTATTAATAATTACTAGGGGCATAAGCCACTAACTAACCATAATCCAACCGGGCTTTTCCGATAATTCCTAACGGTCACTAAATATAAAATTATGGTCGCACTTAATTACGAAAATTTAAGACGGGATTAGTACCGCCATAAACGGTCGTGAATGATGCGCCCTCTACGTCGAACCCATAGCTCAATGCGACCGCTCTCGGACCCTTATATAAGTCAGAAAAGAGTGACCCACTGACAGAATTTGGGGGAAGCAAATTTATGTCTTCTCTCCCGCCGAATAAATTTGCGACGCTACGCATCTCAAACTGTGTTCATTAGTGCGTCACGAAGGGGGAGGAAACTATTTTATATTGTTATTTGGGATTCTTCGATGCAAGGGAAAGAGGTTTTTTGAAATCGCACCTTTTAAAATCCCCATAAGGTTTGGCTCATCTTTGCTGAAACTACCTGCAATCCAAACAATATGTCGAATGAAGTATTGAAGAAATTCATAAAATATATTTATATTTTTAACTATACCTAATTTAATATAATGTCATAACATTTATATTGACGACATCATATTTTGATATCATATCTTGAAGTATGTAGAAAAACTTTGGATACTGAATATATGAGTCTGATAAAGATTTTTTTCAAGAATATAATAATGGCATATATTAGATAACGAAAAGAAAGGCCATCAATTAAAATAGAGAGTGATTTAAAAGCGCTATTTGCACATATTATTACAAGTATAAACCCTTGTAGGGCAAGGGACCCAAATTATAATTATTAATTTATTGACTAAGCAAAAGTACAGAAAAGCCATTTATACCTTAGCATTATATACAATCTACTACTAATTCTACAATCTACTCCATACCACTATTAAACAGCTGGAAAAAACTAAAATAAAAAACAGGGAGATGCTTATAAGCCGCCCTTTCTATGATCTGACCGAATTTGAGGGCCATGAGTTTTCAAACATTGTACCAATTGAAATGTTCTATATAAATATTCATGGATTCGTTATCTGACTACATTTCCTTGATATTATATAAAGTAATAGTAATTGGAAAACAGCATCTATAAAAGTAGCTACTTTTTGATTATGATGTCCTCTTTCATTATTGTAATTTTTAGATACTTGGATGGCTATTTGGATTTCTCCTTAGTATTTTAATTATTGATTTTTTAAATTATTTTTACCATTATTTTATTATTATGTGATTCTAATAATTCACGATTATATTTCATTATTTTATTCAGTTATGATTCTAAGCTCATTAGGTTTTCTATTTGACTTTAAAATAGGTAATATAATCAAAATAGTATCATGCAAAAAGGTTGTATGGACTACTTGTTACTTACAGTAGGTTGTACTACCTATAGTATATTGTGACACGTCCAAGAGCGGTAAATTCGCCCAACGGTTACGAATGTAATGTAATGTAATACCATTCCAAAAGTAGCAAAACATATGGTCTCCTTCTCTTCTTCCTTCTCAAATATAATGTTCCTATCTATAACGTTCACGTAAAGAGAATTGAACGTATTCAAAATATGTTCTTGAAACGTTTGAATTATCGCTCCTTATTGTCCTACCAACCTTTCAACTGCCTTTCATGGGCTTCAATCAAAAAGAAAATGCGCAGATGTGGTGTTTTTCCATAAATTGTTGACAGCCTAGATTGATTGTTCTGATCTTCTTGGAATGGTATCATTCCGTGTACCATCGCGACTCACTCGCCAAACGGAGTTATTCCACCTTCCTCAGGTTAGCACTAATTATCCACAACAGTGTTTTATTTATAGGGTATGTAAAATTTGTAATACGCAGCTTGGCTTGGAAATTGACGTATTTAATACGCCATATATCGCTATTAAGAAATCAATAATTAATGACGGTGTTGACATATATATTATAATATAATATAGACGGTGTAAGCGCAATATATATTATAATATAATATATATTCAAAAATATATTTAAATTATATATATGACTATATTATGGAACGTACTTATTACGACTCTTCCCTTCCCAGTTCCCACCTCCCCTTTATGTGTTTATTCTTCAGAAAAAATATATGTTAAATGTTTAAATGATGAAAGTTTAAGTGGAAACATGTAATTAGCTTCATCTTTGAAACTGAATAATTTTGTACCAAATGTATTGCAATAGCTGAATGCTTCCTAAACAATAATAAAATAAAAAAAATAAAAATAAACCAAACGGAATCATAGCATTGTTCTGAAAATGCTGATAGTAGTAGCTGAGTATTTTCATGTTGTCATATGGAATAGATTAAAGGAGGTAAAGGAAGACTACATATAAAAAACCATTGTAATATTTAAACACCCCTTATTGAAATAACAGAGACATCAACTTAGCCAAAACACGATGAAAATAGATTCCATAAACGCATATCCTTTCAACGAATCCATTGTCAAAGAAAGACCGTTTTTATATTCCCGTATAAGGCACTATACAAATAAGGTATTATACGTATAAGGTACTATACGTATAAGGTACTATACGTATAAGGTACTATACTTATAAGGTACTACACGTATAAGGCACTATACTAATAGGGAAAGTTCTATACAAGCAAATTTTTGATTTGGTGATTTCACTGTATTAAAAAGTTTCAAATTTCAAAGAATCTAATGGATTCTGTCTCTCTTATAATTAACGTGTCTGTGTTAATGCGGCTGATACCTAAATGACTAAGAAATCGAAGACGGTTGTTTATTATTATAAAATAACAAAAAACAGTATTTTGCTTTGTCTGTTTGATCAGCTTTTTCAATTCTCAGGAAAGTTGCTTCGAGTCATGTTGAACTGTTTAAAAAAATGTGTATTCATATTTGGACTGCCTAAATACGCACCTCGGGTTAAGAGATGGATTAGCTATAATTGTCGTTATCGTGAAACCTCTGGCCGAAGAAGAAGAAGATGCATAGGCACATTACTCAAACATGGGCTATAAAAACAGATCAACAAATATTTAGCGATAAATAAATACACCCTCTTCTCACCGCACAATGGCCACTGGCCATCAGACGGTTGGATCTGCCAGAAAAATCCGCCATCTGCATGAAAACGCGGTACGAACGCGTAGGGGGTCTAATATCCCGAGCTGTCCCCGTGCCATAATGCCGATGGCGATCGATAATCGGCATTGTATTGAAGAATGCGCTCTGGAAATCGGGATAAGTAGAGGGTCCGCAATTGAAAGCCAATAATAAGCCGCCATTGTCCCGAGAACGATCCCGAGCGGAATCCCGATTTACACAAAACCGCGATTACAATTTTATTCATGAACGAGAAATTACGCCTCGCCATGTAATTAATTCAAGCGCGAATTTACACGTATGTGGGTCTATTGATTTGCGAGCCATTCGTATCCCTACTTATCTTCTACTTCTGGCTATAACAATACCGAAAGTTTGCTATCTTTATTGGCATTATAAATGTGGTAGATTTCTGAAACTATTTCTATAGATACAAGGCCAAGATATTCTTCTTCCTTCCCGACCTCTTCCTCCGGCTATTTTGTCTTGAATTATTAGATACATTATGTTGGCTTGCATTATTAATTTGTTGGCTAATATTATGCCTTTATTGTGTTCGGTATTTCTATGTGCTTGCTTAAACGCTTTGAGACATCGTCATTTATGAATACAACACCCTGTCAATACAGATTATACGTAGTATTCTTCGACACACCCATATTTGGAAGGCTTTAAGCATTCTTAACAGTGTGTCTTTAAGTGTCCAGCATTCTATGCCATATAATTATATTGATAATACGTATCATCTTAAAAGTCTGATCTCCAGGTGTAGGCTGATGTTTTATCCACAAAATATTTTTTTCGTCTTACAGAATGCTCTTCTTGATCTTCTTGCTCAAACTCCAGTTGTCGTTTAAATTTAAGCCCAAAATAATAATGTTATTCGTCTTCTCCAGTCGATTTCCTGAAGCTGTCTTGCTTATCATAAAAATATACATTGTCATCGGAATTGAACTAACAATATGTAAATTTTCAACTTCATATGATAAAATTTTGAGGAGTTCCCTAAATTCCTCATGGATAGTATCATCAGAGCAGGATTTTGATAAAAATGGGATCAATCTGTAAGTATATCCCTTCAATTAAAAAAGGATTTTTCTAAATCGGTTCATAAATGGCAGAGTTCTAAGGTAACAAACAAAAGGAAAAGGATACAACCGAATTGATAACCTCCCTCTTTCTTTTTATAGTCGGTTAAAAATACTGATAACTGACACTTTGTAAAAAGTATCAGTTATCTATCCATATCGTTGCTGCTGCTACAAGAGCGCAATAATATATTTGAGCAGGTCCTTTGCGCCAGATGGCGCCGCGCGCAAAGATAAATTGTCGAAAATTGAGGAAAAACGACGCCCCATAAATTTCCATCCTTTACAAATGTTCAATTTCAACGGATTCTTTTATGAATCCCGAGAAAATTGTCGCGGCCGAATTTATAGCGTTTCCTGGGCCGTGGCCCGGGCTGCCGAAAAGTTGGATATATCGGCGGGCGACACTAATGTTCCGAAGCAGCCACATTCGCTGCTATGATAAACGACCGAATTTTCGTGAAATATTCGGTAGCGAGCGGCGAAAATTGTGATTATCTGTAATTTATACGGTGTACCTTTTGTCTTTGCGTTGGGGTCGTCGGCGGCGGTCGCTGAGACGCTAACTGTCTGTAGCGGCGGCGCGGCGGCGAAGCGAAGAACATAATGGAGGAGGCGGCAAGAACGAGAGAAATATAGAGATATGGGGAAAGAGTAAAATATAAAAAAAAACGGTTGTATCACCCCAAGACTTTCCCAGCAAGTAGCCAAGGACTGATTTCAACCGAAAATTAACTTAATAAATAAAATCGATGGGCGTCCTCTCTCGGCCGGCGGACGACCCCGACTTGGGCGGCGCGGTTCGTTTCTCGGCTAAGGGCGGGGTTGCGCCAAGCACCAACAAATTGGGTTAATATTTGGTCAAAATATATAGCGGAATTTAAATATTATTCGCGGCTAAACATATCATCTGTGTACCAAAGGACAATGAGACATATACCAAACGAAAGCTTACTAAATACGTGACATTTCATTATATAGAGGCTAAGCTGTAATCATTGGCTGAACGAAGTTGTAGCATTTTGAAATAAACTTAATTTTTTTTAATTCGCGATTTGCAAACTCAAAATGCGTTTTGTTTAAATAATTCAGTTGTGTTTATTATTTCCAGTATATAGAAAAAGAAGATTAAAAAGAATATGACATATGTACATATAGGAATATTTTCGAATTTTTATATTCTCCTTTTATCTCAAAAAAAAAGAGATTATTGAATGAATTAATGATTAAACTACACATCTTTTGACTTGCATGCGATTCTTGCACCATTTTTCGGCACCTCAAAGGAAAGTACTTAAGATATCCTTTTGTACATTACTGCTATTTCCCTATTCTGCGGTCGCACTATGTTCAAAAGCAGTTATGAAAGGAAGAATTTTTTAATACTTTTATACACAACAACAATAAAATTAATTAATATAAGTAATTAGTTTTTTCACGCTGGGTACACTTTACATATAAAAATACCAATTGTTTATGGAAGAGAGGTAGCTGGAACACTGGGCAAGGAGACAATTTTATATTTAGTATAGGCTACTTTTTTAGGGTGGCGTGAACTTTGAGGGTGGCGCAGGATAATAAAAAACAGTGGGCTTAAATTCTTATTAGCTCGGCTGGAGCCGCGGGCACAGTTACTATTCTTATAAGAAGCCACAGACTACCTAGATATACACTAAAAATAGTTATTAAAAAACAATTTAGTTTTTTATCCAAAATACCCATGGTTTAGTGTCTATTGGAGAGAGTGTGGTGGAGATAATGTACTGAAAACCCTTTAAATATTGTTATTTCTATATAACAAACCGTTTTAATAAGATTTAATACCTAATAAAGTTACAAAATCATTTAAATAAACAAAACTTTGAATTTGTATAACTCCAATACGCCATGTATTAAAAAGTTGAACTTTTTTAATATTACTTCTATACATAAGCACAATTAAATAATATATATCTCTATTTCTTTCAATCTGGGTAACACCTTCCATACAAAAATTCCCATTGTCCTTTCAAGTCTCTAATTCCAAAATTTTGATTTATAAATATGGCTAGTTTGCCCCTCCCCCACCCCCCTTGGTGGACCGATTTCAACCAAAACCTTTTCAACTCTTGCCATGACAAAATAATGCCTGCATGCAAAATTTCAGCTTAATCGGGATTAAGTGCTTGGGCGCTATCATGGCAGAATACACACAGACACACAAACACACAGACAGATTGTTATCTGGAAATAGTGTTATTCGTCTCAGGGGGGCTCAAAATATATAGTTACGTGTTATTCTGGAAAAAATATTCGGGCGTTTGTAATACCTACTTTTCCTACTCGTCGGTTGGTAGGCCGGGAAAGTAACTTAAATTAAGTTACCTAATAATAAGCTACCAAGTCGTTCTTGGAACAGGTGGCAAACCTTGATTGGACTAAAACATTAAATGTAATAATTTTAAGAACTGAATAAAAAAATTCTCATTTTAATTGAGATCCGTTTTCTCAATGTCGTACATCACGTTTATTTTCAAAAATGAGTTTCTAATGGTTTTGATGTACTTCTCTCAGAGCCGGAGACATCGTTGTTTTTTAAAAACGATACCAAAACCTCCTTTACCAGGCTCAAAATGTGGGTTTATTCAAAGTGATAAATCATTTATAGATAATGTTTAATTCTGTGTCTTGTGACATTTTTTACACAAACATAGTACTTAGGAGATAATAATAAAGTGACATGACCCTACCAAGATGCTGATATCATTTGTCAAGTATAAGAGTATCAATTATTATAAAATTGACAATGTTGAAATTACCATGAAAGATTTTGTCAAAGCGATACATCTACCGGAAAAGTATTGTTTTGATAAAACGATGCACTTTTTAAAATAAGATATTAAATAAGATTTGTATTTAAAATGGTCAGTATTCGTTTAGATTTATTTATATCTGATTTCAAAACTTACAAGTATTTGTTTAATGGAAATGTAATTCTTAGGAAACGATTTATGAACTAAAAGGTTCATCCTGTAAAACAAAAGATTTTGTTGAAATAAACAGAGAAAACGGCCGTTAATTTGAATATGCTGTCAAAATACTCGAAGTCTTCAAAGTTTGGGACGGATCTATCGTAAGATACTACGTATATGCTGCAATGGATTGACCGAGCCAGTAATGAAAATCATTAAAAAAGAACACAGAAATATCTAGTGTATGTAATAAAGAACCTCAAACTTTGCTCATGTTACACGTCATCCCGAAATGTACAACATTATGGCCCGATGGCATAGCGGCTAGATCGCCTGATTTTGTATTGAAAGGTTTAAAATTCGATTTCTGGCCGAGTCGTCATTTTACGCTGGGGGAAACTTTCGATCGAATGCATTAACAATACAATCTATGCAATCAACACCTAACACAGATATAGGTAGCCACACCTTTAATAGCAGGGTTGGTTGTAATAGATAGTCACAAAACAATACATAAATGAAATGTTCTCAAATACGAGTTTTATATAGATAGATTATGCAAAAAATAGCTGGAAGAAGAGGTACATTTCTCGTACCCTCGCCCACATGCTCAGATCACACACAGGTGAGTTTTTAATAAAGGACATCCTTATAGTAAGGGAGTCGGTACGATGACCTACGCACCTTATAATAGCAATTTTTGGAAAACTTTTTTTTTTGATTTTCTTTTTTGAGTAAATTTTTTTTTTTGAAAAAAAAAGTTTTTAAAGCCTTGAGCTCGATGCGTTTTTAGCGGTAGGTGAAAATATTGCTAATATAGTTTATTAGCGACATTTTACCTACCGCTATATGGCGCAGATTACAAATTTGACAAAAAAATACAAGGAATCCTGTTTTCGTTTTTTTTAAATATTTTTTTTATTTTTTATAAATTAGCTTATTTTGTCGTACAGATTTACCCACTACAAGGATGACTTTAATTAAAAACTCACCCTCTATTGCATTTATTGATTACTAATGCACTGAAACCAGAAAAGGGTAGAAATCCTAATCCTTAAAAGGATTTCTATCCCTTGTTGGTTTCAGTGCACTGGTGTGATATGCTGTGAGGTGTGATATGCTATACTGGCCGGAGAAGAATATACTGGCTCCCAATCTAGAATAATCTAAGAAATTTACATCATCCTTGTATCGAACAGCATAAAAAAATATACAATAGCCAACGTTCGGAAGCTGTTATGGCGCCAGTAGCAGTTTTAAGGAGAATTGAAAAAAACAAGAAAATATATTAAAAAGAATAGAAAACACGACTGCCGTTTCAGAAAGTGAACTCTAATATTAATAATTACATGTATTACGGTTTTTTATGAAATATTTGTGATGTATGTATTTATCCATATAGATAGATGTACATTTCCGGAATGTACTCAAGCAGACCTTTCATTTGACACTAAACACGATATATTTATGTTAATTTATTGACATTTGGACATTTGGACCTTTACACAACTGCTTACTTGATATTTGGACAGTTAAGGTACCCTATGATACTCTGGATGATATAATGATTCTAACAATAATACATACTTCTAAATCGGTTCAGCGTCTAGAAGTTAAGGTGAAATAAATAATCGGAAAACATAGGTACATAGATGAACCCTGAATACATTACACTCCTTTTTTTGTTACGCAGTCGTATACAAAGACATTCTTAAACTCGTACAATCTCAAATCAGATTTTTTGGTCTATCAGAAAGTAAAAATATAGCAGCGAACATCAATTGTCAGAAATCGCAAGGGTAAATAAATAGTACAACAGCTTTCGCTCGCCCGTATCATTGCCCTAAAGGCACACGCCCTCCAGATAACACGCTTCCCACGCCAATCGTTGATTAGGCTATCAATCTTGCACACCCCCACTTTATTACTGTACTGATTACAATCTCAGTGATGCATTTATCGACAAGAATAATTCAAAAGGCAACGTTGTAAATGATTTAAATAATAAGAATCTAAATAAAAATACTAAATAGCTATATCAGTGGACGTACTGACGTGCCATTTTATCACGACAAAAATTCATAACAAAGACAATAAACAAATTTACAAAAATACCAAAACTGTTTAATGAATCAAATCTCAATAAAAATATTTATAATTATAGCATATAAAACAGCGATTAAAGTCTTAGTCATATTTAAATCGTACATACAGTAACGGTAATGAGGACATTTTCATTAAGAATAATTGGAGCCACGACGACACTTAGGCGTAATACAGATAATGTCTTTATCAAGTACGAAATTTATAAGTGTCGTTCTTTTGAAATTAGCCGGTTCTTTGATAACACATGACACGAGACGGTGGGTGCCAAAATTTAATGGCCTTATTTTTAATAACAGAATTGGTGTAATGAATAATAATACTTATTAAGTTGATGTTTTTTCGTAATTCTAAATTATTAAGTACTTATATTAAAATATGCATAAGAACATTGAAACGGCTTCTTATAGTAAATCTGCTCTCTGCATCATTACATCTTGATCGCTTCTTCTATAGTATCAGGAAGTCTCTTGTTTTTAGTCTCGGGAAGCGCCAGTATTAAAACTGAACAAACTAAAGGAAAAAACCCGTATATGATCATCGGCAGAGAACGATGCACTTTTATAAGTAAAGGTATTTGTGGAGCTACAGCTCCGCCAAAACGTCCGACCACAGAACAGAAATTCATGGAAGTATTTCGTAAACTAGTTGGAAAGAGTTCCGTGGTCATCATTAACGACATTGACAAAGAAATAACGCTAAACATTTTACTTAGCATGTACAAAATTAAGGCTACCGCGCCGCTGACATTGTGAGTGAATGCGTAAATCACACAAAATGAACCACTTGACAGTAAACTGAAAAACATAACGATTTTTCTCCCTGTGAAGCGAGAAAGTATTAGATATAATATTATAGCTGGTATGTCCATTAAACCTACTAATATATAGTTCGTATACACGTTTTCTTCTCCGCTTGAAATATTTACTGAATTTAGTGATAGTCCGTAGAATACTAAGATGGATGTAAACCAGCAGAAGGAACATATGAGGAGACGTATCGTTAGGCGCGGTGATTTTAGTATCGATAGAAATGATGCGTTTTCCTTTATTGCTGAATCTGTCGCGAAATCATCTTGTTTTGATATGTCTATTTCTTCGTCTATCATTTTTTGCATTAAAGCATTGCTTTCGTCTGAGAATTCCACGTTGTTTATTTTTGCGGCTTTCTTAAGTATATCGACGCATTCTTTCTTGCGACCTTTCGAGTATAGCCATCTGAAACATTCTGGAATGACGAAGAAGGATAACGGTAGGAGGAATGCTGGTATTATGATTGCTCTTAAAAGCCATCTCCATGAGGGTGTCGCCCATGCGAGGAATCCTAGAATAAGGGCTGCAGTGGCGTATGATATGTCGATCGTAGCCGATCCCAGGATTCTTTGAGGAGGGCGCAGAATCTCTATGGCTAGTACATATATTACGGTGTATGCGCCTGAACTAGCGGCAAGGTTTAAAAACTCGAGGATTACAAAGAATGTGTAGTTCGGTGAAAACGATTGTATCAATCCGAAGAGACACGAGGTTGCTGTCATTATGAGCATGACGTTCCGCCGTCCGTATTTATCTGAGAGGATGCCGCTGTATAAGAGGCTGACGAGCTGCCCGGCATTGTTGATAGTTCCTACTAAGCTTCTTTTCCAGTCTTCGCAGGGTATATGGAATCCTTTGACGATTGTATCGCCGCTTCCGTAGATATAGTCACTACACGGAATTATCGTGGTGTTGTCGAAGATTATTGTTTGGCACGAGTCAGTGATTGTTAGCGCGGAAAATCTTTCGCATCTCTGCGGCGTTCCATCGTGAAACGGGATCGCGATCGATAGCCATGCTTGTTCAAATACAGTAACGTTGCTCTCGCATTCCTCAATTAGACATCTGTAAGACGTGTCTCGCGCGGTGAAAATATGCGACAAAAACGCCTGCGCCGACGCTATAACAGCGAACAGAATCACACCAAAGTTAATAAAGTGAAATTTCCCCAATCCTAATTCGGTGAGGATCTCGTCGATGTTTTCCTCGCCGGCCGACATGGTGGCGAACGCGCGGAAAATTCACATGTTTCGAAGCACAGGTCGACACAGATTCCAAGCGCGAAAATAGGCGTGTCCGCCGATCTGACTATCTTTAGATTAAACGTGCGTTTAATTGACACGCGCAGATAAGTAGCGAACGGCTACCGCTCTGCGAAACCACAACTAAACGAAAACATTAACGAGTTGTACTGGTGGCGATTAACAGACCGGCTCTTACGTAATAACAGCCACAATGAAAAGGTCATACTCTGCTGGTAATGTCATCTCAACTCGGAGCAATAGATTGGGAGTGACGCTGTGTTATTTAGTCTTATCTGAATTAATAACCCGCAAGCGAAGAATGTGCGAAGTTAATTTGCGAATTAAGAAACGGGTATGCGACACCCGGAAAGTAAGTAACAAACTCAAACCATAAATATTTATTTTTGAAGCTGAAAATAAATATAAAACTTTCAAAAGATTTTTAGATATTATATCATAGATGACTTCGTAAAGGTCAGAAATAAAAATATCTTAAGTTACACATTCCCATGATCATATGATTATATACAGACATCTTAAGCATCCACCTCAGAGTTCCAACGTATAATTGTAGTATTAGTTATATAAGTTATATAATTTTTATAAACAGAAAACATAATGATTTATAAATTGATTTTTAACACTTTACAATTTTCTTCTGATTTTTGTTGTACTACTTTGGTTTTCATTATTATTTTAAATTCGATTATTTAAATTATAATACTTTTTCGATATTTTCTTAAGTCATGTTTTTTAAATTAACTCCTTGTTATGGCATCTTATTATCTTATTATCATATGTATCTATTTCGCTTATTATCATATGTAAGCATATTCAAATGTAAATATTTTTTTTTGCGATATATACGCATACCTAACTACATAAATTGTTTCCTTCTTGTATTATATAAGTAATCATATTATTATTTGACTGAGTTTTTTAATGTTGATATTATTATTATTTGTTTTTTTTTGTTTGTACAATTTGCTATCAATTCTGTTTGTAATAAATTGATAATTTGTTGATTTTAGTTACGTTATTCAATAATAATTTATGGGTTTTTATGTACATTAAAATTGCGAAATCTTAAAAAAGTTTATTAGTTTTAGACAACTTTAGCATGGCGATCACCACTATATTAAAATGTTGACATCCTTAGCATAAATAGCGAATGCCTAAACCTGAACCAATTACAAGACGATAATTGTGTATTATATATTAATTTACAATAAAATTAAGGGGTTTAAAAAACTTTAATAGTTATGATTTTAATTAATTGAAATGATCACTTTTCTTGAAATATAGGCAAAATGCATTAATGATTATATTATACTAGATAGTTGGCCGTACTTGAGAAGGTACATATGTCGACCGTAACGGCATTACATTGACACACGTATTAATATTCAATTTATTAGCACTTAATTCTTATTTCCTGTAAATTTAATGATTTAATGATCTGGTGTATTAACAACTTGAATGTCATTGTGAATTATATTAGCATTTTAATATTCCTGTTCGTGACGGCTCATATCGTTGGCAAGGCAATGAAATTCTTTTTATAATATTGTATAACATTTTTTATCAAGTAGCTAAAATAAAATTATTATTAATTAATGAAACAAAATTTGATTGCGATGAAGTTGTAATATTAACAAAAAAAAATAATATTAAAAAATAGTTGATTAGTATATACAATTTTGGCTCTACGATCACACAGGGTTAAGGTCACAAAATCCATATTGTGTTTAACCATTTGAAGAAGCGGACGATTTCTTAAAATGTAATTTGTGTGCCGCCAATAGCATATATACCGCTTAAAAAATATAAAAAACAACAATTAAAACAAGACTGCTAGAGGCGAAGTGACATCACCCGCACCACAGATATGCTTCAATGGCGAGTAATGGCCATTTTATGACTGTGGGAACCTATTTGTTTCTAGCGTTCAATACACCGCGTTTAGAAGAACAAGGTTACATGAGATATACAAAAAATCGGTTGTGTGACCCCAAAACTTTCCCGGCAAGTATCCTGCATATTAATTTTATAAATAAAACCGGCGGATGAACCCGTTTGGGTTCCGTTACAAAACGGCCTCAAGCGAAGCGGTTTATTTCTCCGCTAGTCTCGAGCGGCTCGGCGTTAATATTTTATTAACATGTATGGCGGCATTTAAATATTATCAGTACCTATAGCATTTATATGACATATTCCCCAAAATTTCACAATGACGTTTCGGCCAACAAGGCGATATTTGATATTTCGCGATTGATATATGACCAGGGCGACCCCTGGTGGATCGACTCAACCAGAATCTTTTCGTCTCTTGGAATACCAAATGATGACTGCATGTCAAATTTCAGTTCAATCGGATTAAGCGTTTGGGCGCTTTCGTGGAGGACACTCACACACACATACAGACATCAATCTGGAAATTGTCTTCATCGTCTCAGGGGGGTTCAATACGTATATTAACGTTTTCATCTCGAAAATTTGTTTTTAGCGCTTTCTCAATATTTTTCCTCCTGATTGCTTGGTGGCTCTGGAAAGTAAAAACATGTCGTATTTAAATAACATAGTATTTACACATTTTGTCTCAGATAGTACTTCAATAAGATAGTACTTACACTATTAGAGAATTATATGATTGTGCTTTGCGAAAGGTTCCACATTTGATTAGCCTTTGTAAGTGCGTCCACGTTGACTGATGGAATTCGGTGTGAAGAGGGTGTTAGAAAATATCTTGCACACGCATGAATTGTCACAAACGCCCAATTATCGCCAACCCCTCCGACAGACAAATGCGAAGGGTTGGAAGTGTGATTAAATTAAGTGTCCGGTAACTGTTCCGTAATCGGCGACAGCGGAAATCGACCTAATCTTGGATTTAACTAATCTGAGGATAGAAAAGGGCCACACTGGAAGTTTCCGGAATGAATATGAAAAAAATACAATGAATGGCCGAAAATCAATTTATTGTTTCTCAAAATGTTGACAGCCCTTTCTGGCCATGAAAATCGTTGACCGCGTGATTGTTTCTTAATTTTTGATAACGAGAAGAGGTCATAAGTTGCAAAGTTGGAACTATATGGAGGATGGCTCATGAGTTCTACGTTTTTCGCCTTCCAAAATTGTTTATCTGTTTGACCGTGTGAGATATTGCCATGGTGAATTTACGGTTTCTTTTACGGAGCTCGTCGACTCTTCAAAATCGAGCGAATGGTCCGGCGAGCAAATGGTCCTGTACCAATCAGCATTTAGGGTACGATGATTCTCATAAGCACCAGTAGTCACGTGTACAGTTTTCTTTAAAAAAAAGCTATCGTCTGTTTCGCGGAATATTGCATGCGCGTCACTTTGGTTTGGTTGGGTTCATCTTGTTTTTGGGGCGTAACTGTAAATCCATGTTTCGTCACCTGTTACTATGTTCCACACGAAGTTTGACGCCCCTTCGTTGAATCTGGTCAGCATGGCATTGCACTAAGTGACGCGTTCCGTTTTTTGAAGTCAAATTGTGTGGGATCCACCGAAAATATTTAGACTGTTTAGATACCCATCTAAACTTTCCAAATATTAAAAAAAAATGTCCAAATGTCTATAAATTAAGATAAATACATCGTGTTCATTATCAATTGAAAGGTCTTATTAAGTAGATTATGGACAACATGATAATCACAGAATGCGCAATCGTCTTTAAGATGTTTACAGAGGTAACACGCGTCATGTAACGAAGCATCCGTAAATTGAATTTTATTTCAACGAAAATCGTTTCAATGACGAATTTTATTCCCTAAAGAGTGATTTTCTGCGCGATCACATTATTTGTAATATTTACAAATAAAAAAGTTCACTTTTTGTACCGGCGGTGGTTTTTTTCTTTTGTAAAATTATTGTTCTTCTATATGTACACAATCTTTTAAGTACGCCCGTATATCTTACTCTGAATGTTCCTCCTCGTATAGCATTGGCGTGGGCGATTTTAATGATCCGAAATCCGTTTCGATTTATATGATAAAACGCACAATACTGGCGACTCGGGAAGCGGCCTTATCGTGGGGGTCGGAAGGGGGAGAGGCCCAGCAGGCAGCAGTCGGTCGGAGCCTTTCCATGGAAATGAAAAGAATCGCCCTCCGCCTCTCACCATTTCCCTCGGTGCGCTGCGACTTCTTCGCGACGGAATCTTTTTATTCGCAGAGCCTCAACTTTGTCCCGCTCCAAAACCCTCAGAGCGGTACACGGGCGGCCCGCGCTGCCATGCAAATAAGCTTAATTAGAAAAAAAATTAAAATGAGATACGAAAACCATGCTTATAAGGCAGCGATTTTAGCCGTTTTCACAAGCGTTTATTTACCTTGTAATATTGGTTAGTTTATATATGCAAAATCTTGCAAGCTAAATTAAAACCACTTTCTCTTATCATATACCGAATACACCAAGAACTCTCAACTATCTAGCTTTGTTTGGCTGCACTTTGTGACTATTTCTATTATTTAAATTTTTCTTGGTGACTATTTAATTTTTTTAGAAACTTTACTATTAATGGTATTATAATTTTATTGTGACTTTTTATTTTTCTTACAAATATTATAAATTTTATTTATAATTTAAGTTATGACTATATAGTTTATTATTAACCGAAGGATATGTGTATTTAATTATCTATTTACTTCAATGTTTTATTTTATTATAATTATATATTTACATATTTTATTTTTATGCATATTTTTATTTAATTCAATGTTTTTTTTTCAATTTTCGCTTTTTTTCTTTTTGTTTAAACTACTTTTTTTCTTTTGATTATGTTTTCTTTTTAAACTAGTATTTGTTTAATATGTCTGCCCTAGAACAAGTGTTCATACTTTGTTGGGCGACATGGGTCCGATCTTCACTATAAGCGTGACACAAGTTGCTGTGGGTTTTATTTAAGTGTAGATATTAAATATAACTTAAATAATAATTGGCTATCATTTATTATTTAAGTTGTTATTTAATATTTTATATGGCTGTTGGTTTTCCTTAAAATAAATAAATAAATAAATAAATAATTTGTTACGCTTGTTGCTTATTATGTACATTGCTATAAATAAATAAATAAATAAATAAATATGAAGTTGACATTTTATATGTTGGCTCACCTCCGATGACAATGCGTTTTTATGGTGTTTAGAATTAGTTTATCAAATTATTGACTGTAAGATATCGCTATAGTGATAAGCCCGCCATTGTGCATTTGTGCATTATATGTTTTATTTAAACCAGTGTAATTATCATTATTTGAGGTTTTTAATTTCTTTTAGCACAATAAAGTGGTTATATTACAGGTGTAAAAAATGCTGCCTTAAGTATGTACATACATAAGTCCATGATTATTATATTTTATCAATGGGTCAAGCAATGAGGTTTCGACCAGAAACACAAAACACTTATTTTAAGCGGTTGCAAAACATTAACTATTGAACATTTAATAACAACTCAATCGATGTTGGAGGTATGAAGGTAGTAGGTAATTATTTTTATTCAGTACGTTCATAATAAACTCTGAAACTTTGGACAATCTGTATATGCTAGCATGTATGTCTAAGTTCTATTAGTATGATACGGTGCTCGAGCATACAAAACCTCTAAATGTCAATCTTTCGTCCACGAAATATATCCATCGTTTTCAGTGGGGTACTATCGGTGGCACATAAGATACATTGTTCCACTAACAAATATGGACAGTGTAAATATGTAAACTTTATTTTTTAGGGAGAAGCTAAAAAACCGATTTTCATTGTTTTCATTACCCTAGAACATGCCAGTCCTAGTTGGATGACAGAATCAAATAAGCATAATGTTAAGGTTTTGCCATTCAGTTCCTGTTATTTTTGTAAACAAAATCAATGTTTTATAGTAATTATTTTATTAATAAATAAAATAAACTTTTTAATCTCAGATGGCGACTAATTCTGTCGAATATCGGTCGACAGGCCCTGTATATAGGCCTGTGACTTCTTCCACTTCTCGTACTGTTAGATGGGGCTTCGTGTGAGCCGGTTCCATTGGCCCGGCTTTCGAGCATATGGCGTCCCAGGGCTGTTCACCCTGAGGCAGGATTCTTAGAAGGTGTAAGAACAATCTTACACTCCTTTACTCGAGGCACGTCGTGGTAGGTCCGATTTGAGGAAAATATTTAGGAGCATAATATTTTCCTCTTTAATGCTTCAAAATAGCCGATAGTGTGACGTCCCACGAACACACATTTTGTTCAATGTCACATCACGTAAACCATGCGAAAACGTGTACAATACTTTTTCTATTATTACAAATAACGTTAAACAGATACTTAAAAAAAGTATATATTTTTAAATTTTCCGTACACTATTACCATACTAACTATAAATACAAAAATGTATATTTAATATAATAGTGACTCCAAGTAATACAATTGAAAAAACCGCCTCCTGTTAAGTTTACTAAATAGCAGATTGAAGAGACAAGAAGTAGTTAAGCGTTTGATAGTAGTTGGGGAGCCAACTACTAACAAGAGTTTTGTATAATTTGATTGATTGATTTGATCAGATAGTATTTTGGTGATAGAATGCTGGGGTAGAGTCAGCAGGCCAAATTCCGGGACACCTGGCGCTGGCGTATTATGAAAGGTGTGTTTTAGCAAAGCTGAAAATTCATCAGTAGACAGTGGATGCAATAAAGACATTGAAGCAAATGGTCAGACTTCTTAACAATAATTGTATGGCGTCAGCATTACTCCATACATGTCACAAAAATTTAGTCCCTGCAAATGCGCCGGTATGATTTTGTCGTTAACTATTACGCATCGGTCTAATGTACCGCCCAATATAATGAAATTTGAAATATACAAATTTTAACTAAATTATCAGCTTTTACAAAACTCGCACTTTTTAGTCGCTGCCTGTTGGACTATATATGTTGTATTCGAACAGAGGCCAAAAGCATTCAACAGTAATGATAAACAACTCATGGTCCAATAATGTTCACAGTCATCGAACAGTAGCTAGCACCGTCACGTTTCGTGTCGGCGAGGATGTACCTCTAAGTAGAAACAAGCTGATGGGTTTGTTCGAGGCTTAATCGGTCCCTCGGGTGGCGTTAACGACAGCGGGCTGTGGCGTGGATGACGCTACCAAACAACTCGCACGTCGTTTCCTATCTCGCATTTAATTTTGCTTCAGCCGTTTCAGGTAACATGCATGGTATTAGGTAGGTATATATATATATATGATAAAAGCAACCGACTTTGTATTCTTTGTCTAGGCGGTGATTCAACAGCAATAACAGCAAAAGTAGTGTTTTTTTGTATTTTGTATTATTATATTTCCGTGGTATCATAATGGTATTTTTCCAAACATGGTGTAGTAGTTTCTTAACCCGACGTCCGTAAGGTTGGGTGTAATACACCCAGACCCTTATAAATCGCTCAATATTTCAAAAGCGAGTTATTGAAATGCGTCGTACGTCTGAGTACAGTAACGAGCACTGAAATCTTTCCACCTATTATAAAAAAAGGGCTTTTATTTATACCTGCACTAGCCCTTTTTTATAGAAAGGGCTAGTGCAGGTATAAATAGTTCTAAGAAATAATTACCCCACCCTTTATTTTTTCCTACCTGAATAGGGTCCTACTCAAATAATGAGACCAGTTTTATTGTGACTTTCAACGTGTTGACATCAACGTGTTGACATTAATTATAGCAAAATTATACATTTATTATAACATACATTATTATAACAAAAAAATACATTTTTAACTTTGGCGACGCAAAAGGTAGGTTCCAGAGCTATAACAGTTCAGATTATACGCAGTCACACTGCAGTGTTAGATTTTATATAAAAAAAAGGTTCTGCAAGTCTAGAGCGAAAAAAGGTACTGGCCATAAAAAAAGACAAAACATGCTGAGGATCGACTGTTGAAGCGAATCTGTTTGCAGAATCTGGCATAAAGGCTGGTGGTTCTGAAGTGGGTGTTCACATCGTAAGCCGAAGACTCTGGGAGAGCGGTTTTTTGCCAGGAGGCCTGCAAAAAAGCTACTACTGACCAAAAAAATGCGCATTGTCCGCTTAGAATGGTCTAAACAATATATAACTTGGACTGAAATCGATTGACGACGAGTTATTTTCTCCGATGAGAGTAAATTTAATATATTTGGTTCGGATGGAATTCAGTACGTGAGACGAAGATCTGGAGATCGTTTAAGCGATGAGTGTCTTAGACCAACAGTGAAGCATCCTGCTGGACAAATGGTCTGGGGATGTTTCTCCTTTTATAGAGTGGGGCAATTGCCATTCATAAAAGGAACTGTGAATGCAAAAGTTTACAAAAGAAAAAAAAAGTATTTTTTCTCGTCAACTGAAATGCACTATTCCTATATTTCTTCATCTTGACAATGTGATTTATAATGTTAAAAAAATATAAAAAATATCTAACACCAGTAAAATAATTTTTAGGTCAAAAATATACGAAAATTCATGGAATTCCAACACTGGATTGGCCCAGAAATAATCCTGACCTGAACCCTATCGAGAACATGTGGCATAAAACGGCAATCGAAATAAACAAAGTGAAGCCTTCGTCAAAGGAAAACCTTAAAAACATCATCAAAAGAGTGTGGTTTGATTTTTTTCCCAAGACTATATACAAAATTTGGTACATACAAAAGTAACTACACAGTAATAATAAAAAAAGGAGGAACAACAAAGTACTGATTTTGTTGGTTTTTGATAGTTGTTAATGTTATGTACCTATGTAATTTTATTTAAAATAAATATGTGGTTTTTAAAATTATATGAGCCATTTTCATTTTTGTGCGAAAAAACGAAAATCTACAAATTAACTATAAAATTATGAAAAAAAAATTTTGGTCACTAAATAGGCACTTTTTTGTATATCATCTTGAAACAGTGTTGCTTCATAATTTGGACTGAAAATCTATCAAGAAATCACAATTAAAAAAAGTGTTATTAAGAAAACTGAGATAATAAGATATTCCAACCAAAATTTTACAATGTGATTTTGGTCCAACAAGCATCTGTGTGCCTAATTTCAACTCTCTAACTGCAATATTTCAAGATTAACGTATGATTGACGTATGACTAGCGCGCCCTCTGGTGGACCGATTTCAACTACAATCTTTTCAGCTCTTGCCATGACGGAATGATGAATGCATGCCAAATTTCAGCTCAATCGAATGTAGCGTTTGGCGCTATCGTCACACACACAGACAGTAGACACACAGACTCATAGACAGACTTTAGTCTGAAAATGGTCTTAATCGTCTCGGGGGTCATCAAAATGTATAATCCTACATCTCGAAAAAAATATGCGCGTTACAATACTTTCCCCTGCCGGTAAAGCAATATTATCTTATTTATTCTTAAAGTGAAAGAAGAGATTAAAAAATAATTTTATCTTACCTAATAAAACCTCCATTAATGTCCGATACATTTATTATGTGGAATATGGCCTAGTAGCTAATATGAGCTTAAACAAATTTGATTCATGTGCGATATAAATGCACCTCGGGAAAGTACACAAAGGTGCCTAAAAACAAGTTTTTTAAAAACGATTTTACATAATCAGTATAATTACTTTCCAGTGCATTGCAGGAGGAATCCAATGCACTGGAAAGTAATGTTGTATGACTGGACGCCAGAGATGTTAAAATTTTCTTTAAATGCCTTTCAGCATACGCTTCCAGATCCCAGTAACCTCGATCGTTAGAGCTATGCCGAGAATAGTTGATGTCCCCTTTGTAGCAATACCCCAACAAGGGTTTGACAGTACCTACCTTCTAAACCCCCAATACAGTTTGTGCGGGATGGCTCTAAAGGCAAAAAACATTTCACTACAAAACCTTTCTCAATAATCAAGAAAGCTTCAGATTGGATTCTGGAGGTCGATTCGGTCTCTAAGCAGTATAAATTCCCTGAAAGTCTCGGATGCACAGCCCTGCGTCCATATATAACTCTTTACTCTCTATCTTGGAAGATTGCCCTCATCGTAGAATTAACTGTTCCATGGGAATCAAATATCCCAAAAGACCACGAGTACAAATTAAATAAATACCATGATCTCGCAAATGCCGTAACCCGGAACGGCTTCACTGTTCACCTTCACGTGGTGGAAGTTGGCGCTCGTGGTCTGCCAGCTAAATCTCTGTTTCACCTTTTTAAAGATCTTAGTCTCTAAAGGAAAATAATCAACTCCTGCTTAGAAAAAATATCTAAAACCGCGATTTCCGCATCTAAAATTCTATGGCTTCGAAGGGGGGAGTGAATGGGTGGTAAGGTGAACGCTCACATGTGGTAAGACAGCTGTCCTAAACCTACCACAGCCGGTCGTTAGTCCAGAAGAGCAGAATATTTTTACATAGGTAACAAAGAGTCTTCTGAGCACAAACAACGAAGCTATGGTCTGTATTGAGGCATTTCATGACATAAGTCTAAGAAGATTATAAGATGGCTACTTAGCTGATATTCATGGTGACTGCTTAACAAAGATCTTCTTTGTAAACGACATGTAGGGGCCATCCACATATTACGTAATCACCGAGGGGGAGGGGGTGTTGGAGCTGAGGCTTACGCTTGATTACGTAGGGGGGGGGGAGGGGGTGCCCGTCCCGATTACGTAATCAACTTTGGTCACCGCATCGCATTTTTTTTTGGTCTAAACCTCCAAGGAAATACGCAGTGCCGCGATTAAGATTCCCCCCCCCCGTACGCGCGATGTGCGTAGATACTCCACGCGCTCGTCTGCGATTGTGTCGCCCGGGACTGTTCCTGGAAGCGCTGCTGTTTGAAGATTGGGATTTGTAAATAAACCACAAAGTTTGAGAGTTTGAGATTACTTTAACTTAATAAAGTACATTTTTAAAAGCACTTTACAAACGCACTTTCAAATTTTCCGCAGATTCGGTAGATTACGTAATATTATGGGGGGGGGGTCAGGCCGCTGATTACGTCTGTTGGCATGGGGGAAGGGGGAGGTCCGAAAATCCCAGAAACGGATTACGTAATATGTGGATGGCCCCTTATGGTCGCAGCAGACGTAGCAAGAAGGTTAAGTTTTCTACAGGAACTGGCACGCTACATATTGAGAACCGCTGTATATATATATGTATATTTTTGAAATATGTACCATTCTATAGACCTACTTAGGTTTACAGAATGTATTTTTCATCCATACATACTTTTAATACATATCTAAGGGAAAATTTCGCTTTTACTTTCCCGACCCAACAACTGAAGAGGAGGGAAAGTATTGTGAACACGCATTTTATTTCGAGGTGAATACGAGAATATTTATTTTGAGCCCCCTGAGATTGAAGTCTGCCTGTATGTGGGTATGTCAGTTTGTCCGACTGTGTGTGTGTATTCCTCCACGATATCTCCCAAAAGCTTAATCCGATTGAGCTGAAATTTGGTACGCAGAAATCATTTGGTCATGGCAAGAGTTGAAAAGATTGTAGTTGAAATAGGTCCACCAGTGGACGCACTAGTCATATATCAATCTCGGAATATTGGACAGATGCCTTGGGCCAAAATTATGTTGTGAAATTTTGGCTGGAATATCTAGTATACAAGATATTGAAATTCCGCAATACATTTTGATTAAATGCTAACGCCATTTGTTGCCGCGTGGCCCAAACCCGCCGTTAGCCGAGAAACGATTCGCGCCGCCTGAGGTGTCGCAAAAGAGTCCATCAGGGTTCGTCCGCCGGCCGAGAGAAGGCGCTCATCGATCTTATGTATGAAATTAATATTCAGATAAAATCAGTCCTTGGTTACTTACCGGAAAAGTCTTGGGGTGACAACCTTTTTAATATACTGTTGATTGTGACCGTGAACCGGGAGTAACGTGCGACGCACGTACCTACGAGTATAAGTAGCTGCTGCCGTGTATATTTCCACTATCATAATTCGCACATAATTATAAAGATATCAATAGGCACATAATTATAAAGATAGAGTTATCTACAATTTTATTTACTACTAGCTGTTGCCCGCGGCTTCGCTTCGCGTAAAGTTTCGAATCGATTTATTTTATTTTATTTTATAGCAAACTTACAGATAGTAAATATATGATACTAGTATCTTAAAAACATCTTTAAAGGAAACAAATTTACTATCCTATGAATAGTTTGCAATGCTTGCATTACACATTGACATAGAAATAACATGAACACGTTGATAGTAAAAAAAATTATAATAAAGCTAATAATAATATAAGGGTAAGAAAAGAAATAATTAAATAAGTTGTTAATAAGGTTATTTGGATAGAGCAAAATAGAACTCTGAGTAATTGGATAATAATATTTATTATATATAATATGATATAATACAATTATATGTTATAATATAATAATCATATAATACAGTACATTAGGATGCCAGTTTGTGAAATCTTAAAAAGTATGAGATAGGCTAAGTTTGATCGAATCTTTTATTATGTTTATGGAATCATAAAATACATCTAATCCTTTACACGATTTATCAAAAACGCGACAGATTCTGGCAAAAGGTCTATTTGATCGAATGTTGTTATTGCAAGCGACAACCGAAAATGTTTGAGAGCTCCTCGATAGTCGCGGTGGCACACGAAATTGAACTTTTTCTAGACTAGCTGGGCTATCTAGTCAATTGTGCAAAAGCTTATGGAGACACGTTATATCAGTTATAGTCCTACGTGTTTTTAAGTCTATTAGGTTGAAGTGAGAAAGCCGCTCTACATAACATTTCAGAGTATTTCTGAGGCCACATTTGTTCGACAGCATTAGAGTGAATTTCTTTTGGACTTGTTCAATTCTATCGCTGTGAACACTGTAAAGCGTATTCCAGATCACTGATCGATCTAATCAATGGTTTTTTTGGTTAATTTGAGTAAGGTGGCGTTTATTTTTTTTTATAGGCTACCGTTTAGATATATAGTGCAAGACGCCCCCCTCAGATGCACGCTACCTATCTCGTAAACGTACGCGTCTTGTTCATCGCCACCCGCGCCGCCTTCAGCTCATTGCTGACCTAGGTATTTCGAGGTGCTAGCACGTGTTACTATTTTCATGGTATCTCTATAAATATACCACCTAGAAACTTACAGGTACTAGCTAATTATATGTTTATTCAACGCCCGTGATAATAGATTTATTTATTTTGATAAGGACTGTCATTTTATTACTAATGTTATGAACAAACAGTGCCTTCTTATTTTTCTTATTTTTATGATACATAAAAGCAGTAATTCTAGCTTAAATATAAAAGTTGTATACAGGATGTTTTTACTGGACGGGCATATTTTAGTGGGTAAATCAGTATAACGAAATAAGCAACTTAAAATATTTTTTTTTCAAAAAACTAAAAAATAAAAAAGTAAAAAAAAAAAAATTATTTGTTTTTTTTTTAATATATATTTTTAGTAGTATGTAAAGCTGTGATTCCGATGCGTTATTTAGCGGTAGGTAAAATGTTTATTTCTAATTCTTTTATTTCTAATTCTTTTTTTTTTTAATTCTAAATGTTTTTAAATGTAGAGATTTTTGATTTTGAGCGAAATCTATTATTGTTTTTTTTCAGCTAAATGCAACACGCTTCGAGCTAGCCTTGTGTTGCGGAGTCGGGGTGGCGCTAACGTGAAATTCAGTAAAACAGATATAAAACACCAGAATTTTCGCCTGCGCCCCCCCCCCCTCAATATTCTTTTTTCAAGCTCAAACCCCCCTCTCTTCAATCAATTTCTGTAGATGTGCCCCCTCTTACAGACAGTGACTTACTTAACATATGGAAACAAATATGGAGTTAGACAGAGGAGTGAGACGTTGAAAATAATCTATATTGCAATTTTTCTAAAAGGTCCTTTTCTACTCTTTTTAAAAAGTCTACTCGTTTTCTCTTTGTACATGTTTCTAAACGTGAAATTTCACAATGGGTGGGGTTATTATCTAATGATATTCTCTTACAACCAACCCTAATATGACGTGTCTAAATATGTGTCTTGTTAGTGTATTCGATCGAAAGAAATGAAAATGCAATTCCGTTAATTTTATCCCAACGGAAAATGGTGACCCAGCTAGGGACCGAACCCGGGACCTTACAATCTAAGATCAGGCGACCTAGCCACTATGCCACCGGGCCAAAATTCCGTCTTCAGTAGTTGTAGTTTTTCTAAATTTGTATTAATTGAAAACCAATTATTGTTGTGACATTATTAAGTCATCTCACTGACCCCCCCCCCCCCCCCCCCCGACGCCCTTCTTGCGGTTATGACTTCCTCTTCTTAGTTATCCACTACAGATACCTATATTTTCCTAACTAGCTAAGGAATCAAGCTAGTTTGGCAACTATTCTCGTGAAAGGGCGAATAGCTTTCGTCCTTTCACCTGAATACAGGTACAGAATACCTGAATGCACACTACCCATTTACCAATTTGCTCATTAATTCGCGACCGATGAATGAATGGAATGGATGGAGTAGGCGATGTCGTATTTATATTGGAAGGCGCGCCGTTTATACGACAAATTGGCGTGCATTCAGTCGCCCGCACGCAAAGTTGCACCGTTTCGGTGGAAACCCGGGCCAAATCTAATTGGTCTAGCGGCAGCTCGTTAAACTTTTGACTCACGTACAAAATGTCTGTCGCATTGGGATCAATTAAATCGGCTGTTAACAAACGCGTGCGGACGAATTGCAATTATTGAAACTGCAAATTTCACATTAAATTTTGCTATATATTTATGGAGGGTGTGGGCCTGCCTTTATGTAAAGTAATGAATGGCACAAAACAGGAACTGGAACTATATGATTAAACCTACCAAAATATTTCATCAACACTATAAAGAAATTTATGAAGGAATTCTTTATGGCACATACAAACTTCAAAAGGCATACTTATTACATAGAAAAGCAATTTATTACAGACAACCTTCCAGATAGTGAAAGAATATAATAGAATACAAGAAATAGAGTAAGTAGAGCTTTATAACAAAATTAATTTAAATTTCTAGAAATCAGATATTTAAGATAAATTAATAGTTTAAAAAAAACACTAAAAACACGCTTTTATAAATGCTTGTAAAAACCAAAAATATTTACAAGACAACATATAATAGGTTTTTTATAACCTTGAAACCTGATCGTGTTCAAAGTCCATAACGTGACCTTTCTCACAATTGCAAACACGACTATGATACGATATTCCATCATGGAATGCCAGTTCCTGTCTTCCGGCTTCATCATCAAACCTTGAAACTTAATCGTCGTCAAAGCTCATTACAAGACCTTTCTAACAAGTCCAAACTCGGCTATGATACGATATTCCATCATGGAATGCCAGTGCCTATCTTCCGGCTTAATCATCAGACCTTGAAACATAATTGTGGTCAAAGTTCATTAAAAGACTTTTCTAACAAGTCCAAACACAGCTATGATACAATGTTCCATCATGAAGTTCCAGTTCATATCTTCCGACTCCATCATCAGATCAGTTCGACAGTACCATATTATTGTATTGTCATTTATTAGTTTCAATTTATTTATTAGTTTCAAATAGTATTCAAGGGCATTACAGATGAATCCAATTCGCCCTTGAATATTAAAGCTGGAGTGTAAGTCTAAAAATAAATGACTACATAACTAAATTAATGCTAACATTGAACAAGAAAAAAACATAATAATATAAAACTAAATAAAAGACAGATTATGATAAACATGAGATAGCAGGGAGATGCCTTTTTAGCTGCCAAAGGGATGTACAAAAGATATCTATTTCAGTGGGTAAGGAATTAAGAAGAGCTATAACCCTTCCCACTGGCCTGTCTACAAAAATATTTGTACGGTGGTACGGCACATTAAACAATAGATGCGATCTCCTCGCTGTGTAATTTACCGGTACGTACAATTCAAACTTACATAGTATCTCTGGCAAATAAATCGTTCCTTGAATAAGTTTATATGCAAATATAATTAGTGGAATATATCGACGAGTTTCAAGACTGTTGTATCCTACCATTCCTAGCACAAAATCTGACGGAAATAAGTATGGATAAATATTGTATTTTCTGTAATAAATATATCTTAAAAATTTTCTTTGAATACGCTCTACCATCTGAATGTATTTGTTTTCACTTGTACACCAGATGACCGAGTTATATTCAAGTATGCTACGGACTAAACAATTATGTATATAGTAGAAACATTACATGAATATTATTAAACTCTTTGCATATGCGAATAACAAAACCGACCATTTTGCTAGCACGATTGCAAATATTTGTAATGTGTGCACGGAAGTTCAACTGTGTATCAAATGTAATTCCCAGGTCCCTCACCTCGGTTGACCTTTTTAAAATTGACCCGTTTATTGTGTATGGGAAAAAGAAAGGTGTTTTCTTCTTAGTGATGGTTAAAACAGAGCACTTGTTAGTGTTGAATTCCATGTCATTGACAGAGCCCCATCTTGAGAGTGCATCTATATCTTGCTGTAATATTTCCGCTTCTCGAGCATCTGTTATTTGATGAAAAATTTTCACGTCATCAGCGAATAGTGAGCAGTGACTATATTTTACAAATTTAGGTAAATCATTAATGAAAATGAGGAACAAAATCGTAGAGAGATTCGCACCTTGCGGCACCCCCGAATGAACCTTAAAGAGGGCTGACTCGGAGGAACCAAAGCTGACTAATTGTCTCCTGTTTTTGAAATAGCTTGCGAAGAACTTCACAAAATGTTTAGAGAAACCGAAGTCAAAAAGCTTCTGTAAGATGATGTCTCTGTTAACCCTGTCAAATGCCTTGGCCATGTCCAAGTATATAACATAACATAGTCATCAGAACTACATACAGCCGCCAATTTTCATGACGCTACGATCCTTGGAAGATGGTTAAATTAGTTACCTTAGATTCCATTACATAGTTACATACAGGTCGACCTAATAAAAGCGTGTTAAAAAAACAGATATTCCAATAAATGTAAAATAGAGAGAAGTACACTAGAGGATGGGGTGAGAGAAACGATGTCTAGGATTGTCTAGGGAAAATAATTTAATAGAATACGAGGAACGAAATAAGTAGAGTTTTTAAACAAAGTTAAAATAAACAACAGACATTCCAAAAAATCTAAAAGTAGGTTTAAAGAAAATTTGCTTTAAACGGAGGGGAGGAGAGGATGGAATGAGAGAAACCATGTCTCGGATTGAAGGGTATAGATTTTTTTTGAAGATTGTTCAAATAAACAAATCTTATTTCATATTCTAATGTTGGGCGGGAGCTTATTTCATAGTTTAAATGCATGCACGGAAAAGGAATATGTATAAAATTTTGATTTATGGCAAGAGAATGCAGTTTATTATCTTTGGTGGAGCTGAGTGAAAGACGATAACTTCTAATATAGTTCAATATTTCGGTAAGGTAAGATGGTGCAATGGGATTGTTTAGGATGTTGTGAAAAAGTGAAAGGATGTTTTTTTTCTACGATCATGTTGAAACTATTGCAGACAGCTTCTACACACAAATATATAACCGATTTTTTTATATATTTTGTCAAGGATACTGTCGGAACGTTGAGATATAAAACATCGCCATAGATCAGAATAGGCAACAGGAGAGTTTGATCTATGGTGCTTTACCGGCACGTCTCTGGCCGCACGCTACACCTCTACCACCCGCATCGGCTCTAAGATCGACCAAAGTACAACACACTCCGTAACCGACGCTCGCCAGCAACAGACACCTCGTCCGCCAGAGCAACGTAACGATTGTTATGTAACGAGTTACAAAACAAATAGTACTCAACACATAGTGTTACCAGCCATTTCTATTTACCGCTATAGTCTTCTTAACTTTTAATGGCAGAAATCTCTGCAGCCTAGGAAGGCTGAAAGCCGGTTTTTGACATACTTCGTTTGATTTCGGATGCCATGAAAGTTTTAAATGATATTTATGCCTAGGGTTCTCACTCTTTTAGAGTAAGTTATACTATATAAAGCACAATAAAAAAATGACAGTTATACAGGAAGACTGGATGTAAAGAAGAGCCCCAGCAAAATAAAAAGATTTTTTTTCAGTTTTTTTTTTTCAAAAAATGTTTTTGTTTTTTCTTTAACAGGACAATATTTCACACAAAAAATTAAGCTGAAAACTACCTGAATGATGTAAAAAACTTAAATTACAGCCCTTCGCCAGATTCACATTGATGATATATGTTATGAAAAATATTTTTTAGTAAAATTACACGAAATTAGATTTGCCAAACTCAAAGTAATTAATTTTCTTCTTACATTTTTCCTACTACTAGAATACATTTGTCCTGCTATGTACTACTAAAATACATTTAAATTGGGGTCAATGTCGCCATTATCCATTTTTTTTAAACTCAAATTCCAAGATGTGGCCAGCATTTTTGATTCGCCTTTTCATATTAAAATTTAATATCAGCAGTGATTTCTCTCTACATATCTTGAAATATTAAACAAAACTATATTAGGCCTAATTCTAAATTGCATTGCATGTGTTACAATCCCAGAAACCTATTGTGCAACACCGAGAGCCCCGACGTGCATAATGGAAAATCATGACTATCAAAATGTCACCCCTAAATTATCATCTGTCTGCCTGCGAACTGTTGCATCCCGCCCATTTCATTGTTGCTATCTCCCTCTTGCTCCTCTCCTCCCTCTTTCTCTCTCTCAGTCTCTCTTTTTGTTGTGGGTTACTGTGCATATGTTATTGATTTTCCACGAGCTGCGACCGGCATCTCAACATCCACCCCCACCCTTCAAAGCGAATGTAAACATGACAAAAAAGGCAGAAGCTACGTTGTCGTATTCGTCTGAAATATTAATGCGCCCATTTAATCTCGCGGCAGTCGAATAGATTATGTAGGTACATAGATGTAAAAGTAATCATAGCAAGTGGATGAGAACGCAATGTGTATATAATATGCAATGTGTGTTTGGGTGAAATAGCCGTATGACTTTTATTTTTCGACTTTTGGTTTTAGTTTTTCTATAATCAGACATTGTAAATTATGTTTACATTTTTTTTCCAACTTTGGGTAGTTGAGATTATCGTTGTTGCGGGTGAACCAGCTTTCCCAGGATGTTACCTATAGTGATAACTGTCAAATGAGTTTTAGAGACTTGGAGACGTAACAATCTACTGATCTAGTTACAGCACTGCCCAACAGAAGTCTAACTCCAACAGCGATGGCACTGGAACCTCTACCTATTGTAAGCAATTACTATTGGTAGCTGATGGTTGCGTGCAGTTGGGCCACTAAGACCCACCTTGTTCTTGGGGTCAGCTCAACTGACAGTTTTGTTCCTATCCAGTACCATCCTCTTATGAGGATCTACCCCCGTTAAAGGACTCTGTTTCCCCTGTCTCTCATTACATGCAAGGTCGGGTCAGTTTCCCCTTGTGGATGATCTTCGAGTGCTACTGGGCGGTTTGCGAGCCGTGCGGCGTCAGACAATCGACTGTGCACTCCTGCTAATAACTGGAGGAGTCTGAAAATGATTTATTGTCTAATTAACCACCCGATCCTGATCTCAGAGACGGGCAAAGTACGCCATGGTCCGCGATAAATTCATACCGAATTACCGCTGAACCAACAACAGGTAGTGGCCGCGCAAGTGACTTAGGACCCGAACCAATCAGGAGAACGGAATAATCCGACCATAACTGGTAGTAAAGGGGAGAGGTTGGCCTGCTAGCTTCACTACCCGGTGCCTCGCGGTAAGGCGTTGGCCTCTTATGGGCGAGTTGGCGTAGCTAGACGGTGGTCTGTTTTGCCCCTAAGTTGTCTGCCTTCACTCCAGGTTGTAGGAACGATGACATATCGTTATAACCTCCTAGGGTGATGGGTTCGCCCCTTGTAGATGATACCTCGAAAGTGTAAGCAATTACAGCCCGTGGCAACCGGATATAAGCTGAATTATGAGTTGGTAAAAATACAAAACTGGTCAAACTGCGTGGAACCAAGCCTCCCAACTTCTGAGTAGCTATATATTGTATGTACGTAGTTTAAAATCGGGCGGGTTGCTATTTACATGTAACATACCGCATGAGTAAAGCGAAAAATTGCATTAAAGCTGAATTAAGGTTCATAGAAAAACCGCCAACTCCATTTGCAGTCATTAGTAATAGACTTAAACGCTATTATTTTGATAATAATGATTCCAAACCTTCTGCATGTGAACTGCATTAAATTTTATTGATTACAATGTTGTCGAGTAAGATTGATTATAATGTTATAAATTAATTTTATTTAATAGTAGCTGTAGCCGGCCACGCGTTGCAATGGCTCAGTGGGACAGAAAGAAGAAAAAAACACACTTTTCAAGGTATATAAAATACTCGCGTATTCAAATGCAACGTTGTGTCAAAATTTCAAAGGAATAGATAAAGAACTGATTTTGAACAAACGAACATTTACCTTTTTATTTATATAGATTTTATATTTTATTTTATGCTTCACATCTCATTTCATTTGGTAAACAAACAGCGACAAGTAACAATCATAAAAAGTAAAAAAATAGAACTACTAGTAATTAAATGTTTTCAATTTTCATCATTACCTATATGTGCACAGTATCTCCGTTATTACACATTATACCTTTATTTAGCAGTCATTTAATTATTAGAGAAAAAAGAACAAATAAAATAAATAAAATTGAAACTTTACATACATTATTATCATAACATTATAATTTATTTTAATTGATGATAAATAAATAAAAAACGGTTGTTTTCTCGGCAAGCAGACCATCCCTACCTCTCTCCCGCGCGCCAAAACCCTAAATCCCCTCCTTCAACCCCCTTTATATCATCAACTCCCCCCCCCCCCACTCCTTCCCCCTCCCTCATCCCCACTAGACAGTGATTATATCAAGTGATAAGATAGCAAAAGTAGCATATTTTAATATTTTGTATTACTTCCGTAGTATTAAAATGGTATTTTAAAAAAAAAGTTGTATTTTCTTAAATACAGCGGTATTTTTTTGCGCCGCTTGTATACGAGATATTTCAACCATAATATCACAACGTCGCATCTGTTTACTGAATTTCAAGTCTCCAACTGAAATATTTCGAGATTGAAATATGACTAGTGCACCCTCTGGTGGACCAATTTTAACTACAATCTTTTCAGCTCTTGCTATAACCGAATGATGCCTGCATGCCAAATTTCAGCTCAATCGGATAATGCGTTTAGGCGCTATCGTAGAGGAATACACACAGACACATATAAGTGCGTTTACAATACTTTCCTCTGCCAGGAATGTAATATATTTAAAAAAAAACTGGTAATAAAAACTGTTCATGCGATTAATACGATATCAGATAAGAGAGATATAGCTGATAAACATTTTCATGAATCAATCTTATAACCCCGATCTTGCACAAGAAAGTAACAGATGACATCGTTCGGCCTTATTTGCATAATTGCATACCAAATGCGTCGACGCAATTGTTTGCGGATCGCAAGAACTCTACTGGGAGTTAGAATAGGGGATAAATTAGATTCGTAGAAACCCACTTAATCACTTTAAATGTTTTAGAAAACGACACCAACAGTAACCCGATCTAATTTAATATTGTAGAGCGCACATGTGCATTTGTAATGCAATCTAGTGCGATCGGATATAAATGTGATTGTTAGGCCAGTCGCCACTCTGCTAAACATAGGTCTACGCTGCTATAGTCTGCAACCCATAAAAAAGGGTTCAATATTATATGTCTGTATAGGGTTCAATATTATATCTATCTATCTATCTATCTATAAACATATTCGTCTGTGATTAAAACGTTGAAAAAAATATTGGTAATTGGTATAAATAATTTAAAAAGGCGTCTAATGTGTTCAGGGTTCATGTAGGTGTTCATTATTGGTGTTTGGTATAATAATAATTTCTTTCCACTAATGTGTGGGTATGTTGGATTAACTCTTTTGTATTATACAAGTGAGAATGTCTTAAACTTTATTTCAATATTTACATGTCAGCTCGCGGAAAAGCAATATCATAAGTAAATGAATCAGCATCCCTAGATACGGGTGTTTTTGCTCAGTTAGGTGTGCAATGAGCCAATGGCTGTGGATTTACCTTGTTTTTCTTGCACGGTATGTTGTTATTTATACCGAATAGCATAGCTATTCTTCTGTAAATCTGATTATTTAAAATAAATAAATAAAGATTTATATTTTCCGTTTCTTTATTCCACCATAACATCTAAGAACTTGTTAAAATCGTCATCGCTTGTTGTCATCCCGAGTGCCATAGCCCATAGGGCAACTAAACCGTCCAAAAGTAAAATAAACAATAGTCTAAACGTCCAAATGTCAAATATTTAAAATAAATATATCGTGTTTAGTATTCAATGAAAGGTCTGATTGAGGCACAAGTATTTTATAATAAACCGTGTTGTTACTTGAGCAGCGAGGGCAACCGAATGAGTACGGCAGCGGCGGTGAGCGACCGTTTATAGTGCGTGCCCTGCTGTAGGGCACGCAGAGCGATGGCCTATTTTGTGGGTAATTTAAATTAGTTAATTATTCCATATATCTACTAATGGTTAACTGAATAGGCATACACAAAATTTTCCTTTCACTCGGAGTTTACTTTTCAAATTAACGAAGTGGTTAGTTTGATATCACGACATTTCTATACAACTGCGGTCGCTGCTTTCCGGTTCCCTATAGAAATCAAAGCGGTCGTTTCCAAACTTAAATCTCTGAAGGGATAATCCTCAAATGCCTGAGAAATGGTCGCTCATCAATGGCCACCCCATTGAGTATGACCAGCGGCGCGTTGATCCTACCCAATAAGAAGTCACCAAGCGGATGGCTAAACATCCCTTTGCTTTTAACAGGGTTACTCTCATATCAATACAAACCCGGGAGTCCATTAAAAGTGGATTAATATACGTCGTAGGCAAAAGATAGTCAGAATTGAAAAACATTGGGCTCGAGTCATGATCTTATAATAAAATACAATAACTTAGAGCGCGGTTCCTAAACTTTTTCGGACTTTAAACAATAAGACACTTGCGTTTGGCGGAATCATTACCTGGGAGTGTAGGGGTGGGGGACGAGGGAAGACGGGGGGGGGGGGGGGGGCGAGAGCCTAAGCCAATAAAAAAATAAGTATTTATTTAAAGGATTTTACGCAATCGCGATTGTTTTATATGTATATAATCACGTAATGATAATAAAACTAAATCCAAATCAAATCTTGTAAAGAATTACATGGATTTAAATAGGCTGAAATGAAACCTTTTTCTTTAACAACCTTTATCAAAAAGAGTACCGAAAGAAGGGCAATGTGCAAATCGCTATCACTGTTAGAATATATGTGGAATACCAAATATATAAAGCCAAATTATATAAAGCCAAAAATATATAAAGCCAAATATATAAAACCAAATTATCAACAAAACAACGAAACAAATTATTGCAATACTTTATTGATAGTTCAAATAGTCTTGAAATTTGGCTTTGTGTCGGACGTTTAACTCATAAATCCAGGTAGGTATCCAGTTTACTTAAAAAATTGCTTTTCGCATCGCAATGTGGTGGGTAAAAAAGTTTATTCTTATAATAGCTTCTGCAGCTTCTGATAGGTTTTCGTCCCTTAGTTCAATCCAAAATCAATCGCATCCAATGATTAAGGTTTAAATCTGTTTTTTACGATGAATATGCTTTAAATTTGACATAAATTTGAATAAATTGAATAAAAAGGACGGTTTATTTAGGTCATTAAAATGATATTTGTACCCAATAAATATCCTTGTTAGTGTCTGGAAAATATTGTACTTTAATGAGATTTATGTTTGTTAAATATCAGTTTTTAATTGTGATTTATCTTTCCTTAACAAGTTATCGAGAGGAAATGTACGGAAATAAAGGGGGTTTCGCGAAACTCCTCGGTTCCTACACACTCGGGATGATATAACGATTTAACAATACCACACACTTCTAAGTCGGTTCAAGCGTTTAAAAGTTATGGTGGAATAAAGAAACGGAAAACATACATACATGAATCCTAAACACAAACCACTCCTTTTTTTGGGCAGTCGTGTATTAATGCGTCTCGGTCAACCACATGCGTGTGGAACAATGAGATGAACAGCGTTTGTGAGGCATGTGTTCTTAAAGTCGGCAAAGGTTTGTATTCTTGACAATAATAATATTATAGTTTTTTTTTTTTTGTAAACAGTTACACATTAAATGAGCTGCCTCAATCTCCTGCTTATTATTTAGAATCTGTAGCGATGTCTCTATTTTATTTGAAAACGTCTAGGGTCATCCAATATTCGACTATTCCAAAATCTTTCCATAACGACTTCATCATGAATTTACCAGACTTTCAAATTATACGTATGTAGCTTAACCTTTAAGTACCGATGTGGGTGTCTCATAGTCGACGGGTGAACCAAGTTCAGTTTTACTTTGTCACCAGACAAGTCCCCAAACATACAAAACTCGCGTTACCAGTAACCGATCACTCGGCAATGGTCTCGTATCCATTCTAGTTATATATTTACCAGTATCTATAAGCGACTACACAGTGCTTGAATCAATTTTCACAAATCGTTCCAGCCTGATTTTCTCGAAATCCGCCGCACGGGTTAACGACTCTTACGAAACAGCTTACGACCGACGCGAAACCATTTCCTTTCGCCATTATGGAAAGTGTGAAAATATTATATGAAACCGATTTCATTCAAGTCGTGGCCGAACAATGGGCCACCTCTTCGCGTGCGTCTGTCCGCCGTATCTGAATCATTTTTCTTTTGTGCCAAGTGTGGGAAAACGCGCATCCGCCTTGACAGGAAAAACCCAAAGCAGGTGTAATAAAGGATAAAATGACTTGCCATTAAGTATTTCTAGGGAGGCTGCCCTCTCAGTACAGTCAGAGAAATAGCTTTCACACCACATATATTTTTTAAATATATTTTTTTGCATGCATCTATACAGACTAAACAATTCGTTGTTTGATACTTTCTATAATAATCACCCAACATAAAAGGAAAGGTAATTACGAAAACTTAGTATTTAAAATATTCACCACAAAAAAAAATATGGTTATTTTAAAAACTGTACATATCTATATCTGAATAGATGATCTGAATAGATCTATACATGTTACGGCCTATAAATGTCGGCCACAGAACGGCATATAAATGTCGAGAGGTCTTGGCCACTAAGAACATCCGTATAAATTGGTACGAAGAAACCAATTTGATCAAGAATAAGCGGGTTATCTAGTCTTCCATCTAGTATACCATGAGTGTGTATGATCAAGTGCATTTAGAGACATGCAGTAAGGATACTACTATTCGCACTTGTATCCAAACAATTTTGTTCGCGGCATGGTTGGATAAATAATGTCGCGCCATAAATGGAGAGAATTGTACCTAGTACCGCGGACAAAATTGCTCGGATACAAGTGTGAATAGTATTGTAGGGAAATATCACTTAGCAACGCTTCAAATAATATTAAATGACAATTTATAATTCTTAGTATGAATAAAAAACGTATTTTTACGCCGAAAATTGAGTTATTTCACACGGTATTTATATTTAAGTATTAGTATTGACGTCGAAATGTTTATGACGTTGAAATATTGTTTTGATTTAACGGATATTAAAGGAGCGAAATTTTAGTAATTACTTCACTTCTGTCGACACTCATATTTGGGAGAGTCGTCTCTCTATCTTTATATTATTAAAACGGTTCAAATATTGACATTGTGTTTTTCTACTCTGTATTACGCCTAGGTACAAGGACAACAAAAATAAAGACTGTGGTTCGTCACACCGATATTTCCTAATCATCAACGACTACGGCGAGACTAAGTACCTATAGCACAGTATACCCACCAGTACCTTTACTCTCGAGCTACAGGGCATTGCGGGAAGAAGGTGAGAGGAATGTGAGCAGAAAGGTACGCCCCGATGAAAGCGAACGGTTAACATTACGCGCAGGTAAAGGCTGGCGAATTTTCGAGCGTTATGGCTATCTGCGTGGACCGAATAGCGGGACATCTGGCGACCATATCCGAGCCCTTACGACTCGTGACGTATTCGCTTTGATTTCAATTTTGTTCTAAGAGAAGCTACTGTCTGGTATACTTTGCCTATAGTATCCATACTGTATGGACTACGAGAACTTCAGGAAACATGAAAAAAAGTAAATGAAGCGTTGACACGAAAGTATAAGACCGTGAACACTTCCTTGCCCTACTCTAAAAGAAATATTTTTACATATACCTAATACTATTTTCTTTACGATAATACTATCTCCATTTCCACAACACGCGGAGTTAATTCCAAATACGCGTGCCGTGTTGGATTACCTAATGCCTAAAAGTAATATCTAATGCCCACCTTATGGTAGGTACTACAATCTCCTTACTTAAAGGCATTGAAGTATTAAATGACTTGCAATTTCAATAAATGAATCAAAGAGTTATTAATAAGTAACGAGATATTATAACTTGGACGAATTTGAAGAGTAAGCATTTCATTCCTAGTATCTTTGCTTTATACACTCAAGCAGATACGTATTATTAATGTTGACTAGGTAATTGTTGACTATTTATTTCATCAATATTTTTGTTAGGGATGGTTATAAAATATATTTCTTTTTAATATATTATCCTTAATTCTATGATTGCACAAGTATAGGTAGGTTGTAATATGTGTAGGTAATACCTGTATATGGACATGATTTTTAATATATCTTGACAAATAATATCTTTCATAATCATCCTTTATTCTTATTTTTTTATAACGATATTGTAATAGGCAGTGCTCAAAACTGGTATCGTATATATAATAGAATAGAATAGAATAACTTTATTGTGCTATAAAAACATAACTTAATGAATATTACGCTGGTTTTATATAAAAGATAATGTATGCACAAATGGCGGACTTATCGCTATAGCGATATCTTACAGTCAACCATTAGCGATATCTTACAGTATATAGTTTATATTTTATAAATACATAATATGTATACTTTACCAAGATGATAGAAAGAAAGATAATACTGACCCACACAAAATCGAATTATCCTGCGATTGAAAAAACATGTATATTGTAAATAAAACAATCTGATTTCGTTTACCCAGTGGGAAAATCCCAGAAAAAATAAAAGCAGGAAAATCCTGATTTTGAGTTTCTGCAATCATTGTAAAAGTAAATTAATGACGTTACATTGTAAAAGAAATTATGTGACATGATGTATGCTTTTCACAAAATTTATTCGTGATCGGTGTCAGTTGTACTTTTAGCCGGTATCAAGACAGTATCGTATTAATATTGATATATCTAGATAGTTTCTTCTTAGATAAATAATTTGAAAAAAATGATGTATGGTATTAAATATTGATATTGGTCTATAATTTGTTGTGTTACTGTAATCTTCCACTATTGGAACAATTAAAGCGTCTTCAGAGAGCGAAAACGGATCCTATTCGAATTCTCTTTCGTGTTAGTGACATAAATACCCAGTACCATTGTACCCGTATGAGCAAAATGTGACCTTTTATAAACGTTCTATTAATTTTGTTCATAAAAATTGTAGTATCTGTTTCGCTTTGAATACCGCTGTCGTTGTTATGTCAGCCGATTTTTTCCCAGAATTCCTGCGATCTGAATGAATGAATTATCCCATCACCGATATTTTGCATTGTTCGTTAGGGGAAAACGAATGCCTCATTTCCCATTTTAATTCCGTGCCTCATCGAATATTCAAGTGCTGTGAAATTTTATTTATCGTGGCCTTTTGTACAGCAAGGGAACGGTGGGCTCTTTTCTAAATCATAACGGGGCACCCTGAAAATTATTCAAGTGCCCGAACCTAATTTCAGAAGATAATGACCGAGAGGAATCGAAATTTGAAAAATCAAAAACATGTCGGCTTGACTTGTCTATATATGTATTATTAAGTATTATATGTCTATATAGGTTAACAATATTTATTCAGTCATGTGAAAGTTTTGAATATAAGGTAATGTCTTATAAAGCAGGTGCTTATATTTTTCTATAAAGTCTAGAAAACCCATCCACGACGACAGCAAATTCGAACTGCATGGGCAGTTGATGGGATAAATTCCGTTTTGTCAACGCTTGAGTTATCAAAGTTTAAAATTAATTTAAAACACAATTTAGTTTAAAAATGTGAATGTTAAAATATAAGAGTAAGTGTGTATGAATGTTAAAATGAAGATCCTGATTAGTATTATTCAGAAGGTATATGAATATTATGAGTGGACAATAGTTTTACGGACCATTGAACAACTGGATAACATTGATTATCCTGGTGCCTGGATCTGAAAAATCTCTGATATATTCATTATTTATTTGTGGCGTAAATATATAGGTATGTTTGAGTATATATTTGTGTGTACATAAGGCTTTGGGATAAAGAGAGAGGGGGACACAGAGATCCATGTGAGAGAAAGGCGCGAGAGAGAGAGAGAGAGAGAGAGAGGTAGAGCGAGGTGATAATATAAAATAGTTTGAATAATAACAAGACGCGTAAGCACTTTAGTCAATTTAGTTTTTCTCATAACCGTTTCTTTTCTTTCTTATAACGTTCTTTTTCTCTTTCTTTTACTTTTAAGTGTATACGAGTTGACTCACTGTATTTAACGGAAGTTTATATTCAAATTTAATGCCTTTGTTATAATGGGGTTTTTTCGAGGACCACGTTATGAGGCAATTTTATGAGCATTTTACTAAGCCTTTTAATTATGTTTTGTTTTATTAGAGCCCTGTCCACCCTATATCGGGTCAGTCGCATTTGGATGACAGAATCGGATATGCACGAGCTTAAGGTTTTGCCATTCTGTTTCTGTTATTTTTGTAAGCAAAATCGATATTATATGTTTTATATATATATATATATATATATATATATATATATATATATATATATATATATAGGTATATATATATATATATATATATATATATATATATATATATATATATATATATATATATATATATATATATATATATATATATATATATATATATATATATATATATATATATATATATATATATATATATATATATATATATATATATATATATATATATATATATATATATATATATATATATATATATATATATATATATATATATATATATATATATATATATATATATATATATATATATATATATATATATATATATATATATATATATATATATATATATATATATATATATATATATATATATATATATATATATACATATATATATATATATATATATATATATATATATATATATATATATATATATATACATATATATATATATATATATATATATATATATATATATATATATATATATATATATATATATATATATATATATATATATATATACTCGTATATATAT